>JAECXG010000139.1:600000-969491 GCA_018152135.1 Drosophila paulistorum
GCTGTATAACAGATGGCAGGTATAAGTTTCAAAATGGCGACTGTAGAATGGCTTCAGCAGCTTGTATAGCTGTTATTTAAGGGATGGCGGCTATAAGACTCAAAATGGCGGCTGTAGAATGGTTCCAGCAGCTTGTATATCTGTTATAAAAAGGATGACGGCTATAAGAGTCAAAACAGCGGCTGTTGAATGGTTCCAGCAGATTTTATAGCTGTCATATAAAGGATGACGGATATAAGAGTCAAAATGGCGTCTTTCGAATGGTTCCAGCAGCTTTGTTAAGCTTTTTTATAAAAGAAGGCGGCTATAAGACTCAACATGACGGCTGGAGAATGGTTCTAGCAGCTTGTATAGCTGTCGTATAAAGGACGACGGGTAAAAGACTAAAAAAGGCGGCTGTAGAATGGTTTCAGCAGCTTGTATTTCTGTTGTATAAAGGATGGCGGCTATAAGACACAAACCGGGGGCTGTAGAATGGTTCCAGCAGCGTGTATAGCTGTTTTATAAAGGATGGCGGCTATAACACTCAAAATGGCAGCTGTAGAATGGTTCCAACAGTTTGTATAGCTGTTCTATAAAAGATGGCGGGTATTAGACTCAAAATGGCGGCTGTAAAATGGTTCCAGCAGCTTGAGTAGCTGTTGTATAAAAGAAGGCGGGTATAGTAATAAAAATGATGACTGTCGAATGGTTTCAGCAGCTTGTATAACTTTTGTATAAAGGATGGTGGCTATAACACTCAAAATGTCGGCTGTAGAATGGTTCCAGCAGATTGTATAGCTGTTATATAAAGGGTGGCAGCTATAAGACTCAAAATGGCGTCTTTCGAATGGTTCCATCAGCTTTGTTAAGCTTTTTTATAAAGGAAGGCGGCTATAAGACTCAACATGACGGCTGGAGAATGGTTCTAGCAGCTTGTATAGCTGTCGTATAAAGGACGACGGGTAAAAGACTAAAAAAGGCGGCTGTAGAATGGTTTCAGCAGCTTGTATTTCTGTTGTATAAAGGATGGCGGCTATAAGACACAAACTGGGGGCTGTAGAATGGTTCCAGCAGCGTGTATAGCTGTTTTATAAAGGATGGCGGCTATAACACTCAAAATGGCAGCTGTAGAAAGGTTCCAACAGTTTGTATAGCTGTTCTATAAAAGATGGCGGGTATTAGACTCAAAATGGCGGCTGTAAAATGGTTCCAGCAGATTTTATAGCTGTCATATAAAGGGTGGCAGCTATAAGACTCAAAATGGCGTCTTTCGAATGGTTCCATCAGCTTTGTTAAGCTTTTATATAAAGGAAGGCGGCTATAAGACTCAACATGACGGCTGGAGAATGGTTCTAGCAGCTTGTTTAGCTGCCGTATAAAGGACGACGGGTAAAAGACTCAAAATGGCGGCTGCAGAATGGTCCCATCAGCTTGTAAAGCTCTTATGTAAAGGATGGTGGCTGTAAGACTCAAAATGGCGACTGTATAATTGTCCCAACAGCTTGTGTAGCTGTTATTAATAGGATGGCGGCAATAACATTAAAAAAGGCGGCTGTAGAATGGTTCCAGCAGATTGAGTAGCTGTTCTATAAAAGAAGGCGGGTATAGTACTCAAAATGACGGCTGTAGAATGGTTTCAGCAGCTTGTATAACTTTTGTATAAAGGATGGTGGCTATAACACTCAAAATGGCGGCTGTAGAATGGTCCCAGCAGATTGTATAGCTGCTGTATAACAGATGGCAGGTATAAGTTTCAAAATGGCGCCTGTAGAATGGCTTCAGCAGCTTGTATAGCTGTTATTTAAGGGATGGCGGCTATAAGACTCAAAATGGCGGCTGTAGAATGGTTCCAGCAGCTTGTATATCTGTTATAAAAAGGATGACGGCTATAAGAGTCAAAATGACGTCTTTCGAATGGTTCCAGCAGCTTTGTTAAGCTTTTTTATAAAGGAAGGCGGCTATAAGACTCAACATGACGGCTGGAGAATGGTTCTAGCAGCTTGTATAGCTGTCGTATAAAGGACGACGGGTAAAAGACTAAAAAAGGCGGCTGTAGAATGGTTTCAGCAGCTTGTATTTCTGTTGTATAAAGGATGGCGGCTATAAGACAAAAACCGGGGGCTGTAGAATGGTTCCAGCAGCGTGTATAGCTGTTTTATAAAGGATGGCGGCTATAACACTCAAAATGGCAGCTGTAGAATGGTTCCAACAGTTTGTATAGCTGTTCTATAAAAGATGGCGGGTATTAGACTCAAAATGGCGGCTTTAGAATGGTTCCAGTAGCTTCTATTTCTGTTATATAGAGGATGGCGGCTATAAGACTCAAAACAGCGACTGTAGAATGGTTCCAGCAGCTTGAGTAGCTGTTGTATAAAAAAAGGCGGGTATAGTACTCAAAATGACGGCTGTAGAATTGTTTCAGCAGCTTGTATAACTTTTGTAGATAGGATGGTGGCTATAACACTCAAAATGGCGGCTGGAGAATGGTTCTAGCAGCTTGTATAGCTGTCGTATAAAGGACGACGGGTAAAAGACTAAAAAAGGCGGCTGTAGAATGGTTTCAGCAGCTTGTATTTCTGTTGTAGAAAGGATGGTGGCTATAACACTCAAAATGGCGGCTGTAGAATGGTTCCAGCAGCTTGTGTAGCTGCTGTATAAAAGATGGCGGGTATAAGACTCAAAATGGCGGCTGTAGAATGGTTCCAGCAGCTTGTGTAGCTGCTGTATAAAAGATGGCGGGTATAAGACTCAAAATGGCGGCTTTAGAATGGTTCCAGTAGCTTCTATTTCTGTTATATAAAGGATGGCGGCTATAAGACTCAAAACAGCGACTGTAGAATGGTTCCAGCAGCTTGAGTAGCTGTTGTATAAAAAAAGGCGGGTATAGTACTCAAAATGACGGCTGTAGAATTGTTTCAGCAGCTTGTATAACTTTTGTAGATAGGATGGTGGCTATAACACTCAAAATGGCGTCTTTCGAATGGTTCCATCAGCTTTGTTAAGCTTTTTTATAAAGGAAGGCGGCTATAAGACTCAACATGACGGCTGGAGAATGGTTCTAGCAGCTTGTATAGCTGTCGTATAAAGGACGACGGGTAAAAGACTAAAAAAGGCGGCTGTAGAATGGTTTCAGCAGCTTGTATTTCTGTTGTATAAAGGATGGTGGCTATAACACTCAAAATGGCGGCTGTAGAATGGTTCCAGCAGCTTGTGTAGCTGCTGTATAAAAGATGGCGGGTATAAGACTCAAATTGGCGGCTGTAGAATGGTTCCAGCAGCTTGTGTAGCTGCTGTATAAAAGATGGCGGGTATAAGACTCAAAATGGCGGCTTTAGAATGGTTCCAGTAGCTTCTATTTCTGTTATATAAAGGATGGCGGCTATAAGACTCAAAACAGCGACTGTAGAATGGTTCCAGCAGCTTGAGTAGCTGTTGTATAAAAAAAAGGCGGGTATAGTACTCAAAATGACGGCTGTAGAATTGTTTCAGCAGCTTGTATAACTTTTGTAGATAGGATGGTGGCTATAACACTCAAAATGGCGGCTGTAGAATGGTTCCAGCAGCTTGTGTAGCTGCTGTATAAAAGATGGCGGGTATAAGACTCAAAATGGTGGCTGTAGAATGGTTCCAGTAGCTTCTATTTCTGTTATATAAAGGATGGCGGCTATAAGACTCAAAACAGCGACTGTAGAATGGTTCCAGCAGCTTGAGTAGCTGTTGTATAAAAAAAGGCGGGTATAGTACTCAAAATGGCGGCTGTAGAATGGTTCCAGCAGCTTGTGTAGCAGCTGTATAAAAGATGGCGGGTATAAGACTCAAAATGGCGGCTGTAGAATGGTTCCAGTAGCTTCTATTTCTGTTATATATAGGATGGTGGCTATAACACTCAAAACGGCGGCTATAGAATGGTTCAAGCAGCTTCTGTAGTTGTTATATAATGGATAGCGGGTATAACACTCAAAATGGCGGCTGTAGAATTGTTCCAACAGCTTGCATAGCTGCTGTATAACAGATGGCAGGTATAAGTTTCAAAATGGCGACTGTAGAATGGCTTCAGCAGCTTGTATAGCTGTTATTTAAGGGATGGCGGCTATAAGACTCAAAATGGCGGCTGTAGAATGGTTCCAGCAGCTTGTATATCTGTTATAAAAAGGATGACGGCTATAAGAGTCAAAACAGCGGCTGTTGAATGGTTCCAGCAGATTTTATAGCTGTCATATAAAGGATGACGGCTATAAGAGTCAAAATGGCGTCTTTCGAATGGTTCCAGCAGCTTTGTTAAGCTTTTTTATAAAGGAAGGCGGCTATAAGACTCAGCATGACGGCTGGAGAATGGTTCTAGCAGCTTGTATAGCTGTCGTATAAAGGACGACGGGTAAAAGACTAAAAAAGGCGGCTGTAGAATGGTTTCAGCAGCTTGTATTTCTGTTGTATAAAGGATGGCGGCTATAAGACACAAACCGGGGGCTGTAGAATGGTTCCAGCAGCGTGTATAGCTGTTTTATAAGGGATGGCGGCTATAACACTCAAAATGGCAGCTGTAGAATGGTTCCAACAGTTTGTATAGCTGTTCTATAAAAGATGGCGGGTATTAGACTCAAAATGGCGGCTGTAAAATGGTTCCAGCAGCTTGAGTAGCTGTTGTATAAAAGAAGGCGGGTATAGTACTAAAAATGATGACTGTAGAATGGTTTCAGCAGCTTGTATAACTTTTGTATAAGGGATGGTGGCTATAACACTCAAAATGGCGGCTGTAGAATGGTTCCAGCAGATTGTATAGCTGTTATATAAAGGGTGGCAGCTATAAGACTCAAAATGGCGTCTTTCAAATGGTTCCATCAGCTTTGTTAAGCTTTTTTATAAAGGAAGGCGGCTATAAGACTCAACATGACGGCTAGAGAATGGTTCTAGCAGCTTGTTTAGCTTTTTTATAAAGGAAGGCGGCTATAAGACTCAGCATGACGGCTGGAGAATGGTTCTAGCAGCTTGTATAGCTGTCGTATAAAGGACGACGGGTAAAAGACTAAAAAAGGCGGCTGTAGAATGGTTTCAGCAGCTTGTATTTCTGTTGTATAAAGGATGGCGGCTTAAGACACAAACCGGGGGCTGTAGAATGGTTCCAGCAGCGTGTATAGCTGTTTTATAAAGGATGGCGGCTATAACACTCAAAATGGCAGCTGTAGAAAGGTTCCAACAGTTTGTATAGCTGTTCTATAAAAGATGGCGGGTATTAGACTCAAAATGGCGGCTGTAAAATGGTTTCAGCAGATTTTATAGCTGTCATATAAAGGGTGGCAGCTATAAGACTCAAAATGGCGTCTTTCGAATGGTTCCATCAGCTTTGTTAAGCTTTTATATAAAGGAAGGCGGCTATAAGACTCAACATGACGGCTGGAGAATGGTTCTAGCAGCTTGTTTAGCTGCCGTATAAAGGACGACGGGTAAAAGACTCAAAATGGCGGCTGCAGAATGGTCCCATCAGCTTGTTAAGCTCTTATGTAAAGGATGGTGGCTGTAAGACTCAAAATGGCGACTGTATAATTGTCCCAACAGCTTGTGTAGCTGTTATTAATAGGATGGCGGCAATAACATTAAAAAAGGCGGCTGTAGAATGGTTCCAGCAGATTGAGTAGCTGTTCTATAAAAGAAGGCGGGTATAGTACTCAAAATGACGGCTGTAGAATGGTTTCAGCAGCTTGTATAACTTTTGTATAAAGGATGGTGGCTATAACACTCAAAATGGCGGCTGTAGAATGGTCCCAGCAGATTGTATAGCTGCTGTATAACAGATGGCAGGTATAAGTTTCAAAATGGCGCCTGTAGAATGGCTTCAGCAGCTTGTATAGCTGTTATTTAAGGGATGGCGGCTATAAGACTCAAAATGGCGGCTGTAGAATGGTTCCAGCAGCTTGTATATCTGTTATAAAAAGGATGACGGCTATAAGAGTCAAAATGGCGTCTTTCGAATGGTTCCAGCAGCTTTGTTAAGCTTTTTTATAAAGGAAGGCGGCTGTAAGACTCAACATGACGGCTGGAGAATGGTTCTAGCAGCTTGTATAGCTGTCGTATAAAGGACGACGGGTAAAAGACTAAAAAAGGCGGCTGTAGAATGGTTTCAGCAGCTTGTATTTCTGTTGTATAAAGGATGGCGGCTATAAGACACAAACCGGGGGCTGTAGAATGGTTCCAGCAGCGTGTATAGCTGTTTTATAAAGGATGGCGGCTATAACACTCAAAATGGCAGCTGTAGAATGGTTCCAACAGTTTGTATAGCTATTCTATAAAAGATGGCGGGTATTAGACTCAAAATGGCGGCTGTAAAATGGTTCCAGCAGATTTTACAGCTGTCATATAAAGGGTGGCAGCTATAAGACTCAAAATGGCGTCTTTCGAATGGTTCCATCAGCTTTGTTAAGCTTTTATATAAAGGAAGGCGGCTATAAGACTCAACATGACGGCTGGAGAATGGTTCTAGCAGCTTGTATAGCTGCCGTATATAGGACGACGGGTAAAAGACTAAAAAAGGCGGCTGTAGAATGGTTTCAGCAGCTTGTATAACTTTTGTATAAAGGATGGTGGCTATAACACTCAAAATGGCGGCTGTAGAATGGTCCCAGCAGCTTGTATATCTGTCATATAAAGGGTGGCAGCTATAAGACTCAAAATGGCGTCTTTCGAATGGTTCCATCAGCTTTGTTAAGCTTTTATATAAAGGAAGGCGGCTATAAGACTCAACATGACGGCTGGAGAATGGTTCTAGCAGCTTGTATAGCTGCCGTATAAAGGACGACGGGTAAAAGACTCAAAATGGCGGCTGCAGAATGGTTTCAGCAGCTTGTATTTCTGTTGTATAAAGGATGGCGGCTATAAGACACAAACCGGGGGCTGTAGAATGGTTCCAGCAGCGTGTATAGCTGTTTTATAAAGGATGGCGGCTATAACACTCAAAATGGCAGCTGTAGAATGGTTCCAACAGTTTGTATAGCTATTCTATAAAAGATGGCGGGTATTAGACTCAAAATGGCGGCTGTAAAATGGTTCCAGCAGATTTTACAGCTGTCATATAAAGGATGACGGCTATAAGAGTCAAAATGGCGTCTTTCGAATGGTTCCAGCAGCTTTGTTAAGCTTTTTTATAAAGGAAGGCGGCTATAAGACTCAGCATGACGGCTGGAGAATGGTTCTAGCAGCTTGTATAGCTGTCGTATAAAGGACGACGGGTAAAAGACTAAAAAGGCGGCTGTAGAATGGTTTCAGCAGCTTGTATTTCTGTTGTATAAAGGATGGCGGCTATAAGACACAAACCGGGGGCTGTAGAATGGTTCCAGCAGCGTGTATAGCTGTTTTATAAGGGATGGCGGCTATAACACTCAAAATGGCAGCTGTAGAATGGTTCCAACAGTTTGTATAGCTGTTCTATAAAAGATGGCGGGTATTAGACTCAAAATGGCGGCTGTAAAATGGTTCCAGCAGCTTGAGTAGCTGTTGTATAAAAGAAGGCGGGTATAGTACTAAAAATGATGACTGTAGAATGGTTTCAGCAGCTTGTATAACTTTTGTATAAGGGATGGTGGCTATAACACTCAAAATGGCGGCTGTAGAATGGTTCCAGCAGATTGTATAGCTGTTATATAAAGGGTGGCAGCTATAAGACTCAAAATGGCGTCTTTCGAATGGTTCCATCAGCTTTGTTAAGCTTCTTTATAAAGGAAGGCGGCTATAAGACTCAACATGACGGCTAGAGAATGGTTCTAGCAGCTTGTTTAGCTTTTTTATAAAGGAAGGCGGCTATAAGACTCAGCATGACGGCTGGAGAATGGTTCTAGCAGCTTGTATAGCTGTCGTATAAAGGACGACGGGTAAAAGACTAAAAAAGGCGGCTGTAGAATGGTTTCAGCAGCTTGTATTTCTGTTGTATAAAGGATGGCGGCTATAAGACACAAACCGGGGGCTGTAGAATGGTTCCAGCAGCGTGTATAGCTGTTTTATAAAGGGTGGCGGCTATAACACTCAAAATGTCAGCTGTAGAAAGGTTCCAACAGTTTGTATAGCTGTTCTATAAAAGATGGCGGGTATTAGACTCAAAATGGCGGCTGTAAAATGGTTTCAGCAGATTTTATAGCTGTCATATAAAGGGTGGCAGCTATAAGACTCAAAATGGCGTCTTTCGAATGGTTCCATCAGCTTTGTTAAGCTTTTATATAAAGGAAGGCGGCTATAAGACTCAACATGACGGCTGGAGAATGGTTCTAGCAGCTTGTATAGCTGCCGTATAAAGGACGACGGGTAAAAGACTCAAAATGGCGGCTGCAGAATGGTCCCATCAGCTTGAAAAGCTCTTATGTAAAGGATGGTGGCTGTAAGACTCAAAATGGCGACTGTATAATTGTCCCAACAGCTTGTGTAGCTGTTATTAATAGGATGGCGGCAATAACATTAAAAAAGGCGGCTGTAGAATGGTTCCAGCAGATTGAGTAGCTGTTCTATAAAAGAAGGCGGGTATAGTACTCAAAATGACGGCTGTAGAATGGTTTCAGCAGCTTGTATAACTTTTGTATAAAGGATGGTGGCTATAACACTCAAAATGGCGGCTGTAGAATGGTCCCAGCAGATTGTATAGCTGTTATATAATGGAAAGCGGGTATAACATAAGAATAGTTCCAACAGCTTGGATATCTGCTGTATAACAGTTGCAGGAATAAGACCCAAAATGGCGGCTGTATAATTGTCCCAGCAGCTTCCGTACCTTTTTTATAAAGGATGGCGGCTATAAAAATGGTCCCAGCAGCTTCTGTAGCTGTTATATAAAGGATGGCGGCTATAACAGTAAAAATGGTGGCTGTAGAATGGTTCCAACAGATTGTATAGCTGCTGTATAAAAGAAGGCGGGTATAGTACTAAAAATGACGGCTGTAGAATGGTTTCAGTAGCTTGAGTAGCTGTTGTATAAAAGAAGGCGAGTATAGTACTAAAAATGACGGCTGTAGAATGGTTTCAGCAGCTTGTATTACTTTTGTATAAAGGATGGTGGCTATAAAACTCAAAATGGCGGCTGAAGAATGGTTCCAGCAGATTGTATAGCTATTATATAATGGATAGCGGGTATAACACTCAAAATGGCGGCTGTAGAATAGTTCCAACAGCTTGGATAGCTGCTGTATAACAGTTGTCAGGTATTAGATTCAAAATGGCGGCTGTATAATTGTCCCAGCAGCTTCTGTAGCTTTTTTATAAAGGATGGCGGCTATAAAAATGGTCCCAGCAGGTTGTGTAGCTGTTGTATAAAAGATGGCTGGTATAAGACTCAAAATGGCGGCTTTAGAATGGTTCCAGCAGCTTTTATTTCTGTTATATAAAGGATGGCGGCTATAAGACTCAAAACGGCGGCTGTGAAATGGTTCCAGCAGCTTCTGTAGCTGTTATATAATGCATGGCAGGTATAAGACTCAAAATGGCGGCTGTAGAATGGTCCCAGCAGCTTGTGTAGCTGTTATTAATAGGATGGCGGCTATAACACTCAAAATGTTGGCTGTAAAATGGTTCCAACAGCTTGTATAGCTGCTGTATAAAAGATGACGGGTATAAGACTCAAATTGTTGGCCGTAGAATGGTTCCAACAGCTTGAGTAGCTGTTGTATAAAAGAATGCGGGTATAGTACTCAAAATGACGGCTGTAGAATGGTTTCTGCAGCTTGTATAACTTTTGTATAAAGGATGGTGGCTATAACACTCAAAATGGCGGCTGAAGAATGGTCCCAGCAGATTGTATAGCTGTTATATAATAGATAACGGATATAACACTCAAAATGGCGGCTGTAGAATAGTTCCAACAGCTTGTATAGCTGCTGTATAAAAGATGGCGGATATAAGACTCAAAATGGCGGCTTTAGAATCGTTCCAGCAGCTTGTGTAGCTGCTAAAAATAGGATGGCGGCTATAACACTCAAATTGGCGGCTGTAAAATGGTTCCAACAGCTTGTTTAGCTGCTGTACAAAAGAAGGCTGGTATTAGGCTCAAAATGGCGGCTGTAGAATGGTTCCAGCAGCTTTTATGGCTACGATATAAAGGATTGCGGGTACAAGACTCAAAATGGCGGCTATATAATGGTCCCAGCAGCTTGTGTAGCTCTTATTAAGAGGATGGCGGCTAAAACACTCAAAATGGCGGCTGTAGAATGGTTCCAGCAGCTTGTGTAGCTGCTGTATAAAAGATGGCGGGTATAAGACTCAAAATGGTGGCTGTAGAATGGTTCCAGTAGCTTCTATTTCTGTTATATAAAGGATGGCGGCTATAAGACTCAAAACAGCGACTGTAGAATGGTTCCAGCAGCTTGAGTAGCTGTTGTATAAAAAAAGGCGGGTATAGTACTCAAAATGGCGGCTGTAGAATGGTTCCAGCAGCTTGTGTAGCAGCTGTATAAAAGATGGCGGGTATAAGACTCAAAATGGCGGCTGTAGAATGGTTCCAGTAGCTTCTATTTCTGTTATATATAGGATGGTGGCTATAACACTCAAAACGGCGGCTATAGAATGGTTCAAGCAGCTTCTGTAGTTGTTATATAATGGATAGCGGGTATAACACTCAAAATGGCGGCTGTAGAATTGTTCCAACAGCTTGCATAGCTGCTGTATAACAGATGGCAGGTATAAGTTTCAAAATGGCGACTGTAGAATGGCTTCAGCAGCTTGTATAGCTGTTATTTAAGGGATGGCGGCTATAAGACTCAAAATGGCGGCTGTAGAATGGTTCCAGCAGCTTGTATATCTGTTATAAAAAGGATGACGGCTATAAGAGTCAAAACAGCGGCTGTTGAATGGTTCCAGCAGATTTTATAGCTGTCATATAAAGGATGACGGCTATAAGAGTCAAAATGGCGTCTTTCGAATGGTTCCAGCAGCTTTGTTAAGCTTTTTTATAAAGGAAGGCGGCTATAAGACTCAGCATGACGGCTGGAGAATGGTTCTAGCAGCTTGTATAGCTGTCGTATAAAGGACGACGGGTAAAAGACTAAAAAAGGCGGCTGTAGAATGGTTTCAGCAGCTTGTATTTCTGTTGTATAAAGGATGGCGGCTATAAGACACAAACCGGGGGCTGTAGAATGGTTCCAGCAGCGTGTATAGCTGTTTTATAAGGGATGGCGGCTATAACACTCAAAATGGCAGCTGTAGAATGGTTCCAACAGTTTGTATAGCTGTTCTATAAAAGATGGCGGGTATTAGACTCAAAATGGCGGCTGTAAAATGGTTCCAGCAGCTTGAGTAGCTGTTGTATAAAAGAAGGCGGGTATAGTACTAAAAATGATGACTGTAGAATGGTTTCAGCAGCTTGTATAACTTTTGTATAAGGGATGGTGGCTATAACACTCAAAATGGCGGCTGTAGAATGGTTCCAGCAGATTGTATAGCTGTTATATAAAGGGTGGCAGCTATAAGACTCAAAATGGCGTCTTTCAAATGGTTCCATCAGCTTTGTTAAGCTTTTTTATAAAGGAAGGCGGCTATAAGACTCAACATGACGGCTAGAGAATGGTTCTAGCAGCTTGTTTAGCTTTTTTATAAAGGAAGGCGGCTATAAGACTCAGCATGACGGCTGGAGAATGGTTCTAGCAGCTTGTATAGCTGTCGTATAAAGGACGACGGGTAAAAGACTAAAAAAGGCGGCTGTAGAATGGTTTCAGCAGCTTGTATTTCTGTTGTATAAAGGATGGCGGCTTAAGACACAAACCGGGGGCTGTAGAATGGTTCCAGCAGCGTGTATAGCTGTTTTATAAAGGATGGCGGCTATAACACTCAAAATGGCAGCTGTAGAAAGGTTCCAACAGTTTGTATAGCTGTTCTATAAAAGATGGCGGGTATTAGACTCAAAATGGCGGCTGTAAAATGGTTTCAGCAGATTTTATAGCTGTCATATAAAGGGTGGCAGCTATAAGACTCAAAATGGCGTCTTTCGAATGGTTCCATCAGCTTTGTTAAGCTTTTATATAAAGGAAGGCGGCTATAAGACTCAACATGACGGCTGGAGAATGGTTCTAGCAGCTTGTTTAGCTGCCGTATAAAGGACGACGGGTAAAAGACTCAAAATGGCGGCTGCAGAATGGTCCCATCAGCTTGTTAAGCTCTTATGTAAAGGATGGTGGCTGTAAGACTCAAAATGGCGACTGTATAATTGTCCCAACAGCTTGTGTAGCTGTTATTAATAGGATGGCGGCAATAACATTAAAAAAGGCGGCTGTAGAATGGTTCCAGCAGATTGAGTAGCTGTTCTATAAAAGAAGGCGGGTATAGTACTCAAAATGACGGCTGTAGAATGGTTTCAGCAGCTTGTATAACTTTTGTATAAAGGATGGTGGCTATAACACTCAAAATGGCGGCTGTAGAATGGTCCCAGCAGATTGTATAGCTGCTGTATAACAGATGGCAGGTATAAGTTTCAAAATGGCGCCTGTAGAATGGCTTCAGCAGCTTGTATAGCTGTTATTTAAGGGATGGCGGCTATAAGACTCAAAATGGCGGCTGTAGAATGGTTCCAGCAGCTTGTATATCTGTTATAAAAAGGATGACGGCTATAAGAGTCAAAATGGCGTCTTTCGAATGGTTCCAGCAGCTTTGTTAAGCTTTTTTATAAAGGAAGGCGGCTGTAAGACTCAACATGACGGCTGGAGAATGGTTCTAGCAGCTTGTATAGCTGTCGTATAAAGGACGACGGGTAAAAGACTAAAAAAGGCGGCTGTAGAATGGTTTCAGCAGCTTGTATTTCTGTTGTATAAAGGATGGCGGCTATAAGACACAAACCGGGGGCTGTAGAATGGTTCCAGCAGCGTGTATAGCTGTTTTATAAAGGATGGCGGCTATAACACTCAAAATGGCAGCTGTAGAATGGTTCCAACAGTTTGTATAGCTATTCTATAAAAGATGGCGGGTATTAGACTCAAAATGGCGGCTGTAAAATGGTTCCAGCAGATTTTACAGCTGTCATATAAAGGGTGGCAGCTATAAGACTCAAAATGGCGTCTTTCGAATGGTTCCATCAGCTTTGTTAAGCTTTTATATAAAGGAAGGCGGCTATAAGACTCAACATGACGGCTGGAGAATGGTTCTAGCAGCTTGTATAGCTGCCGTATATAGGACGACGGGTAAAAGACTAAAAAAGGCGGCTGTAGAATGGTTTCAGCAGCTTGTATAACTTTTGTATAAAGGATGGTGGCTATAACACTCAAAATGGCGGCTGTAGAATGGTCCCAGCAGCTTGTATATCTGTCATATAAAGGGTGGCAGCTATAAGACTCAAAATGGCGTCTTTCGAATGGTTCCATCAGCTTTGTTAAGCTTTTATATAAAGGAAGGCGGCTATAAGACTCAACATGACGGCTGGAGAATGGTTCTAGCAGCTTGTATAGCTGCCGTATAAAGGACGACGGGTAAAAGACTCAAAATGGCGGCTGCAGAATGGTTTCAGCAGCTTGTATTTCTGTTGTATAAAGGATGGCGGCTATAAGACACAAACCGGGGGCTGTAGAATGGTTCCAGCAGCGTGTATAGCTGTTTTATAAAGGATGGCGGCTATAACACTCAAAATGGCAGCTGTAGAATGGTTCCAACAGTTTGTATAGCTATTCTATAAAAGATGGCGGGTATTAGACTCAAAATGGCGGCTGTAAAATGGTTCCAGCAGATTTTACAGCTGTCATATAAAGGATGACGGCTATAAGAGTCAAAATGGCGTCTTTCGAATGGTTCCAGCAGCTTTGTTAAGCTTTTTATAAAGGAAGGCGGCTATAAGACTCAGCATGACGGCTGGAGAATGGTTCTAGCAGCTTGTATAGCTGTCGTATAAAGGACGACGGGTAAAAGACTAAAAAAGGCGGCTGTAGAATGGTTTCAGCAGCTTGTATTTCTGTTGTATAAAGGATGGCGGCTATAAGACACAAACCGGGGGGCTGTAGAATGGTTCCAGCAGCGTGTATAGCTGTTTTATAAGGGATGGCGGCTATAACACTCAAAATGGCAGCTGTAGAATGGTTCCAACAGTTTGTATAGCTGTTCTATAAAAGATGGCGGGTATTAGACTCAAAATGGCGGCTGTAAAATGGTTCCAGCAGCTTGAGTAGCTGTTGTATAAAAGAAGGCGGGTATAGTACTAAAAATGATGACTGTAGAATGGTTTCAGCAGCTTGTATAACTTTTGTATAAGGGATGGTGGCTATAACGCTCAAAATGGCGGCTGTAGAATGGTTCCAGCAGATTGTATAGCTGTTATATAAAGGGTGGCAGCTATAAGACTCAAAATGGCGTCTTTCGAATAGTTCCATCAGCTTTGTTAAGCTTCTTTATAAAGGAAGGCGGCTATAAGACTCAACATGACGGCTAGAGAATGGTTCTAGCAGCTTGTTTAGCTTTTTTATAAAGGAAGGCGGCTATAAGACTCAGCATGACGGCTGGAGAATGGTTCTAGCAGCTTGTATAGCTGTCGTATAAAGGACGACGGGTAAAAGACTAAAAAAGGCGGCTGTAGAATGGTTTCAGCAGCTTGTATTTCTGTTGTATAAAGGATGGCGGCTATAAGACACAAACCGGGGGCTGTAGAATGGTTCCAGCAGCGTGTATAGCTGTTTTATAAAGGGTGGCGGCTATAACACTCAAAATGTCAGCTGTAGAAAGGTTCCAACAGTTTGTATAGCTGTTCTATAAAAGATGGCGGGTATTAGACTCAAAATGGCGGCTGTAAAATGGTTTCAGCAGATTTTATAGCTGTCATATAAAGGGTGGCAGCTATAAGACTCAAAATGGCGTCTTTCGAATGGTTCCATCAGCTTTGTTAAGCTTTTATATAAAGGAAGGCGGCTATAAGACTCAACATGACGGCTGGAGAATGGTTCTAGCAGCTTGTATAGCTGCCGTATAAAGGACGACGGGTAAAAGACTCAAAATGGCGGCTGCAGAATGGTCCCATCAGCTTGAAAAGCTCTTATGTAAAGGATGGTGGCTGTAAGACTCAAAATGGCGACTGTATAATTGTCCCAACAGCTTGTGTAGCTGTTATTAATAGGATGGCGGCAATAACATTAAAAAAGGCGGCTGTAGAATGATTCCAGCAGATTGAGTAGCTGTTCTATAAAAGAAGGCGGGTATAGTACTCAAAATGACGGCTGTAGAATGGTTTCAGCAGCTTGTATAACTTTTGTATAAAGGATGGTGGCTATAACACTCAAAATGGCGGCTGTAGAATGGTCCCAGCAGATTGTATAGCTGTTATATAATGGAAAGCGGGTATAACATAAGAATAGTTCCAACAGCTTGGATATCTGCTGTATAACAGTTGCAGGAATAAGACCCAAAATGGCGGCTGTATAATTGTCCCAGCAGCTTCCGTACCTTTTTTATAAAGGATGGCGGCTATAAAAATGGTCCCAGCAGCTTCTGTAGCTGTTATATAAAGGATGGCGGCTATAACAGTAAAAATGGTGGCTGTAGAATGGTTCCAACAGATTGTATAGCTGCTGTATAAAAGAAGGCGGGTATAGTACTAAAAATGACGGCTGTAGAATGGTTTCAGTAGCTTGAGTAGCTGTTGTATAAAAGAAGGCGAGTATAGTACTAAAAATGACGGCTGTAGAATGGTTTCAGCAGCTTGTATTACTTTTGTATAAAGGATGGTGGCTATAAAACTCAAAATGGCGGCTGAAGAATGGTTCCAGCAGATTGTATAGCTATTATATAATGGATAGCGGGTATAACACTCAAAATGGCGGCTGTAGAATAGTTCCAACAGCTTGGATAGCTGCTGTATAACAGTTGTCAGGTATTAGATTCAAAATGGCGGCTGTATAATTGTCCCAGCAGCTTCTGTAGCTTTTTTATAAAGGATGGCGGCTATAAAAATGGTCCCAGCAGGTTGTGTAGCTGTTGTATAAAAGATGGCTGGTATAAGACTCAAAATGGCGGCTTTAGAATGGTTCCAGCAGCTTTTATTTCTGTTATATAAAGGATGGCGGCTATAAGACTCAAAACGGCGGCTGTGAAATGGTTCCAGCAGCTTCTGTAGCTGTTATATAATGCATGGCAGGTATAAGACTCAAAATGGCGGCTGTAGAATGGTCCCAGCAGCTTGTGTAGCTGTTATTAATAGGATGGCGGCTATAACACTCAAAATGTTGGCTGTAAATGGTTCCAACAGCTTGTATAGCTGCTGTATAAAAGATGACGGGTATAAGACTCAAATTGTTGGCCGTAGAATGGTTCCAACAGCTTGAGTAGCTGTTGTATAAAAGAATGCGGGTATAGTACTCAAAATGACGGCTGTAGAATGGTTTCTGCAGCTTGTATAACTTTTGTATAAAGGATGGTGGCTATAACACTCAAAATGGCGGCTGAAGAATGGTCCCAGCAGATTGTATAGCTGTTATATAATAGATAACGGATATAACACTCAAAATGGCGGCTGTAGAATAGTTCCAACAGCTTGTATAGCTGCTGTATAAAAGATGGCGGATATAAGACTCAAAATGGCGGCTTTAGAATCGTTCCAGCAGCTTGTGTAGCTGCTAAAAATAGGATGGCGGCTATAACACTCAAATTGGCGGCTGTAAAATGGTTCCAACAGCTTGTTTAGCTGCTGTACAAAAGAAGGCTGGTATTAGGCTCAAAATGGCGGCTGTAGAATGGTTCCAGCAGCTTTTATGGCTACGATATAAAGGATTGCGGGTACAAGACTCAAAATGGCGGCTATATAATGGTCCCAGCAGCTTGTGTAGCTCTTATTAAGAGGATGGCGGCTAAAACACTCAAAATGGCGGCTGTAGAATGGTTCCAGCAGCTTGAGTAGCTGTTCTATAAAAGAAGGCGGGTACAGTACTCAAAATGACGGCTGTAGAATGGTTTCATTAGTTTGTAGAACTGTTATATAATAGATAGCGTGTATAACCTCAAAATGGCGGCTGTAGAATAGTTCCAACAGCTTGCATAGCAGCAGTATAACAGATGGCAGGTATAAGACTCTAAATGGCGGCTGTATAATTGTCCCAGCAGCTTCTGTAGCTTTTTTATAAAGGATGGCTGCTATAAAAATAGTCCAAGCACCTTGTGTAGCTGTTATATAAAGGATGGCAGCTATAACAGTAAAAATGGTGGCTGTAGAATGGTTCCAACAGATTGTATAGCTGCTGTATAAAAGAAGGCGGGTATAGTACTAAAAATGACGGCTGTAGAATGGTTTCAGTAGCTTGAGTAGCTGTTGTATAAAAGAAGGCGAGTATAGTACTAAAAATGACGGCTGTAGAATGGTTTCTGCAGCTTGTATAACTTTTGTATAAAGGATGGTGGCTATAACACTCAAAATGGCGGCTGAAGAATGGTCCCAGCAGATTGTATAGCTGTTATATAATAGATAACGGATATAACACTCAAAATGGCGGCTGTAGAATAGTTCCAACAGCTTGTATAGCTGCTGTATAAAAGATGGCGGATATAAGACTCAAAATGGCGGCTTTAGAATCGTTCCAGCAGCTTGTGTAGCTGCTAAAAATAGGATGGCGGCTATAACACTCAAATTGGCGGCTGTAAAATGGTTCCAACAGCTTGTTTAGCTGCTGTACAAAAGAAGGCTGGTATTAGGCTCAAAATGGCGGCTGTAGAATGGTTCCAGCAGCTTTTATGGCTACGATATAAAGGATTGCGGGTACAAGACTCAAAATGGCGGCTATATAATGGTCCCAGCAGCTTGTGTAGCTCTTATTAAGAGGATGGCGGCTATAACACTCAAAATGGCGGCTTTAGAATAGTCCCAGCAGCTTGTCTAGCTGCTGTATAAAAGATGGCGGGTATAAGACTCAAAATGGCGGCTGTAGAGTGGTTCCAGCAGCTTCTATTTCTGTTATATAAAGGATTGCAGCTATAAGACTCAAAACAGCGGCTATAGAATGGTTCCAGCAGCTTGAGTAGCTGTTGTATAAAATAAGGCGGGTATAGTGCTCAAAATGACGGTTGTAGAATGGTTTCAGCAGCTTGTATAACTTTCGTGTAAAGGCTGGTGGCTATAACACTCAAAATGGCGGCTGAAGAATGGTCCCAGCAGATTGTATAGCTGTTATATAATGGATAGCGAGTATAACACTCAAAATGGCGGCTGTAGGATAATTCCAACAGCTTGCAAAGCTGCTGTATAACAGATGGCAGGCATGCGACTCAAAATGGCGGCTGTATTATTGTCCCAGCAGCTTCTGTAGCTGTTATTAATAGGATGGCGGCTATAACACTCAAAATGTTGGCTGTAAAATGGTTCCAACAGCTTGTATAGCTGTTTTATAAAAGATGGCGGGTATAAGACTCAAAATGGCGGCTGTAGAATGGTTTCAGCAGCTTGAGTAGCTGTTGTAATAGGATGACGGCTATAACAAACAAATTGGCGGCTGTAAAATGGTTCTAACAGCTTTTTTAGGTGCTGTACAAAAGATGGCGGGTATTAGACTCAAAATGGCGGCTGAAGAATGGTTCCAGCAGCTTTTATGGCTTCGATATAAAGAATGGCGGGTACAAGACTCAAAATGGCGGCTGTATAATGGTCCCAGCAGCTTGTGTATCTCATATTAATAGGATGACGGCTATAGCACTCAAAATGGCGGATGTAAAATGGTTCCAACAGCTTCTGTAGCTGTTATATAATGGATGGCGGCGATAACACTCAAAATGGCGGCTGTAGAATGGTCCCAGCAGCTTGTGTAGCTGCTGTATAAAATGGTTCCAGCAGCTAGTGTAACTGTTATATAAAGGTTGGCGGCTATAAGACTCAATGGCGGCTGTAGAATGGTTCCAGCAGCTTGAGTAGCTGTTGTATAAAAGAAGGCGGGTATAGTATTTAAAATAACGGCTGTAGAATGGTTTCAGGAGCTTGTAAAACTTTTGTATAGAGGATGGTGCCTATAACACTCAAAATGGCGGCTGAAGAATGGTCCCAGCAGATTGTATAGCTGCTGTATAAAAGATGGCAGTATAACACTCAAAATGGCGGCTGTCGAATAGTTCCAACAGCTTGTATAGCTGCTGTATAACAGGTGGCAGGTATAAGACTCAAAATGGCGGCTGTATAATTGTCCCAGCAGCTTCTGTAGCTGTTATAAAAAGAATGGCGGCTAAAACAGTAAAAGTGGTGGCTGTAGAATGGTTCCAGCAGCTTGTGTAGCTGTTGTATAAAAGATGACTGGTATAAGACTCAAAATGGCGATTTAGAATGGTTCCAGCAGCTTGTATTTCTGTTATATAATGGATAGCGGATAAAACACTCAAAATGGCGGCTGTAGAATAGTTCCAACAGCTTGTATAGCTGCTGTATAAAAGATGGCGGGTATAAGACTTAAAATGGCGGCTTTAGAATCGTTCCAGCAGCTTGTGTAGCTGTTATAATAAGATGACGGCTATAACACTCAAATTGGCGGCTGTAAAATGGTTCTAACAGCTTTTTAAGGTGCTGTACAAAAGATGGCGCGTATTAGACTCAAAATGGCGGCTGTAGAATGGTTCCAGCAGCTTTTATGGCTACGATATAGAGGATGGCGGGTACAAGACTCAAAATGGCGGCTGTATAATGGTCCCAGCAGCTTGTGTAGCTCTTATTAATAGGATGGCGGCTATAACACTCAAAATGGCGGATGTAAAATGGTTCCAACAGCTTGTATAGCTGCTGTATAAAAGATGGCGGGTATAAGCCCTATTCATCATCGTGGCAAGCAGTTTCAAATCCGCGCTTTGATTGATATGGGATCCGAAGCATCCTTTATTTCCCAAAGAATGTTTGAATTGATTAATCCTCCAAGCTGCAAGGTATCAACTAGCATTCGCGGCATTGGGTAATGCGATGCTGGTAGCGGCGACAAAGTGTGTCGCTTACAGATTTCTCCTCCTGACGAACCGCTGCGACAGTTCGAAGCAGTCGCCGTGGTGCTGCCTAGTGTAGCTGAAGCACTTCCGTCCTGCGCCGTCCCGAATAAGGTGAAGCAGGATTCGCTTGACCTTCCGCTCGCTGATCCGCAATTTCACCAAAAAGCTCCTGTGGATTTGGTGCTTGGAGCCGAGCTCCTTCCCACTATCCTCGGGGAACGAATCATCAAGAATGTTGGTGATTCTTTCGTGGGGATCGATACGATGTTCGGATGGGTTCTCTGTGGATCCGTTACTGGAAAATCCAGAAGGTCTCGGTCCACCTCCTCCAGCAGTCCGAAGATGTCTCTAAAGGCAGCAGCACCATCCGATTTAGAACGCAGTTCCAATTGCTTCAGGTGCCGCGTTTGTCAAGGGGCACACGCGCTCCGTCAGTGCCGACAGTTTCGAGGACTACGAGCTGACGACAGGCTACGGGTAGTCTTGAGCAACGGATACTGCCCAAACTGTTTGGCTCATGAGCATTCCAATGGTTCCTGCAGGAGCACAGCAGGATGCCATCGATGTGGCAAGCAACACCACACGCTCTTGCACATCGGCAGCTCAGTCGCGTACATCCAACCCAAAGCGTCCAAAGAGCAAAGACCCGAAAGGCACCCGCCTTTCATTCGGACTTCTATCCAGAGGTCATCAGTCATCGCGGTCCTTCGAGCCGGATATCCTTCCGCTCCTCCAGCTTGCATCGGTGGAATTCCTGATAAGTACAAACTTTCATTATTCATTTCATTTGCCCCTACATACTAATAAAAGTGTGAGGTTTCCCGCTCTTCCATAGCGACCTGCACATTTTTATATATATTGTATGTACATACCTGACCTACTCCAAGGGTACATGGTAGTTCGCAATCCATAACGTGTTTGTCCAACGTTCGGTTTCCATTCCACCACAGGAATTTCTTTATGTTTTCCTTATCAGCCGCACTTGTCTAATTGTTTCATACGTACATACATATGTAAAACTCGTGGCCTCACATGTACATGTATTTTCCACAGCTGTTCGCCAAGTCCGCGTAAAGCAAAAAAAAAAAAAAAGCAAAGAAATTATTAAAGTGTTAAAAAAAAAAAAGGAAATAGTAATCCAAGTGTTCACCGCGATTTCTTATGTGTTCGGATTATTTCCAGTGCCCAATTAATTTCCTCACGCGCGTATTCGCTCACCGGCATATCCACGTACATACATACATACATCGTCATCTGTTGATGTACGCGCATATGTATATATCCACGTACATAATTCATTCGCATTTTACCACAAAACCAAACAAATTTGAAATAGCATTTAACGTATGCACCGCGATTTCATGTGGGTTTCAATTGGTTTAATTGCAAATTAATTTTCTCACGCGCGTCTCCACAAACCGGTGCACTTGCTTACATACATACATCGTCATATTGATGCCGCACATATGTACATATCCACAACACATAATCCATTTCGGTGACGCACATTGATTTAACAAATCGGAATCACAAATTACTTACGCTTTTTTGTGAACGACGCGCGAGCATACATCCATACATACCTACCTGTGTACTTACGCATGTGCGTACATCCATACATCAAAGCATCCGTCCATATGCACTGATCGTTTCTTTTGTAATTTCTTTCGCGCACAACACTCGCGGTGTGTAAACGCGTTTCGTGTGTTCTTTTTTTATAATTCTTTACCCCTCGCACAACCACAAAAAATAATTAACAACAATTAATACGCCAAAAAAAAAAAAAAACAAAACAAAAACCAAATTTATAAACAGCGACCGACAGCTGTTTTCGGAGTAGTGGTGGCACGTGAGTCGAGTCGTGATATCGATAGGCGGCTCAAGCGCGCCAAATTCAAACCACATTATTTCCGACGCCGGTTTTTTCGCCTCTATATATCTATATATATATAGTTGTATATTTAACCTATCATACCTTTTGTTACCCTAGAATTTATGCTTGTATGCTTTGCACTGGAATATGGACTTAGTGCAACTGTAAATATAAAGAAACATAAAGAACATAAAGAAAGAAGAGTGTGTACAGCCTGCACTAAGTCACGTACGCCTATGTTGCTTTACCATTTCATTTTTTTTGCTAGTCGATTCACTCGCTAATCTACTGTTCGAAAGAAACCACATAATTTAATAAAAATAAAACTGTGAAACAAACTTTGAAATAAAATTAAATTAAATGAACGAACTTTGAAATAAAATTAAATTAAATAATTTAATTGGCGCAGTCGGTAGGATTCCAACTAATTTTATACGGAATCCGCAAAAGAATCTACGGACACGAAATAAATATCTTTTCCGTGGAAAAATGGCCCTTTCTGAATCTCTCTTGGGACAATTGCTTTCCCAATTAAGACAAGTCCAGCCGTTTGAGGGAGACAACAACTATCTCTGCTTTTTCATTAAAAGAGTGGAGTACCTACTTGGATTATACCCCACTGACGATATAAGGCAGAAAAGCATTATATACGGGACTGTCGAGGGACTCATCGTGGGAGAGGCTCAAAGAAATATCAGGCAAAACTGCATAAACTCATGGGCACTGCTGAAGGAGGCACTAATCGAAGAGTACGGCACGCAGACACCTCTCGAAGAACTACTAAGAAGGCTCTATAATACGGACTACATGGGAAACCTTCGTAAGTTTTGTGAGGAGCTACAAAAAAAGTCACGTGTAATTGCTGATAAACTAGAATTAGAGGGTAACGCAGTGAATTCAGCTGTGTATACCCAAGCAATGGAAAATACTATTAAAAATTGTATTCAGAGAAAGTTACCTGATAGACTATTCATGTTGCTGTCAAAATACGATATCAGCACTGTATCTAAATTAAAACGTATCGCTCAGCATGAAGGTTATTATGAAGAAAGGAAACAATTCACCAATAAAAATAGTTCCATGCCAACTAATTATCGGGGTAATATGGCTAGAGACAGTCAGAATTTTCAATCATCAAATTCATTTATGGACCCGAGGTCTAACCAGTCAATTCAGCCTCAATATTCCAATGGTCAAACGGGAGTAACCCAATCTGACCAGTACAATCAGCTGTATAATCAATTTAACCAACAGCTACACCAGGGACAACAGGCGAATCCGATAAATGCAGAAATAAACAATAGATCTGAGGAGCAAACCAATAGGCCAAATAAAAGAAATAGAGAAGGAAGTAGTGGACACCAACGAATGGATACGAGCGAAAATTTTCAAATGAGTGCCTTTCCAGAAAACAATACCTAACAATTAAGTTCAATGAGAAATATTACAAATGCCTAATAGATACCGGATCTTCTGTCAATCTAATTAACCATAATTTTTTTAATCTTCCAATACATAAAAAAAAAAATAATGTCGACACCATAGATTCAGAAGTTGTATTAGAAAATTATGTACTAACGCAACCAAACAAACTTATACCTACAAGTCAAATATTCTACATTTACAAATTCTCAAATAATTATGATTTGTTATTCGGAAGAGAGCTTTTAAAAGATTGCGGAGCAATCATTAATTTTCAAACAGGTTTGACGACACTAAATAACTTTGTCTTTAGTCACCATATCTCCCAATCTGAAAATGGTCAATATTCTTTTCAAAATCAAGTTGAAAACCAGCCTTCAAGGGAAACTATTTTTGCTTTAGAAGACGAATTAGAAGAAAATAATCAATATAGGTTGGAACATTTGAATAGCGAAGAGAGAAAGTGTGTTAAGAAAATACTTATTGAGTTTCGAGACATACAATATCAGGAAGGTGAACAACTTAGTTTTACGAATGAGGTCAAACATAGAATCAAAACTATCCATGAGGATCCGATATACAAAAGACCTTATAGTTACCCCTACGCATTTGAAGACGAAGTTACAAAACAAATAAAGGATATATTACAACAGGGAATTATTAGAGAAAGTAACTCTCCGTATTGTAGCCCACTTTGGGTAGTGCCAAAGAAAAAGATGCATCAGGCAAAGACAAATTTAGAATCGTAATAGACTATAGAGGATTAAATGAAATTACTATAAGCGATAAATTCCCAATTCCCAACATGGAGGAAATTCTTGATAAACTTGGCAGAAGCCAGTATTTTTCTACCATTGATTTAGCTAAAGGTTTCCATCAGATCGAAATGGATGATTCCTCAATTAAAAAAACAGCATTTTCAACCAAATCCGGCCACTATGAGTATACTCGTATGCCTTTTGGATTAAAAAACGCCCCTGCAACCTTTCAAAGATGCATAAATAATGTCCTTAGTGACTTAATAAATAAACATTGCTTAGTCTATTTAGACGACATTATTGTCTTCTCAACTTCGCTTGAGGAACACAATAATTCAATTCGCAAAGTTTTCGAAAAACTCAGAAAGGCAAACTTAAAATTGCAGCTTGACAAATGTGAATTTTTTAAAAGGAGACTGAATTTTTAGGTCATATAGTTACTACAGAGGGAAATAAGCCCAACCCAAACAAAATAAATGCAATTAAAAACTTCCCTTTGCCAAAGTCGAAAAACACAGATCAAGTCATTTTTAGGCCTGTGTGGCTTTTATAGGAAATTTATTCCTGGATTCGCTCATATAGCAAAACCTATAACCTTAAAATTAAAAAAAAATGGTAACACGGATTTCAATGATTCCTCATATATAGAAGCAGTAGAGAAGCTCAAACTTCTAATTATGAGTGATCCGATTCTTGCCTATCCAGATTTTACAAAAGAATTTAAAGTTGCTACTGATGCAAGTAATGTCGCACTAGGGGCCGTCTTATCTCAAGAAGGCAGACCCATATGCTTCGCTAGCCGAACCCTAAATAGTCACGAAGAAAATTATAGTACTATTGAAAAAGAGTTATTGGCAATCGTCTGGGCGACGAAATATTTCAGACCGTATCTCTACGGAAGAAGTTTCGAGGTTCTTAGTGACCACAAACCTTTGGTTTGGCTTAGTACGATTAGGGAACCCAACATGAAACTCCAACGCTGGAAAATAAAGCTTAGCGAATATGATTTCAAAATTAAATATATTAAAGGCAGGGAGAATCATGTGGCAGACGCCTTGTCAAGAATACAACTACCTAATGGAGAAGTATTGGTAACCGATAACCTTACAACTATGGCAACTGGGCACAGTGCTGCAGAGGATAACCATAGATGTATTCAAATAACAGAAAGACCATTGAATTATTTTGAGAGACAAATAAAATTTGTTAAGGCAAGTCGAAATTATGAAAGTGAAACTAGGTATTTTTCAAAAACTAAAATCACTATTGAGTATAAAGAAATGACCTCTGAACTAGCAAAGCATATAATTTTAAAGTATTTTTCCATGCGAAATAGTGCGATCTTTATGGAAGATGAAAATGATTTCGGTATATTTCAAAGAGAATACATTCGTCTCATAAACTCAAATATAAAGGTAACCAAGACTTCAACAATATTGCGCGACATTTCGACTTATGCTGAACTAAAAGAGATTATACTGAAAATTCATTTGGACACTCTTCACTCAGGCATCAATAAGGTTGAAATGACTTTTAAGCAGCAATACTATTACCCAAAATCGGCAGAAATTATACAAAACATTATAAACGATTGTAATATTTGCAATTTAAGTAAATCGGAACACAGAAATACGGATTTACCTTTAGAAATCACACCAGAACTACTCACGATTAGGGAAAAGTATGTTATTGACTTCTACATTATAAAAAAAAAAACGTTCCTTTCTTGTATTGATGTATACTCAAAGTTCGCTACCCTCATAGAAGTTAAAGGCAGGGACTGGTTAGAAACAAAGAGAGCGTTACTAAGGATTTTTAACGATATGGGAAAACCACAATTCATTAAAGCGGACAAAGATTCCTCCTTTATGAGTCTAGCAATCCACGAGTGGTTAAAGAAAGAAAATGTTGAACTCCAAGTTACTACAAGTAAAAATGGAATAGCTGATGTAGAACGATTGCACAAAACATTGAATGAGAAATTTCGAATAATCAATTCAGTTAATAACACAGAAGATATAGAAACTTCAGTAGAGACAATATTGTTCACCTATAATCATAAAATGATACATTCAACAACTGGACAAGCTCCAGCTATGATATTTCTTTATTCAGGGAAACCAACGGTCGACACGCAAACTAAGAAAATAAACAAAATTGGAAAACTTAATAAAAAACGAGCAGAGTTTGAAGTTGATACCAGATTTAGAAAAATGCCAGATGCGAGACTTAAAATCTCAAACCCCTTTCGGAAAACAGGAAAAATAACTGAACTAGATGAAAAACATTATGAAGAAGAGAATAGAGGCAGAAAAATAATTCATCACAGAAGTAAATTTAAAAAGAAAAAGAAAACAAATCATAATAATTATATTTGAAAAAAAGAGAATTCTGATTTTGTTTGTATGCGATAAATGATACACATAATACAATAATTAACACAAAACAAATTGTAACAAAAAAAAAAAAAAATGATTTTGAAAATTTTCTTTGTTAAAATTAAGACATTGTCGGGACGACAATTTTTGAAGAGTGGGCGAGTTGTATATTTAACCTATCATACCTTTTGTTACCCTAGAATTTATGCTTGTATGCTTTGCACTGGAATATGGACTTAGTGCAACTGTAAATATAAAGAAACATAAAGAACATAAAGAAAGAAGAGTGTGTACAGCCTGCACTAAGTCACGTACGCCTATGTTGCTTTACCATTTCATTTTTTTTGCTAGTCGATTCACTCGCTAATCTACTGTTCGAAAGAAACCACATAATTTAATAAAAATAAAACTGTGAAACAAACTTTGAAATAAAATTAAATTAAATGAACGAACTTTGAAATAAAATTAAATTAAATAATTTAATTATATATATATAAATAATACACATATATTTTTTCCAGCACTATCGTGCCCATATTTATATATCCACCCACATTTATAATCTATATATATAAAATTCTCGAGTGTGGTGTTTGTTACCAAACTACTCCGAAACGGCTCGACCGATTCTCACGAAATTTTTTATGCAGATCGTGTAGGACTGAGAATCGGCCAACATCTATTTTTTATACCCAAATAATAAATAATTAAATAATTTTAATAAATGTTTATTTGTTTAACACACTAATACTTGCATACAAGCAAGAAACGTTTGCGGATGCGACAGAAAGAAGAATGCAAAAATCGCCTTCTGTCGCATGCGTTGTCCTCTCACAATTTTTCACTCAGCTTTCAGTGTTCTCATGTTATGAGCAAAATACATATGTATATGTCGGTGCGTGAGTGTGAGAGTGTGTGTTTGTGTTTTCGGGTATTTCACAATAATAGTAATTTCATCATTATGGCGGCGCATTTGTGGTTTAAGAAGAACCGTTTTAGCGGGGCGCCTGCGTTCTGTCGCTGTCGCCGAGTGTGGTTCGGTGGAAGGCGCGCACAAGAATTGTGCGTCTCGAGTTCAGTCGTTGTTACAACTCGAGTGCGACCGAACTCGCTGCGCTAATTATTGATCAAGAAAATAATACACGTTATACACCAATCAGTTTTCCAACTTGATTTATTACAACAATGCCACGAACACGCAGGGGGGCTAATTTGAGTCGTCAAACAAACAGATCTAGAGGCATGCAAGATAGAAGAGCAATAAGATCAGATGCAGAAAGGCAACAAAGTAATGCAGATGTCCGTGTAAGAATGGCGCAGTTACGTGCATCACAATTACAAGAGGTACGAGATGAGCGAAACCAACAAAGACAATTGGAACGAAGAGAAGCGCGCAGATTCGTAGCTAACAGACGTAGAGGGATTGACCAACATCAACAAGTACTTCGAGCATTTACATATGTATCTATGAGAATCGAACAACATATATTTTGTATGTCGAAATCATACTGGCGAGCGCAAATAAAATGGGTTCTACAATGGCTTTCCGTGTATCGATCGCAGCAGTCGGGACATTCATTAAATACAAATTCTCCTGTTTCAGTTACAAACGATATAATGTCTCCTAAAAAAGCGAATTTTGGTCGGCGTACTCTCAGCGCAGAAATTTCTTCTGATTATGTTTCGAATAAGCCTGAAGAAGAGGCTAAGGCAAAGGCAGAGGATTGTTATGGAACAAGCCGAAAGCCGTGCAGCCAGGCTTGCTTCGCTCGCAAAGAAGTGAACTGCATAGGGGAAGGGTAGCTAAATCCCGCGTACAGACCGCGACTAGATCGACATGAGCAAGATGTCTACGGGTGTCACTTCTGACTCAGTAAACATCCGGTGGCGAAACGGAGTTCGCCGGGTTTACTAGTTATATATATAATTTTTTGGCCAATATTTTGCGCGCATATATATAACCGCCCCCATTTATAAATAAATACATATATATTTTTTCCAGCACTATCGTGCCCATATTTATATATCCACCCATATTTATAAATTATATATATAATTTTTTTCGGCCAGTATTTTGCGCGCATATATATATCCGTCCATATTTATAAATACATATATATTTTTCCAGCACTATCGGGCCCATATTTATAGATCCGTCCATATTTATAAATTTTATATATAATTTTTCCGGCCAGCAATTTGCGCACATATATATATCTGTCCATATAAATAAATACATATATGTTTTTTCCAGCACTACCGTGCCCATATTTATATATCCACCCATATTTATGAATCTTATATGACCTTTCTGGCCAGTATTTTGCGCGCATATATATAACCGCCCCCATTTATAAATAAATACATATATATTTTTTCCAGCACTATCGTGCCCATATTTATATATCCACCCATATTTATAAATTATTTATATAATTTTTTTCGGCCAGTATTTTGCGCGCATATATATATCCGTCCATATTTATAAATACATATATATTTTTCCAGCACTATCGGGCCCATATTTATAGATCCGTCCATATTTATAAATTTTATATATAATTTTTCCGGCCAGCAATTTGCGCACATATATATACCCGCTCATATTTATAAATAAATACATATATTTCTTCCAGCACTATCGAGCCCACATTTATATATCCGCCCATATTTATAAATAAATACACATATATATTCTTTTCCCAGCACTATCGGGCCCATATTTATATAAAAACACATTTTTTTTTTCTTTGGCCTATACATCGTTTGCGTGTTTTGTCTTATACGTACTCCCATCGTTACTTACGAATCCAGCTAAACTTGTGTGTAATCACTCCTCTGTAGCTACGTGTAATATTCGATCTGCATTCGTGCGTTCGTACATTGTTCCGCATATAATCCCATTAAAAGGACTCCGTTTCCAAACCACGCGTAAGAGAATTCTCCCGCAATCCTGCGGGCACAGTGAGAAAATTCTTGCGCCCTCATACAGTCCACTCCTCTTTTGTTTTCCTGTTTTTTTTTCGTGTCTTTCCGAAATCAAAAAGCGCACCAGCGCGGTCTTCATCAGTAAGGACGTCCCCTGAGTATGTCCACGGAGCCGTCCAAGACTACGCCGAAGTCTAACAGTCTTTCGTCTCCCTCTGTAACTCCGGAGAAGGTTCGGCCTCCGAAGACTCCGGTGGTCACGAAGCGTACGGACATTCCCCGCAAATCCACGTCTGCTCGCAGCCTCAGCGAATCCCCAAGGTCCCGTCCGTCTTCGTCCAGCCTACCTAAAGGGCGCATAGTCTCGGCTAAAGACGCCAGCGAACTCAAAGGGCGTTCCAAACTTTCAGTAGAGGCTCAGATTCCGCACGTTATTGTGACGCACTGTTCTGACGTTCCCGTCACCCGATCCGTATCCCAACATCGTAGAGAACAATCCAGAATGTCCCTCTCCGATTTCGTACTGGCATGCGACGCATTGACTCTGTTCGAAGCTCGTGAGAGTGAAGCTCTAACTTCTGAAGTGCCCTTATTTTCCATTAAAATGCACTTAGAGCAGCTTAAATCCCTTGGGTCAACTGTCGAGATGGAATACTCCCAAGGCCTTGACGACCCAACCAGACGAGGACAGCCTAGCAAACATAAGCCACATCAAGGCGAAGCACGAATCCGCTTACGCGGCGTATGTGCGATGCGGGACTTTGTTCGGAGAACGCATTGAGCAGCTCTCGGCAGAGATGGCGAGTTTTAGGCGTCAGCCCACCGCTCCGTCGGGGCCTCCGGGGCATAGAGTTCCTCCGTGTGAGGTGGAAACAATTGATGGCGAGAGACTAGCATGGCCCACATTCCGCGATTTGTTCGCTGCCATTTATATCGCCAATCCGTATTTGTCACAAGTGGAGAAGCTCTACCACTTGACCGCCAAGACGCGAGGGGAAGGGAGAACCATCGTCCCCCCTGACGAATGAGGGTTTCCAGGCCGCGTGGGAGAACCTCACCGCACGGTACGAAAATAGCCTTCTGCTTGTCATGACTCAAGCCAGATAACTCCTTCAGATTCCCGCGGTGGCACAAGAATCGGGCAAAGCCTTGAGAGAGCTGCAGACTGCGTTTCAAGGGTGTCTAACCGCTCTTAAGCGTTCGGGTGCCATATGCACTAGCAAATTGCCGAAGGCCACAATCCTCATGTGGGAACAATCAGTGCCAAATAAGACTGTCGTCTCCACTTGGTACTATTTGAACCAATTTTTCACCAATCGGTATCGTGTCCTGGATGCCACCGAAGAACATAAGTCGGTCCCAAGTGTCCAAGCTGTCCCCATTGGCCCCCACAAATCCTCTGCGACGATGAAGGTTCAAGCGTTTCCAGCGAAAGCTCAACTCAAACCCGCGTCTTGCAAGCTTTGCCATCGGGAAAATCACCCAATACGACTTTGCCCTAATTTCCTTGACATGCCTGTTCCGAGGCGTTTGGAAACCATTAGACAGCAGGGACTCTGTTTGAATTGTTTTGCTCGCGGTCATCAAGTGAAGGGCTGCTCCAGTGCGCATAATTGCCATACATGTAAGGAACGTCATCATACCCTGTTGCATCCTAGTGACGTGTCCGTGTCCTTGCCGTCTGCTGCGCAAGCCCCACCATTCGGCGCCACAGAGCGTCCGTCCACGAGCAATCAGCTCACAAATGCTCAAAGTTATTTTGCATCTACCCCAGGCAGAGGGCTCTTAGGCACTGCGATTGTCACTCTGCACCATCGCGGTGTGTAGCACCATATTCGTTCGTTGATCGACTCCGGAGCCGATTCAACCTTCTCATCCGAACGTGTCTTCAACATGGTCCAGTCCCCCTTTTATCTAGTAGACGCCGCAGTTATCATGGGCCACAATGATGGAGGATGCACCGACAAAGTGTGTTTGCTGATGCTGTCGCATCCGTATGACAGGCTGAGCAAGATTGAGGTCTCCGCCCTGGTCGCATCCAAATTGTCGGGGGCCATTCCAACGGCTCCATTCCTTAACACGGTTCCGACGCAGTGCCTTGATCGCCCCCTGGCTGACCCGTACTAGACCTGTTTCCACACATCCTAGGAGAGCGGATCAAAAAGGATATTGGTGATTAAGTCGGGCTAGAAACCATCTTTGGATGGGTCCTGTGTGGAGCGATCATGCATGACCCTCCGCTAGCTCGATTAGGTTTCGCTGCACAGACGCGAGTCAATCCGGAAGCAATACTTGATGTACTCCTCACGTATTCTGCGAGTGGAATTTCCAGGAGATTACCCGAAGAGGGAAGGACGTCCGATACATTGTGTCCCTTTCGTTCAAAGGTCCGAATAGCGTCGACTTGGGACATTCAAGACCGATCGCGGTCAATTTCTGCGGAATGAAGCACGCCTTCTCAAGAATCCTCTCCTAAAAACGCAGTACGATGCCATAATTCAAGAATACGAGGAATTGGGCCATATGATTCGGGTGACGCCGCTTCAGGATGGAAAAAACTTCTATCTCCCCCATCACGGGGTGTTTAAGCCCGACAGCACCACCACCAAGGTACGCGTGGTATTTAACGCGTCGAGTCCCCCCCACCCGAGGCGTCAGCCTTAACGATGTCTTGCACACCGGGCCTACTCTTCAGGTCGATCTCACGCTTCAGATACTGAAATGGCGGTTCTTTCAGTTCGTTTTCAACGCTGACATACCGCAGATGTATCGGCAAATCCGAGTCGACCCCAGGCATACCCCTTTTCAGCGGATCCTCTTTCGAAATCGTTGCGGCAGTATTCAGGACTATAAGCTACAAACTGTCACGTTTGGGGTTAACTGCGCGCCATTCTTGGCGATCCGAGTTCTGTTACAACTAGCCCAAGACGGGCAAGCGATGTATCCTCTGGCGAGCGAAATCCTTCGGAACTACATGTATGTTGATGATGTTCTTGCCGGCGCTCACACTGAAGACGACGCCCGTCTCTCCATACGAGAGCTTCAAGCTGCCCTCCAATCCGCGGGCCTCCCGCTTCGGAAGTGGACTTCCAATAAGAAGGAAGTACTTCAAGCTATCCCAAAAGAGCATCTGCTGCGAGAGGACTTTCTCGAGCTGGAAGACGCGAGCACGGCAAAAACCTTGGGAATCCGCTGGAAAGCCGCCGAGGACGTTTTTATCTTCACCGTAGCGGACCCACCATTGCAGGAGTCGATCTCCAAGAGGCAGGTTCTGTCCCATATCGCCAAACTCTTCGGCCCCGCTGGCTGGCTAGCCCCATTTGTTATCCGAGCGAAGATATTTATGCAGCAAATGTGGCTAACCGAACTGGGCTGGGATGACGCCCTGCCACCTCTCCTGCTGCAGCAATGGCATGAATTCCTGCAGGACTACCCAGGCCTCAGTCAACTCCGCATTCCCCGGTGGCTGAACACCCGCGATACGCTCTCGTGGGAGCTTCATGGCTTCTGTGACGCATCCCAGAAAGCGTATGGAGCAGCCCTATACGTGCGGGTTCGGTGTCGCGATCAAGTAAGCGTCCATTTATTAACGGCGAAGACCCGCGTGGCCCCAGTCAAAACAGTCTCGCTGCCTCGGCTGGAGTTGTGCGGAGCGGTTCTGCTAGCCGATCTCTGGGCGTCCTGAACTCCCGATCCCACCTGCAACCTCCCAGTTTTGGACCGACTCCACCATTGTGTTGGCCTGGCTCAGCAAACCCCCATGTAGTTGGTCCACTTTCGTGGCCAACCGGGTATCCAGCATCTCTAAAAGCACCGGTGGCCAAAGCTGGTCACATGTACGTTCCGAGGATAACCCTGCTGATCTGGCAAGCCGCGGAACCCCCGCGGCCGAATTATCAGCCAGTAGCCTTTGGTGGCATGGGCCGGACTGGCTCCAGAGGGACCCCGAGTACTGGCCAACTCTCCATAATGAACTTCCAGACACCCAGCTGGAGCAACGAGTCCAGTGCCACACCGCCGCGACCACCTTACTCGATGACATAAGCGAACGGTTCTCGGACTACGGTAAAGCATTGCGAGTCACCGCGTATATCCTACGCTTCGCCGCCAAAGGGACGTCGACGCCTTCCATGGCCCACCTCATCAATGAGGAATTGCTCTCCGCTGAGCGCGCCTTGATCCGGACCTCCCAGCGTCGAGAATACATCGCGGAGATACGGGCCCTGGGTGAAGGGCGACTCCTTCCGACATCCAGCATGCTTCTCAACTTAAACCCCTTCCTCGACCAGCATGGGATACTCCGTGCCTGCGGACGACTCCGGGCCGCTGAGTCCCTCCGGTACGATGAACGTCACCCGATTCTCCTCCCCTACAATTCGCACTTCACGCGCCTGCTTGTTGAATTCGCCCACCGCATCACGTTGCATGGCGGCAATCAACTGATGGTGCGGTATCTGCGCACCAAGTTCTGGATCCCACGGATAAAGAACTTAGTGAAGTCCCACATCAAGAGGTGCAAGGTCTGCATTGTGCATCGTCGGCGACTGCAGACTCAGATGATGGGTGATCTCCCTCGAGAGCGCGTCACGTACTCCCGTCCCTTCACCCACACGGGCATTGATTTCGCAGGGCCGTTCGAGATCAAGAACTACACCGGGCGCGCGTGTCTCATTACGAAGGGTTATGTCTGCGTCTTTGTGTGTTTCAGCACGAAGGCGATCCACCTCGAGGCGACCTCCGACCTCACCACGGAACGATTTCTCGCAGCCTTCTCCCGGTTTTTCGCCCGAAGACAATGCCCACAGCGCATTTACTCCGACAATGGCAAAACCTTCGTAGGGGCCTCAAAGGCGCTCGAAAGAGATTTCCTGAACGCCACCAAGCTTGGTATCATGAAGGCCTTTCCCCAGCACATTCTATCCTGGCAGTTCATTCCGCCGAGCGCGCCCCATATGGGAGGACTATGGGAAGCCGGGGTCAAGACCTTGTTTTACAAGTCCTCGTCGGCTGTCAAGTACACGTTCGAGGAACTATCCACTCTCCTGTGTCGGATCGAAGCGTGCCTAAATTCCAGGCCAATTTCTCCCATGAGCGAAGACCCAGAGGATCTGCTGGCATTGAGCCCTGGACATTTCCTGATTGGAGGACCGCTCGTGTCCATCGCGGAACCGGAGATCCTGGTCGAGCCTATGTCGCTGATCAATCGCTGGCAGCGACTAAAGGCAATCCAGCAGACTTTCTGCCGCCGCTGGAAGAATGAATACCTCAAGGAGCTCCACAAGCGTAATAAGTGGAAATCACCGGCTCGCAGTCACCCAACCGGCGACCTCGTGATCGTCTCCGAAGACAATCTCCCCTCCAATGAATGGCGCCTCGGGCGAATTGAGCGCACTCTGCCCGGGGCAGACGGCCTCGTCCGAGTGGCTGATGTCACAACAGCACGTGGGTCTATCCGAAGACCCGTCGCGAAGCTCATCTTGTTGCCAGACAACAGGAGTCCTGAGCCTAAAGACCTCTCGTGATGTCCAATCCCTCTGTGTTCCGTTCGAATGTCCTCGTCTCCGTGCATGTTGTCCGTTCCCGTGCATCGACTAATCCACTCCTCCCTACGTAATCTTTTTCGTTACAGTCCATTCAACCCGCACCGCCACAGCAACATGGCCCCCAAGCGTCTGCCGCACCGCAGCAGCAAGCGTTCGGTTCCACACGGGACGAACGTGTACCGATGCCGGGTCTGCCGGGGGGTTCATGCACTCCGGCAGTGTCAGCGATTCCTGAACCTCCGAGGGGAGAAGCGGCTCCGGGCGGTACTTATTAATAAGTATTGCCCCAATTGCCTGGCGAACGAGCACTCCGCTGACGCGTGTCGAACTCGCCACGGCTGCCGACGATGTGGGCAACTGCACCACACGCTGCTCCATGTGGCCGACCAACCGCCGAGACAACGCTCTGGCGCCCAGCGTCGCAGCCAGTCTTCCTCCTCCAGCCGTGCTGCACCAGCATCACCATCCCGTTCCCGGTCCTCGTCCGACCGCTCCGCTTCTCTGGAGGGCGCACCCGAGATCTCCCTCTCTTCTCTGCTCCAAGCCAGGACGACGACCATCATGCCAACAGCGGTCCTCCGGTTGGGCAATGGCTCGAAATCGTTTGAGACCCGCGTCCTCCTCGACGCATGCGCGGCTGGGAGCCGCATCAATGCGTCATTTGCCCGGTCCCTGGGGTTGGCTGTGACCAAAGTCGGGGTCGACCAAGCCTGCACGGCCGTCCTCGAGTCGAGGACCGACCATACATTCCGGCGAAATGTTATCTTCCGGGTCGAAGAGGACCTGCACATCCGCACTCCCATCCGGGAAGTGTCGACCCCGGTCCAAGAGAAGTTCGCCACCCCTGATCCTGGCCGACCCCAACTTCCATCGTCCAGCGTCGGTATCCGTCGTGCTCGGGGCAGACCTCTATCCTGAGGTCATCCAACCAGGCTGTGTGCCCGGTCATAGCGGAATTCCCGCAGCCCATAGCACCGTGTTCGGTTGGGTCATCTCCGGCTCCTGCGGCAACTAGGCGCTCCAGGACGTTGCCGTCCCCCATCCTACATATGCCCATGCTGGCAATTGCAACATGTTGCAAGGGGGGCGGTATGTTCACGCCACCGGGTGAACAGCAGTGAGCGGCGAAGAGCAGTGAGGAGTGAGGAGGGTTTTTTGATCCTCGGCGCCTACGGTCACACCAGGAGGGGTGACTTGATTTTCTGATGGGCGCCGCCATTTCACTCAAGTACGATTTTTCAACCCGAACACCCGTTCGTTGACTCCAGTGAATATTTTTTGCCTTTCGATATTGTACTTTTTGCAACCCGAACCATTCTCATGTGTGTCGGGACATTGTGTAACTTCAAGAGAAATAAAACCATAATTAATTTTAAACGAAGTTTTCGCGCGTTTCAATTTATTACGCACTCACCAGACCCCCAGCAGAAATTGGCACCCGCCAGCCACTTGGGACTTATTTGGATCCTTCCGCCCCGCTACGAACATTGGACTCAAAATGGCGGCTGAAGAATGGTCCCAGCAGATTGTATAGCTGCTGTATAAAAGATGGCAGTATAACACTCAAAATGGCGGCTGTTGAATAGTTCCAACAGCTTGCATAGCTGCTGTTTAACAGCTGGCAGGTACAAGACTCAAAATGGCGGCTGTATAATTGTCCCAGCAACTTCTGTAGCTGTTATAAAAAGGATGGCGGCTATAACAGTAAAAATGGTGGGTGTAGAATGGTTCCAGCAGCTTGTGTAGCTGTTGTATAAAAGATGGCTGGTATAAGACTCAAAATGGAGGTTTTAGAATGGTTCCAGCAGCTTGTATTTCTGTTATATAAAGGATGGCGGCTATAAGACTCAAAACGGCGGCTGTAGAATGGTTCCAGCAGCTTCTGTAGTTGTTATATAATGGATGGCGGGTATAAGACTCAAAATGGCGGCTTTGTAATGGTCCCAGCAGCTTGTGTGGCTGTTAATAATAGGATGGCGGCGATAACACTCAAAATGGCGGCTGTAGAATCGTTCCAACAGCTTGTATAGCTGCTGTATATAAGATGGCGGCTATGAGACTCAAAACAGCGGCTGTAGAATGGTTCCAGCAGCTTGTATAGCTGCTGTATAAAAGATGGCGGGTATAAGACTCAAAATGGCGGCTGTAGAGTGGTTCCAGCAGCTTCTATTTCTGTTATATAAGGGATTGCAGCTATAAGACTCAAAACAGCGGCTATAGAATGGTTCCATCAGCTTGAGTAGCTGTTGTATAAAATAAGGCGGGTATAGTACTCAAAATGACGGTTGTAGAATGGTTTCAGCAGCTTGTATAACTTTCGTGTAAAGGCTGGTGGCTATAACAGTATAAAATGGCGGGTTTAGAATCGCTCCAGCAGCTTGTGTAGCTGTTATAATAGGATGACGGCTATAACACTCAAAATGTTGGCTGTAAAATGGTTCCAGCAGCTTGTATAGCTGTTTTATAAAAGATGGCGGGTATAAGACTCAGTATGGCGGCTGTAGAACGGTTCCATCAGCTTGAGTAGCTGTTGTATAAAATAAGGCGGGTATAGTACTCAAAATGACGGTTGTAGAATGGTTTCAGCAGCTTGTATAACTTTCGTGTAAAGGCTGGTGGCTATAACAGTCAAAATGGCTGCTGAAGAATAGTTCCAACAGCTTGCATAGCTGCTGTATAACAGATGGCAGGTATAAGACTCAAAATGGCGGCTGTATAATTGTCCCAGCAGCTTCTGTAGCTCTTATATAAATGATGGCGGCTATAACAGTAAAAATGGTGGCTGTAGAATTGTTCCAACAGAGTGTATAGCTGCTGTATAAAAGATGGCAGTATAAGACTCAAAATGGCGGCTGTAGAATGGTTCCAACAGCTTCTATTTCTGTTATTTAAAGGATGGCGGCTATAAGACTCACAACAGCGGCTGTAGAATGGTCCCAGCAGCTTGTGTAGCTGTTATTAATAGGATGGCGGCTATAACACTCAAAATGGCGGCTGTAAAATGGTTCCAACAGCTTGTATAGCTGCTGTATAAAAGATGGCGGGTATATGACTCAAAATGGCGGCTGTAGAGTGGTTCCAGCAGCTTCTATTTCTGTTATATAAGGGATTGCAGCTATAAGACTCAAAACAGCGGCTATAGAATGGTCCCAGCAGCTTGTGTGGCTGTTATTAATAGGATGGCGGCTATAACACTCTAAATGGCGGCTGTAAAATGGTTCCAACAGCTTGTATAGCTGCTGTATAAAAGATGGCGGGTATAAGACTCAAAATGGCGGCTGTAGAGTGGTTCCAGCAGCTTCTATTTCTGTTATGTAAGGGATTGCAGCTATAAGACTCAAAACAGCGGCTTTAGAATGGTTCCAGCAGCTTGAGTAGCTGTTGTATAAAATAAGGCGGGTATAGTACTCAAAATGACGGTTGTAGAATGGTTTCAGCAGCTTGTATAACTTTCGTGTAAAGGCTGGTGGCTATAACAGTCAAAATGGCTGCTGAAGAATAGTTCCAATAGCTTGCATAGCTGCTGTATAACAGATGGTAGGTATAAGACTCAAAATGGCGGCTGTATAATTGTCCCAGCAGCTTCTGTAGCTGTTATATAAATGATGGCGGCTATAACAGTAAAAATGGTGGCTGTAGAATTGTTTCAACAGAGTGTATAGCTGCTGTATAAAAGATGGCTGTATAAGACTCAAAATGGCGGCTGTAGAATGGTTCCAGCAGCTTGACTAGCTGTTGTATAAAAGAAGGCGGGTATAGTAATCAAAATGACGTGTGTAGAATGGTTTCAGCAGCTTGTATAACTTTTGTATAAAGGATGGTGGCTATAACACTCAAAATGGCGGCTGAAGAATGGTCCCAGCAAATTGTATAGCTGTTATATAATGGATAGCGGGTATTACACTCAAAATGGCGGCTGTAGGATAATTTCAACAGCTTGCATAGCTGCTGTATAACAGATGGCAGGCATACGACTCAAAATGGCGGCTGTATAATTGTCCCAGCGGCTTCTGTAGCTGTTATTAATAGGATGGCGGCTATAACACTCAAAATGGCGGCTGTAGAATGGTTCCAGCAGCTTGAGTACCTGTTGTATAAAAGAAGGCGGGTATAGTACTCAAAATGACAGCTGTAGAATAGTTTCAGCAGCTTGTATAATTTTTGTATAATGGATGGTGGCTATAACATTCAAAATGGCGGCTGGAGAATGGTCCCAGCAGATTGTATAGCTGTTATATAACGGATGGCGGATATAACACTCAAAATGGCGGCTGTAGAATAGTTTCAACAGCTTGTATAGCTGCTGTATAAAAGATGGCGGGTATAAGACTTAAAATGGCGGGTTTAGAATCGCTCCAGCAGCTTGTGTAGCTGTTATAATAGGATGGTGGCTATAACACTCAAAATGGCGGCTGAAGAATGGTCCCAGCAAATTGTATAGCTGTTATATAATGGATAGCGGGTATTACACTCAAAATGGCGGCTGTAGGATAATTTCAACAGCTTGCATAGCTGCTGTATAACAGATGGCAGGCATACGACTCAAAATGGCGGCTGTATAATTGTCCCAGCGGCTTCTGTAGCTGTTATTAATAGGATGGCGGCTATAACACTCAAAATGGCGGCTGTAGAATGGTTCCAGCAGCTTGAGTACCTGTTGTATAAAAGAAGGCGGGTATAGTACTCAAAATGACAGCTGTAGAATAGTTTCAGCAGCTTGTATAATTTTTGTATAATGGATGGTGGCTATAACATTCAAAATGGCGGCTGGAGAATGGTCCCAGCAGATTGTATAGCTGTTATATAACGGATGGCGGATATAACACTCAAAATGGCGGCTGTAGAATAGTTTCAACAGCTTGTATAGCTGCTGTATAAAAGATGGCGGGTATAAGACTTAAAATGGCGGGTTTAGAATCGCTCCAGCAGCTTGTGTAGCTGTTATAATAGGATGACGGCTATAACACTCAAAATGTTGGCTGTAAAATGGTTCCAGCAGCTTGTATAGCTGTTTTATAAAAGATGGCGGGTATAAGACTCAGTATGGCGGCTGTAGAACGGTTCCATCAGCTTGAGTAGCTGTTGTATAAAAGAAGGCGGGTAAAGTACTCAAAATGACAGCTGTAGAATAGTTTCAGCAGCCTGTATAACTTTTGTATAATGGATGGTGGCTATAACACTCAAAATGGCGTCTGGAGAATGGTCCCAGCAGATTGTATAGCTGTTATATAATGGATAGCGGATATAACACTCAAATTGGCGGCTGTAAAATGGTTCCAACAGCTATTTTAGGTGCTGTACAAAAGATGGCGGGTATTAGACTCAAAATGGCGGCTGTAGAATGGTTCCAGCAGTTTTTATGGCTACGATATAAAGGATGGCGGGTACAAGACTCAAAATGGCGGTTGTATAATGGTCCCAGCAGCTTCTGTAGCTGTTATATAAATGATGGCGGCTATAACAGTAAAAATGGTGGCTGTAGAATGGTTCCAACAGAGTGTATAGCTGTTGTATAAAAGATGGCTGGTATAAGACTCAAAATGGCGGCTGTAGAATGCTTGAGTAGCTGTTGTATAAAAGAAGGCGGGTATAGTACTCAAAATGACGGCTGTTAAATGGTTTCAACAGGTTGTATAACTTTTGTATAAAGGATGGTGGCTATAACACTCAAAATGGCGGCTGGAGAATGGTTCCAGCCGCTTCTGTAGCTGTTATATAATGGATGGCGGGTATAAGACTCAAAATGGCGGCTTTGTAATGGTCCCAGCAGCTTGTGTAGCTGTTAATAATAGGATGGCGGCGATAACACTCAAAATGGCGGCTGTAAAATGGTTCCAACAGCTTGTATAGTTGTTTATAAAAGATGGCGGGTATAAGACTTAAAATGGCGGCTGTAGAATCGTTCTAACAGCTTGTATAGCTGCTGTATAAAAGATGGCGGCTATGAGACTCAAAACAGCGGCTGTAGAATGGTTCCAGCAGCTTGTATAGCTGTTGTGTAAAAGATGGCGGGTATAAGACTCAAAATGGCGGCTGTAGAATGGTTCCAACAGCTTCTATTTCTGTTATTTAAAGGATGGCGGCTAGAAGACTCACAACAGCGGCTATAGAATGGTCCCAGCAGCTTGTGTGGCTGTTATTAATAGGATGGCGGCTATAACACTCAAAATGGCGACTGTAAAATGGTTCCAACACCTTGTATAGCTGCTGTATAAAAGATGGCGGGTATAAGACTCAAAATGGCGGCTTTAGAATCGTTCCAGCAGCTTGTATAGCTGTTGTGTAAAGTATGGCGGGTATAAGAATCAAAATGGCGGCTGTAGAATGGTCCCAGCAGCTTGTGTAGCTGCTGTATAAAAGATGGCGGGTATAAGAATCAAAATGGCGGCTGTAGAGTGGTTCCAGTAGCTTCTATTTCTGTTATATAAAGGATTGCAGCTATAAGACTCAAAACAGCGGCTATAGAATGGTTCCAGCAGCTTGAGTAGCTGTTGTATAAAATTAAGCGGGTATAGTACTCAAAATGACGGTTGTAGAATGGTTTCAGCAGCTTGTATAACTTTCGTGTAAAGGCTGGTGGCTATAACAGTCAAAATGGCTGCTGAAGAATAGTTCCAACAGCTTGCATAGCTGCTGTATAACAGATGGCAGGTATAAGACTCAAAATGGCGGCTGTATAATTGTCCCAGCAGTTTCTGTAGCTGTTATATAAATGATGGCGGCTATAACAGTAAAAATGGTGGCTGTAGAATGGTTCCAACAGAGTGTATAGCTGCTGTATAAAAGATGGCAGTATAAGACTCAAAATGGCGGCTGTAGAATGGTTCCAGCAGCTTGACTAGCTGTTGTATAAAAGAAGGCGGGTATAGTAATCAAAATGACGGCTGTAGAATGGTTTCAGCAGCTTGTATAACTTTTGTATAAAGGATGGTGGCTGTAACACTCAAAATGGCGGCTGAAGAATGGTCCCAGCAGATTGTATAGCTGTTATATAATGGATAGCGGGTATAACACTCAAAATGGCGGCTGTAGGATAATTCCAACAGCTTGCATAGCTGCTGTATAACAGATGGCAGGCATACGACTCAAAATGGCGGCTGTATAATTGTCCGAGCAGCTTCTGTAGCTGTTATATAAAGGATGACGGCTATAACAGTATAAATGGTGGCTGTAGAATGGTTCCAACAGAGTGTATTGCAGCTGTATAAAAGATGGCAGGATAAGACTCAAAATGGCGGCTGTAGAATGGTTCCAGCAGCTTGACTAGCTGTTGTATAAAAGAAGGCGGGTATAGTAGTCAAAATGACGGCTATAGAATGGTTTCAGCAGCTTGTATAACTTTTGTATAAAGGATGGTGGCTGTAACACTCAAAATGGCGGCTGAAGAATGGTCCCAGCAGATTGTATAGCTGTTATATAATGGATAGCGGGTATAACACTCAAAATGGCGGCTGTAGAATAATTCCAACAGCCTGCATAGCTGCTGTATAACAGATGGCAGGCATAAGACTCAAAATGGCGGCTGTATAATTGTCCCAGCAGCTTCTGTAGCTGTTATTAATAGGATGGCGGCTATAACACTCAAAATGTTGGCTGTAAAATGGTTCCAACAGCTTGTATAGCTGTTTTACAAAAGATGGCGGGTATAAGACTCAAAATGGCGGCTGTAGAATGGTTCCAGCAGCTTGAGTAGCTGTTGTATAAAAGAAGGCGGGTATAGTACTCAAAATGACGGCTGTTAAATGGTTTCAACAGCTTGTATAACTTTTGTATAAAGGATGGTGGCTATAACACTCAAAATGGCGGCTGGAGAATGGTCCCAGCAGATTGTATAGCTGTTATATAATGGATAGCGGAAATAACACTCAAAATGGCGGCTGTAGAATAGTTCCAACAGCTTTTATAGCTGCTGTATAAAAAATGGCGGGTATAGGCCTTAAAATTGCGGCTTTAGAATCGTTCCAGCAGCTTGTGTAGCTGTTATAATAGGATGACGGCTATAACACTCAAATTGGCGGCTGTAAAATGGTTCCAGCAGCTTTTGTGGCTACGATATAAAGGATGGCGTGTACACGACTCAAAATGGCGGTTGTATAATGGTCCCAGCAGATTGTGTAGCTCTTATTAATAGGATGGCGGCTATAACACTCAAAATGGCGGATGTAAAATGGTTCCAACAGCTTGTATAGCTGCTGTATAAAAGATGGCGGGTATAAGACTCAAAATGGCGGCTTTAGAATCGTTCCAGCAGCTTGTATAGCTGTTGTGTAAAAAATGGTGGGTATAACACTCAAAATGGCGGATGTAGAATGGTCCCAGCAGCTTGTGTAGCTGCTGCATAAAATGGTTCCAGCAGCTAGTGTAACTGTTATATAAACGTTGGCGGCTATAAGACTCAAATAGCGGCTGTAGAATGGTTCCAGTAGATTGTATAGCTGTTATTAATAGGATGGCGGCTATAACACTCAAAATGCGGCTGTAAAATGGTTCCAACAGCTTGTATATCTGCTGTATAAAAGATGGCGGGTATAAGACTCAAAATGGCGGCTTCAGAATCGTTCCAGCAGCTTGTATAGCTGTAGTGTAAAGGATGGCGGGTATAAGAATCAAAATGGCGCTGTAGAATGGTCCCAGCAGCTTGTGTAGCTGCTGTATAAAAGATGGCGTGTATAAGACTCAAAATGGCTGCTGTAGAATGGTTCCAGCAGCTTCTATTTCTGTTATATAAAGGATAGCAGCTATAAGACTCATAACAGCGGCTGTAGAATGGTTCCAGCAGCTTGAGTAGCTGTTGTATAAAATAAGGCGGGTGTAGTACTCAAAATGACGGCTGTAGAATGGTTTCAGCAGCTTGAATAACTTTTGTATAAAGAATGGTGGCTGTAACACTCAAAATGGCTGCTGCAGAATAGTTCCAACAGCTTGCATAGCTGCTGTATAACAGATGGCAGGTATAAGACTCAAAATGCCGGCTGTATAAATGTCCCAGCAGCTTCTGTAGCCGTTATATAAAGGACGGCGGCTAAAACAGTAAAAATGGTGGTTGTAGAATGGTTCCAACAGAATGTATAGCTGCTGTATAAAAGATGGCAGCATAAGACTCAAAATGGCGGCTGTAGAATGGTTCCAGCAGCTTGACTAGCTGTTGTATAAAAGAAGGCGGGTATAAGACTCAAAATGGCGGCTGTATAATTGTCCCAGCAGCTTTTGTAGCTGTTATATAAAGGATGGCGGCTATAACAGTAAAAATGGTGGCTGTAGAATGGTTCCAGCAGCTTGTGTAGCTGTTGTATAAAAGATGGCTGGTATAAGACTCAAAATGGCGGTTTTAGTATGGTTCCAGCAGCGTTTTTTTCTGTTATATAAAGATGGCGGCTATAAGACTCAAAATGGCGGCTGTAGAATGGTTCCAGCAGCTTCTGTAGCTGCTATATAATGGATGGCGGGTATAAGAATCAAAATGGCGGCTGTAGAATGGTCCCAGCAGCTTGTGTAGCTGCTGTATAAAAGATGGCGGGTATAAGACTCAAAATGGCTGCTGTAGAATGGTTCCAGCACCTTCTATTTCTGTTATATAAAGGATAGCAGCTATAAGAATCATAACAGCGGCTGTAGAATGGTTCCAGCAGCTTGAGTAGCTGTTGTATAAAATAAGGCGGGTGTAGTACTCAAAATGACGGCTGTAGAATAGTTTCAGCAGCTTGAATAACTTTTGTATAAAGAATGGTGGCTGTAACACTAAAAATGGCTGCTGGAGAATAGTTCCAACAGCTTGCATAGCTGCTGTTTAACAGATGGCAGGTATAAGACTCAAAATGCCGGCTGTATAATTGTCCCAGCAGCTTCTGGAGCTGTTATATAAAGGATGGCGGCTATAACAGTAAAAATGGTGGCTGTAGAATGGTTTCAGCAGCTTGTATTACTGTTGTATAAAGGATGGCGGCAATAAGATTCACATGGCGGCTGCAGAATGGTCCCATCAGCTTGTAAAGCTCTTATGCAAAGGATGGCGGCTATAACACTTAAATTGGCGGCTGCAGAATGGTCCCATCAGTTTGTAAAGCTCTTATGTAAAGGATGGTGGCTTTAAGAACCAAAATGGTGGCTGTATAATGGTCCCAACAGCTTGTTTAGCTGGTATTTAAAGGATGGCGGCTATAACACTAAAAATGGCGGCTGTAGAATATTTCCAACAGCTTGTGTAGCTGTTGTATAAAAGATGGCTGGTATAAGACTCAAAATGGCGGCTGTGCAATGGTTCCAGAAGCTTTTACTTCTGTTAAATAAAGGATGGCGGCTATAAGCCTCAAATGGCGGCTGCAGAAGCTCTTATGCAAAGGATGGCGGCTATAACACTCAAAATGGCGGCTGCAGAATGGTTTTCAGCAGATTGTAAAGCTGTTATTTAAGGGATGGCGGCTATAAGACTCAAAATGACGGCTGGAGAATGGTTCTATCAGAGTCTATGGCTGTAACATAAAGGATGGCGGCTATTATACTCAAAATTGCGGCTGGAGAATGGTTCTAGCAGCTTGTAGAACTCTCATATTAGGGTTGCTGGGTATAAGACTCAAAAAGGCGGCTGTAGAATGGTTCCAGCAGATTGTAGAGCTGTTATTTAAGGGATGGCGGCTGGAGAATGGTTCTATCAGAGTCTATGGCTGTAACATAAAGGATGGCGGCTATAACACTCAAAATTGCGGCTGGAGAATGGTTCTAGCAGCTTGTAAATCTCTCATATTAGGGTTGCTGGGTATAAGACTCAAAAAGGCGGCTGTAGAATGGTTCCAGCAGATTGTAAAGCTGCTGTATAAAAGATGGCAAGTATAAGATTCAAAATGGCGGCTGTAGAATGGTTCCAGCAGCTTGTGTAGTTGTTGTATAAAATATGGCTGGTATAAGACTCAAAATGGCGGCTGTAGAATGGTCCCAGCATCTTGTATTTCTGTTATATAAAGGATGGCGGCTATAAGACTCAAAACGGCGGCTGTAGAATGGTTCCAGCAGCTTCTGTAGCTGTTATTTAATGTATGGCGTGTATAAGACTAAAAATGGCGGCTGTAGAATGGTTCGAGCAGCTAGTGTAGCAGTTATAAAAAGGTTGGCGGCTATAAGATTCAAAAAGCGGCTGTAGAATGGTGCCAGTAGATTGTAAAGCTATAATGTAAAGAATGGTGGCAATAAGACTCAAAATGGTGGCTGTAGAATATTTCCAACAGCTTGTGTAGCTGTTGTATATAAGATGGCTGGTATAAGACTCAAAATGACGGCTGTGCAATGGTTCCAGAAGCTTGTACTTCTGTTATATAAAGGATGGCGGCTATAAGCCTCAAAACGGCGACAGAAGAATGGCTTAAGCAGCTTGTATAACTGTTATATAAAGGATGGTGGCTATAACATTCAAAATGGCGGCTGTAGAACGGTTCCAGCAGCTTTGTTAAGCTTTTATATAAAGGATGGCGACTATAAGACTCAAAATGACGGCTGGAAAATGGTTCTAGCAGAGTCTATGGCTGTTAGCTGTTGTGTAGCTCTTATTAATAGGATGACGGGTATAACACTCAAAATGGCGGCTGTAGAATGGTTCCAACAGCTTGCATAGCTGCTGTATAAGAGATGGCAGGTATAAGACTCAAAATGGCGGCTGTATAATTGTCCCAGCAGCTTCTGTAGCTTTTTTATAAAGAATGGCGGCTATTACAGTAAAAACGGTGGCTGTAGAATGGTTCCAGCAGCTTGTATTTCTGTTATATAAAGGATGGTGGCTATAACATTCAAAATGGCGGCTGTAGAACGGTTTCAGCAGCTTTGTTAAGCTTTTATATAAAGGATGGCGACTATAAGACTCAAAATGACGGCTGGAAAATGGTTCTAGCAGAGTCTATGGCTGTTAGCTGTTGTGTAGCTCTTATTAATAGGATGACGGGTATAACACTCAAAATGACGGCTGTAAAATGGTTCCAACAGCTTGTATAGCTGCTGTATAAAAGGTGGCGGGTATTAGACTCAAAATGGCGGCTGTAGAATCGTTCTAGCAGCTTGTATAGCTGCTGCAAAAAATTTGGCGGCTATGAGACTCAAAACAGCGGCTGTAGAATGGTTCCAGCAGCTTGTATAGCTGTTGTGTAAAAGAAGGCGGGTATACGACTCAAAATGGCGGCTGTGCAATGGTTCCAGAAGCTTGTACTTCTGTTATATAAAGGATGGCGGCTATAAGCTTCAAAACTGCGGCTGTTGAATGGTTCCAGCGGCTTTTATAGCTGTCATATAAAGGGTGGCGGCTACAAGACTCAAAATTGCGGCTGGAGAATGGTCCCATCAGCTTGTAAAACTCTAATGCAAAGGATGGCGGCTATTACACTCAAAATGGCGGCTGCAGAATGGTCCCATCAGTTTGTAAAGCTCTTATGTAAAGGTGGCTGTAAGACTCAAAATGGCGGCTGTAGAATATTTCCAACAGCTTGTGTAGCTGTTGTATAAAAGATGGCTGGTATAAGACTCAAAATGGCGGCTGTGCAATGGTTCCAGAAGCTTGTATAGCTGCTGTACAAAAGATGGCGCGTATAAGACTCAAAATGGCGGCTGTAGAATGGTTTCAACAGCTTTTATTTCTGTTATATAAAGGATGGCGGCTATAAGCCTCAAAACGGCGACAGAAGAATGGCTTCAGCAGCTTGTATAACTGTTATATAAAGGATGGTGGCCATAACAATCAAAATGGCGGCTGTGGAATGGTTTTCAGCAGATTGTAAAGCTGTTATTTAAGGGATGGCGGATATAAGACTCAAAATGGCGGCTGTAGAATAGTTCCAGCAGCTTTGTTAAGCTTTTATATAAAGGATGGCAGCTATAAGATTCAAAAGGCGGCTGTGGAATGGTTCCAGCAGATTGTAAAGCTGTTATTTAAGAGATGGCGGCTATAAGACTCAAAGTGGCGGCTGTAGAATCATCCCAGCAGCTTGTTTAACTCTTACTAATAGAATGGCGGCTATAACACTCAAAATGGCGGCTATAAAATGGTTCCCATAGGTTGTATAGCTGCTGTATAAAAGATGGCGGGTATTAGACTCAAAATGGCGGCTGTAGAATAGTTCCAGCAGCTTTGTTAAGCTTTTATATAAAGGATGGCGGCTATAAGATTCAAAAGGCGGCTGTAGAATGGTTCCAGCAGATTGTAAAGCTGTTATTTAAGGGATTGCGGCTATAAGACTCCAAATGGCGGCTGTTGAATAGTTCCAGCAGCTTTGTTAAGCTTTTATATAAAGGATGGCGGCTATAAGATTCAAAAGGCGGCTGTAGAATGGTTCCAGCAGATTGTAAAGCTGTTATTTAAGAGATGGCGGCTATAAGACTCAAAGTGGCGGCAGTAGAATGGTCCCATCAGCTTGTAAAGCTCTAATGCAAAGGATGGCGGCTATAACACTCAAAATGGCGGTTGTAGAATGGTTCCAACAGTTTGTATAGCTGCTTTACAAAAGATGGCAGGTATAAGACTCAAAATGGCATCTGTACAATGGTTCCAACACCTTGTATAGCTGCTGTACAAAAGATGGTGGCTATAAGACTCAAAATGGCGGCTGTATAATGGTCCCAACAGCTTGTGTAGCTGTTATTGAAAGGATGGCGGCTATAACACTAAAAATGGCGGCTGTAGAATGGTCCCATCAGTTTGTAAAGCTCCTTTGTAAAGGTTGGTGGCTATAAGACTCAAAATGGCGGTTGTATAATGGTCCCAACAGCTTGTGTAGCTGTTATTTAAAGGATGGCGGCTATAACACTAAAAATGGCGGCTGTAGAATATTTCCAACAGCTTGTCTAGCTGTTGTATAAAATATGGCTGGTATAAGACTCAAAATGGCGGCTGTGCAATGATTCCAGAAGCTTGTACTTCTATTATATAAAGGATGGCGGCTATAAGCCTCAAATGGCGACTGTATAATGGTCCCAAAAGCTTGTGAAGCTGTTATTAAAAGGATGGCAGCTATAACACTAAAAATGGCGGCTGTAGAAAGGTCCCATCAGCTTGTAAAGCTCTTATGTAAAGGATGGTAGCTATAAGGCTCAAAATGGCGGCTGTATAATGGTCCGAACAGCTTGTGTAGCTGTTATTTAAAGGATGGCGGCTATAACACTCAAAATGGCGGCTGTGGAATGGTCCCATTAGCTTGTAAATCTCTAATGTAAAGGATGGCGTCTATAAGCCTCAAAACGGCGACAGAAGAATGGCTTCAGCAGCTTGTATAACTGTTATATAAAGGATGGTGGCTATAAGACTAAAAATGGTGGCTGTAGAATATTTCCAACAGCTTGTGTAGCTGTTGTATAAAAGATGGCTGGTATAAGACTCAAAATGGCGGCTGTGCAATGGTTCCAGAAGCTTTTATGGCTACGATATAAAGGATGGCGGGTATAAGACTCAAAATTGCGGCTGTATAATGGTCCCAACAGCTTGTGTAGCTGTTATTTAAAGGATAGCGGCTATAACACTGAAAATGGCGGCTGTAGAATGGTCCCATTAGCTTGTAAATCTCTAAAGTAAAGGATGGCGTCTATAAGCCTCAAAACGGCGACAGAAGAATGGCTTCAGCAGCTTGTATAACTGTTATATAAAGGATGGTGGCTATAACACTCAAAATGGCGGCTGTAGAATGGTTTTGAGCAGATTGTAAAGCTGTTATTTAAAGGATGGCGGCTATAAGACTCAAAATGACGGCTGGAGAATGGTTCTATCAGAGTCTATGGCTGTTATATAAAGGATGGCGGCTATAACACTCAAAATTGCGCCTGGAGAATGGTTCTAGCAGCTTGTAAAACTCTCATATTAGGGATGCTGGGTATAAGACTCAAAAAGGCGGCTGTAGAATGGTTCCAGCAGATTGTAGAGCTGTTATTTAAGGGATGGCGGCTATAAAACTCAAAATGGCGGCTGTAGAATGGTTCCAGCAGCTTGTGTAGCTCTTATTAATAGGATGACGGGTATAACACTCAAAATGGCGGCTGTAAATGGTTCTAACAGCTTGTATAGCTGCTGTATAAAAGATGGCGGGTATTATACTAAAAATGGCGGCTGTAGAATCGTTCTAACAGCTTGTAAAGCTGCTGCATAAAAAGTTGGCGGCTATGAGACTCAAAACAGCGGCTGTTCGAGCAGCTTGTATAGCTGTTGTGTAAAAGAAGGCGGGTAAAGTATGTAGAATAGTTCCAGCAGCTTAAGTAGCTGTTGTACAAAAGAAGGCGGGTATAACACTCAAAATGGCGGCTGTAGAATGGTTCCAACAGCTTGCATAGCTGCTGTATAAGAGATGGCAGGTATAAGACTCAAAATGGCGGCTGTATAATTGTCGCAGCAGCTTCTGTAGCTTTTTTATAAAGAATGGCGGCTATTACAGTAAAAACGGTGGCTGTAGAATGGTTCCAACAGATTGCAAAGCTGCTGTATAAAAGATGGCAAGTATAAGATTCAAAATGGCGGCTGTAGAATGGTTCCAGCAGCTTGTGTAGTTGTTGTATAAAATATGGCTGGTATAAGACTCAAAATGGCGGCTGTAGAATGGTCCCAGCATCTTGTATTTCTGTTATATATAGGATGGCGGCTATAACATTCAAAATGGCGGCTGTAGAACGGTTTCGGCAGCTTTGTTAAGCTTTTATATAAAGGATGGCGACTATAAGACTCAAAATGACGGCTGGAAAATGGTTCTAGCAGAGTCTATGGCTGTTAGCTGTTGTGTAGCTCTTATTAATAGGATGACGGGTATAACACTCAAAATGGCGGCTGTAAAATGGTTCCAACAGCTTGTAAAGCTGCTGTATAGAAGGTGGCGGGTATTAGACTCAAAACGGCGGCTGTAGAATGGTTCCAGCAGCTTCTGTAGCTGTTATTTAATGTATGGCGGGTATAAGACTAAAAATGGCTGCTGTAGAATGATTCCAGCAGCTAGTGTAGCAGTTATATAAAGGTTGGCGGCTATAAGATTCAAAAAGCGGCTGTAGAATGGTGCCAGTAGATTGTAAAGCTCCTATGTAAAGGATGGTGGCAATAAGACTCAAAATGGTGGCTGTAGAATATTTCCAAAAGCTTGTGTAGCTGTTGTATAAAAGATGGCTGGTATAAGACTCAAAATGGCGGCTGTGCAATAATTCCAGAAGCTTGTACTTCTGTTATATAAAGGATGGCGGCTATAAGCCTCAAAACTGCGACAGAAGAATGGCTTTAGCAGCTTGTATAACTGTTATATAAAGGATGGTGGCTATAACATTCAAAATGGCGGCTGTAGAACGGTTTCAGCAGCTTTGTTAAGCTTTTATATAAAGGATGGCGACTATAAGACTCAAAATGACGGCTGGAAAATGGTTCTAGCAGAGTCTATGGCTGTTAGCTGTTGTGTAGCTCTTATTAATAGGATGACGGGTATAACACTCAAAATGGCGGCTGTAAAATGGTTCCAACAGCTTGTAAAGCTGCTGTATAAAAGGTGGCGGGTATTAGACTCAAAATGGCGGCTGTAGAATCGTTCTAGCAGCTTGTATAGCTGCTGCAAAAAATTTGGCGGCTATGAGACTCAAAACAGCGGCTGTAGAATGGTTCCAGCAGCTTGTATAGCTGTTGTGTAAATGAAGGCGGGTATAAGACTCAAAATGGCGGCTGTGCAATGGTTCCAGAAGCTTGTACTTCTGTTATATAAAGGATGGCGGCTATAAGCTTCAAAACTGCGGCTGTTGAATGGTTTCAGCGGCTTTTATAGCTGTCATATACAGGGTGGCGGCTACAAGACTCAAAATTGCGGCTGGAGAATGGTCCCATCAGCTTGTAAAGCTCTAATGCAAAGGATGGCGGCTATTACACTCAAAATGGCGGCTGCAGAATGGTCCCATCAGTTTGTAAAGCTCTTATGTAAAGGTGGCTGTAAGACTCAAAATGGCGGCTGTAGAATATTTCCAACAGCTTGTGTAGCTGTTGTATAAAAGATGGCTGGTATAAGACTCAAAATGGCAACTGTGCAATGGTTCCAGAAGCTTGTATAGCTGCTGTACAAAAGATGGCGCGTATAAGACTCAAAATGGCGGCTGTAGAATGGTTCCAACAGCTTCTATTTCTGTTATATAAAGGATGGCGGCTATAAGCCTCAAAACGGCGACAGAAGAATGGCTTCAGCAGCTTGTATAACTGTTATATAAAGGATGGTGGCCATAACAATCAAAATGGCGGCTGTAGAATGGTTTTCAGCAGATTGTAAAGCTGTTATTTAAGGGATGGCGGCTATAAGACTCAAAATGGCGGCTGTAGAATAGTTCCAGCAGCTTTGTTAAGCTTTTATATAAAGGATGGCGGCTATAAGATTCAAAAGGCGGCTGTGGAATGGTTCCAGCAGATTGTAAAGCTGTTATTTAAGAGATGGCGGCTATAAGACTCAAAGTGGCGGCTGTAGAATCATCCCAGCAGCTTGTTTAACTCTTACTAATAGAATGGCGGCTATAACACTCAAAATGGCGGCTATAAAATGGTTCCCATAGGTTGTATAGCTGCTGTATAAAAGATGGCGGGTATTAGACTCAAAATGGCGGCTGTAAAATGGTCCCAGCAGCTTGGGTAGACTCAAAATGGCGGCTGTAGAATAGTTCCAGCAGCTTTGTTAAGCTTTTATATAAAGGTTCAAAAGGCGGCTGTAGAATGGTTCCAGCAGATTGTAAAGCTGTTATTTAAGGGATTGCGGCTATAAGACTCCAAATGGCGGCTGTAGAATAGTTCCAGCAGCTTTGTTAAGCTTTTATATAAAGGATGGCGGCTATAAGATTCAAAAGGCGGCTGTAGAATGGTTCCAGCAGATTGTAAAGCTGTTATTTAAGAGATGGCGGCTATAAGACTCAAAGTGGCGGCAGTAGAATGGTCCCATCAGCTTGTAAAGCTCTAATGCAAAGGATGGCGGCTATAACACTCAAAATGGCGGTTGTAGAATGGTTCCAACAGTTTGTATAGCTGCTTTACAAAAGATGGCAGGTATAAGACTCAAAATGGCATCTGTACAATGGTTCCAACACCTTGTATAGCTGCTGTACAAAAGATGGTGGCTATAAGACTCAAAATGGCGGCTGTATAATGGTCCCAACAGCTTGTGTAGCTGTTATTGAAAGGATGGCGGCTATAACACTAAAAATGGCGGCTGTAGAATGGTCCCATCAGTTTGTAAAGCTCTTTTGTAAAGGTTGGTGGCTATAAGACTCAAAATGGCGGTTGTATAATGGTCCCAACAGCTTGTGTAGCTGTTATTTAAAGGATGGCGGCTATAACACTAAAAATGGCGGCTGTAGAATATTTCCAACAGCTTGTGTAGCTGTTGTATAAAAGATGGCTGGTATAAGACTCAAAATGGCGGCTGTGCAATGATTCCAGAAGCTTGTACTTCTATTATATAAAGGATGGCGGCTATAAGCCTCAAATGGCGACTGTATAATGGTCCCAAAAGCTTGTGAAGCTGTTATTAAAAGGATGGCAGCTATAACACTAAAAATGGCGGCTGTAGAAAGGTCCCATCAGCTTGTAAAGCTCTTATGTAAAGGATGGTAGCTATAAGGCTCAAAATGGCGGCTGTATAATGGTCCGAACAGCTTGTGTAGCTGTTATTTAAAGGATGGCGGCTATAACACTCAAAATGGCGGCTGTGGAATGGTCCCATTAGCTTGTAAATCTCTAATGTAAAGGATGGCGTCTATAAGCCTCAAAACGGCGACAGAAGAATGGCTTCAGCAGCTTGTATAACTGTTATATAAAGGATGGTGGCTATAAGACTAAAAATGGTGGCTGTAGAATATTTCCAACAGCTTGTGTAGCTGTTGTATAAAAGATGGCTGGTATAAGACTCAAAATGGCGGCTGTGCAATGGTTCCAGAAGCTTTTATGGCTACGATATAAAGGATGGCGGGTATAAGACTCAAAATTGCGGCTGTATAATGGTCCCAACAGCTTGTGTAGCTGTTATTTAAAGGATAGCGGCTATAACACTGAAAATGGCGGCTGTAGAATGGTCCCATTAGCTTGTAAATCTCTAATGTAAAGGATGGCGTCTATAAGCCTTAAAACGGCGACAGAAGAATGGCTTCAGCAGCTTGTATAACTGTTATATAAAGGATGGTGGCTATAACACTCAAAATGGCGGCTGTAGAATGGTTTTGAGCAGATTGTAAAGCTGTTATTTAAAGGATGGCGGCTATAAGACTCAAAATGACGGCTGGAGAATGGTTCTATCAGAGTCTATGGCTGTTATATAAAGGATGGCGGCTATAACACTCAAAATTGCGCCTGGAGAATGGTTCTAGCAGCTTGTAAAACTCTCATATTAGGGATGCTGGGTATAAGACTCAAAAAGGCGGCTGTAGAATGGTTCCAGCAGATTGTAGAGCTGTTATTTAAGGGATGGCGGCTATAAAACTCAAAATGGCGGCTGTAGAATGGTTCCAGCAGCTTGTGTAGCTCTTATTAATAGGATGACGGGTATAACACTCAAACTGGCGGCTGTAAAATGGTTCTAACAGCTTGTATAGCTGCTGTATAAAAGATGGCGGGTATTATACTAAAAATGGCGGCTGTAGAATCGTTCTAACAGCTTGTAAAGCTGCTGCATAAAAGTTGGCGGCTATGAGACTCAAAACAGCGGCTGTTCGAGCAGCTTGTATAGCTGTTGTGTAAAAGAAGGCGGGTAAAGTATGTAGAATAGTTCCAGCAGCTTAAGTAGCTGTTGTACAAAAGAAGGCGGGTATAACACTCAAAATGACGGCTGTAGAATGGTTCCAACAGCTTGCATAGCTGCTGTATAAGAGATGGCAGGTATAAGACTCAAAATGGCGGCTGTATAATTGTCCCAGCAGCTTCTGTAGCTTTTTTATAAAGAATGGCGGCTATTACAGTAAAAACGGTGGCTGTAGAATGGTTCCAACAGATTGCAAAGCTGCTGTATAAAAGATGGCAAGTATAAGATTCAAAATGGCGGCTGTAGAATGGTTCCAGCAGCTTGTGTAGTTGTTGTATAAAATATGGCTGGTATAAGACTCAAAATGGCGGCTGTAGAATGGTCCCAGCATCTTGTATTTCTGTTATATAAAGGATGGCGGCTATAAGACTCAAAACGGCGGCTGTAGAATGGTTCCAGCAGCTTCTGTAGCTGTTATTTAATGTATGGCGTGTATAAGACTAAAAATGGCGGATGTAGAATGGTTCGAGCAGCTAGTGTAGCAGTTATAAAAAGGTTGGCGGCTATAAGATTCAAAAAGCGGCTGTAGAATGGTGCCAGTAGATTGTAAAGCTCTTATGTAAAGGATGGTGGCAATAAGACTCAAAATGGTGGCTGTAGAATATTTCCAACAGCTTGTGTAGCTGTTGTATATAAGATGGCTGGTATAAGACTCAAAATGGCGGCTGTGCAATGGTTCCAGAAGCTTGTACTTCTGTTATATAAAGGATGGCGGCTATAAGCTTTAAAACGGCGACAGAAGAATGGCTTAAGCAGCTTGTATAACTGTTATATAAAGGATGGTGGCTATAACATTCAAAATGGCGGCTGTAGAACGGTTCCAGCAGCTTTGTTAAGCTTTTATATAAAGGATGGCGACTATAAGACTCAAAATGACGGCTGGAAAATGGTTCTAGCAGAGTCTATGGCTGTTAGCTGTTGTGTAGCTCTTATTAATAGGATGACGGGTATAACACTCAAAATGGCGGCTGTAGAATGGTTCCAACAGCTTGCATAGCTGCTGTATAAGAGATGGCAGGTATAAGACTCAAAATGGCGGCTGTATAATTGTCCCAGCAGCTTCTGTAGCTTTTTTATAAAGAATGGCGGCTATTACAGTAAAAACGGTGGCTGTAGAATGGTTCCAACAGATTGCAAAGCTGCTGTATAAAAGATGGCAAGTATAAGATTCAAAATGGCGGCTGTAGAATGGTTCCAGCAGCTTGTGTAGTTGTTGTATAAAATATGGCTGGTATAAGACTCAAAATGGCGGCTGTAGAATGGTCCCAGCATCTTGTATTTCTGTTATATAAAGGATGGCGGCTATAAGACTCAAAACGGCGGCTGTAGAATGGTTCCAGCAGCTTCTGTAGCTGTTATTTAATGTATGGCGTGTATAAGACTAAAAATGGCGGCTGTAGAATGGTTCGAGCAGCTAGTGTAGCAGTTATAAAAAAGGTTGGCGGCTATAAGATTCAAAAAGCGGCTGTAGAATGTTGCCAGTAGATTGTAAAGCTCTTATGTAAAGGATGGTGGCAATAAGACTCAAAATGGTGGCTGTAGAATATTTCCAACAGCTTGTGTAGCTGTTGTATATAAGATGGCTGGTATAAGACTCAAAATGGCGGCTGTGCAATGGTTCCAGAAGCTTGTACTTCTGTTATATAAAGGATGGCGGCTATAAGCCTCAAAACGGCGACAGAAGAATGGCTTAAGCAGCTTGTATAACTGTTATATAAAGGATGGTGGCTATAACATTCAAAATGGCGGCTGTAGATCGGTTCCAGCAGCTTTGTTAAGCTTTTATAGAAAGGATGGCGACTATAAGAATCAAAATGACGGCTGGAAAATGGTTCTAGCAGAGTCTATGGCTGTTAGCTGTTGTGTAGCTCTTATTAATAGGATGACGGGTATAACACTCAAAATGGCGGCTGTAAAATGGTTCCAACAGCTTGTATAGCTGCTGTATAAAAGATGGCGGGTATTAGACTCAAAATGGCGGCTGTAGAATCGTTCTAGCAGCTTGTATAGCTGCTGCAAAAAAGTTGGCGGCTGTAAGACTCAAAACAGCGTCTGTAGAATGGTTCCAGCAGCTTGTATAGCTGTTGTGTAAAAGAAGGCGGGTATAAGACTCAAAATGGCGGCTGTGCAATGGTTCCAGAAGCTTGTACTTCTGTTATATAACGGATGGCGGCTATAAGCTTCAAAACAGCGGCTGTTGAATGCATCTAGCGGCTTTTATAGCTGTCGTATAAAGGGTGGCGGCTACAAGACTCAAAATTGCGGCTGGAGAATGGACCCATCAGCTTGTAAAGCTCTAATGCAAAGGATGGCGGCTATAACACTCAAAATGGTGGTTGTAGAATGGTTCCAACAGCTTGTATAGCTGCTATACAAAAGATGGCGGGTATAAGACTCAAAATGGCGGCTGTAGAATGGTTCCAGCAGCTTGTGTAGCTCTTCTATAAAATATGGCGGGTATTAGACTCAAAATGGCGGCTGTAGAATGGTTCCAGCAGCTTTTATGGCTTCGATATAAAGGATGGCGGGTATAAGACTCAAAATGGCGGCTTTGCAATGGTCCCAGCAGCTTGTGTAGCTGTTAATAATAGGATGGCGGCGATAACACTATAAATGGCGGCTGTAAAATGGTTCCAACAGCTTGTATAGTTGCTTTATAAAAGATGGCGGGTGTAAGAATCGTTCTAACAGCTTGTATAGCTGCTGTATAAAAAATGGCGGCTATGCGACTTAAAACAGCGGCTGTAGAATGGTTCCAGCAGCTTGTATAGCTGTTGTGTAAAAGATGGCGGGTATAAGACTTAAAATGGCGGCTGTAGAATGGTTCCAACAGCTTCTATTTCTGTTATATAAAGGATGGCGGCTATAAGACTCAAAACAGCGGCTGTAGAATGGTTCCAGCAGATTGTGTAGCTGTTATTAATATGATGGCGGCTATAACACTTAAAATGGCGGCTGTAAAATGGTTTCAACAGCTTGTATAGCTGCTGTATAAAAGATGGCAGGTATAAGACTTAAAATGGCGGCTGTATATTTGTCCGAGCAGCTTCTGTAGCTGTTATATAAAGGATGACGGCTATAACAGTATAAATGGTGGCTGTAGAATGGTTCCAACAGAGTGTATAGCTGGTGTATAAAAGATGGCAGTATAAGACTCAAATCGGCGGCTGTAGAATGGTTCCAGCAGCTTGACTAGCTGTTGTATAAAAGAAGGCGGGTATAGTAGTCAAAATGACGGCTGTAGAATGGTTTCAGCAGCTTGTATAACTTTTGTATAAAGGATGGTGGCTATAACACTCAAAATGGCGGCTGAAGAATGGTCCCAGCAGATTGTATAGCTGTTATATAATGGATAGCGGGTATAACACTCAAAATGGCGGCTGTAGAATAATTCCAACAGCCTGCATAGCTGCTGTATAACAGATGGCAGGCATAAGACTCAAAATGGCGGCTGTATAATTGTCCCAGCAGCTTCTGTAGCTGTTATTAATAGGAATGCGGCTATAACACTCAAAATGTTGGCTGTAAAATGGTTCCAACAGCTTGTATAGCTGTTTTATAAAAGATGGCGGGTATAAGACTCAAAATGGCGGCTGTAGAATGGTTCCAGCAGCTTGAGTAGCTGTTGTATAAAAGAAGGCGGGTATAGTACTCAAAATGACGGCTGTTAAATGGTTTTAACAGGTTGTATAACTTTTGTATAAAGGATGGTGGCTATAACACTCGAAATGGCTGGAGAATGGTCCCAGCAGATTGTATAGCTGGTTTATAATGGATAGCGGATATAACACTCAAAATGGCGGCTGTAGAATAGTTCCAACAGCTTTTATAGCTGCTGTATAAAAGATGGCGGGTACAAGACTCTAAATGGCGGCTTTAGAATCCTTCCAGCAGCTTGTGTAGCTGTTATATAAAAGATGGCTGGTATAAGACTCAAAATGGCGGCTGTAGAATGGTTCCAGCAGCTTGAGTAGCTGTTGTATAAAAGAAGTCGGGTGTAGTACTCAAAATGACGGCTGTTAAATGGTTTCAACAGCTTGTATAATTTTTATACCATACACCCATAGGGTGAAATGGTATATTAAAGTTGCCAAAATGTATGTAACAGGCAGAAGGAAGCTTTTCCGACCCCATAAAGTATATATATTCTTGATCAGTATCAACAGCCGAGTCGATTTAGCCATGTCCGTCTGTCCGTCCGTCTGTCCGTCCGTCCGTCTGTCCGTCTGTCCGTCTGTCCGTCTGTCCGTCTGTCCGTCCGTATGAACGCCTAGTTCTCGGAGACTATAAGAGATAGAGCCACCAAATTTGAAATGTAGGCTCGTGTGGTATGTAGAGTGATCGAGTTTGTTCCAAATTTTTGCCACGCCCCTTTCCGCCCCCGCAATTCAAAAAAAACGTTTATCTCAAAAACTATTGCAGCTAGAGACACCATATTTGGTATGTATATTTGCTTAGTAAATGCGCACATTTTGTAATTATAAAGATTTTGCCACGCCCCTTTCCGCCCCCGGAATTCAAAAAAACGTTTATCTCAAAAACTATTGCAGCTAGAGACACCATATTTGGTATGTATATTTGCTTAGTAAATACGCTCATTTTGTAATTATAAAGATTTTGCCACGCCCCTTTCCGCCCCCGAAATTTGAAAAACTCGATTATCTCCCGTAATTTTTCACCTTGTGGAATCAAATTTGGCACACTTGAAATTGATACTAATCTCCAGCAAAATACTAAATTTGATCAAAATCGGACAAAAAATAGCCAAGTTATGCATAAAACCGTTTTTCCATAAGGCCGGAGTTGGCCGTTGCCGGGTGGGGCGCTAGGGTGCTCAAATGCATGAGTGAGCGAGATACTAAGATATGCTTGTAAAAAGCATGTGAACAGAACTTTATTAAAATAGGCAAATGCATTTGTTATTACAAATTTGAAATATTTGTTTTACTGGTGTATGGTATACCTAAGTCGGCGAGACGACTTACTTACTTCATTGTATAAATGATGGTGGCTATAACACTCAAAATGGCGGCTGGAGAATGATCCCAGCAGATTGTATAGCTGTTATATAATGGATAGCGGATATAACACTCAAATTGGCGGCTGTAAAATGGTTCCAACAGCTTTTTTAGGTGCTGTAAAAAAGATGGCGGGTATTAGACTCAAAATGGCGGCTGTATAATGGTCCCAGCAGCTTCTGTAGCTTTTTTATAAAGAATGGCGGCTATTACAGTAAAAACGGTGGCTGTAGAATGGTTCCAACAGATTGCAAAGCTGCTGTATAAAAGATGGCAAGTATAAGATTCAAAATGGCGGCTGTAGAATGGTTCCAGCAGCTTGTGTAGTTGTTGTATAAAATATGGCTGGTATAAGACTCAAAATGGCGGCTGTAGAATGGTCCCAGCATCTTGTATTTCTGTTATATAAAGGATGGCGGCTATAAGACTCAAAACGGCGGCTGTAGAATGGTTCCAGCAGCTTCTGTAGCTGTTATTTAATGTATGGCGTGTATAAGACTAAAAATGGCGGCTGTAGAATGGTTCGAGCAGCTAGTGTAGCAGTTATAAAAAGGTTGGCGGCTATAAGATTCAAAAAGCGGCTGTAGAATGGTGCCAGTAGATTGTAAAGCTCTTATGTAAAGGATGGTGGCAATAAGACTCAAAATGGTGGCTGTAGAATATTTCCAACAGCTTGTGTAGCTGTTGTATATAAGATGGCTGGTATAAGACTCAAAATGGCGGCTGTGCAATGGTTCCAGAAGCTTGTACTTCTGTTATATAAAGGATGGCGGCTATAAGTCTCAAAACGGCGACAGAAGAATGGCTTAAGCAGCTTGTATAACTGTTATATAAAGGATGGTGGCTATAACATTCAAAATGGCGGCTGTAGAACGGTTCCAGCAGCTTGCATAGCTGCTGTATAAGAGATGGCAGGTATAAGACTCAAAATGGCGGCTGTATAATTGTCCCAGCAGCTTCTGTAGCTTTTTTATAAAGAATGGCGGCTATTACAGTAAAAACGGTGGCTGTAGAATGGTTCCAACAGATTGCAAAGCTGCTGTATAAAAGATGGCAAGTATAAGATTCAAAATGGCGGCTGTAGAATGGTTCCAGCAGCTTGTGTAGTTGTTGTATAAAATATGGCTGGTATAAGACTCAAAATGGCGGCTGTAGAATGGTCCCAGCATCTTGTATTTCTGTTATATAAAGGATGGCGGCTATAAGACTCAAAACGGCGGCTGTAGAATGGTTCCAGCAGCTTCTGTAGCTGTTATTTAATGTATGGCGTGTATAAGACTAAAAATGGCGGCTGTAGAATGGTTCGAGCAGCTAGTGTAGCAGTTATAAAAAGGTTGGCGGCTATAAGATTCAAAAAGCGGCTGTAGAATGGTGCCAGTAGATTGTAAAGCTATAATGTAAAGAATGGTGGCAATAAGACTCAAAATGGTGGCTGTAGAATATTTCCAACAGCTTGTGTAGCTGTTGTATATAAGATGGCTGGTATAAGACTCAAAATGACGGCTGTGCAATGGTTCCAGAAGCTTGTACTTCTGTTATATAAAGGATGGCGGCTATAAGCCTCAAAACGGCGACAGAAGAATGGCTTAAGCAGCTTGTATAACTGTTATATAAAGGATGGTGGCTATAACATTCAAAATGGCGGCTGTAGAACGGTTCCAGCAGCTTTGTTAAGCTTTTATATAAAGGATGGCGACTATAAGACTCAAAATGACGGCTGGAAAATGGTTCTAGCAGAGTCTATGGCTGTTAGCTGTTGTGTAGCTCTTATTAATAGGATGACGGGTATAACACTCAAAATGGCGGCTGTAGAATGGTTCCAACAGCTTGCATAGCTGCTGTATAAGAGATGGCAGGTATAAGACTCAAAATGGCGGCTGTATAATTGTCCCAGCAGCTTCTGTAGCTTTTTTATAAAGAATGGCGGCTATTACAGTAAAAACGGTGGCTGTAGAATGGTTCCAACAGATTGCAAAGCTGCTGTATAAAAGATGGCAAGTATAAGATTCAAAATGGCGGCTGTAGAATGGTTCCAGCAGCTTGTGTAGTTGTTGTATAAAATATGGCTGGTATAAGACTCAAAATGGCGGCTGTAGAATGGTCCCAGCATCTTGTATTTCTGTTATATAAAGGATGGCGGCTATAAGACTCAAAACGGCGGCTGTAGAATGGTTCCAGCAGCTTCTGTAGCTGTTATTTAATGTATGGCGTGTATAAGACTAAAAATGGCGGCTGTAGAATGGTTCGAGCAGCTAGTGTAGCAGTTATAAAAAAGGTTGGCGGCTATAAGATTCAAAAAGCGGCTGTAGAATGGTGCCAGTAGATTGTAAAGCTCTTATGTAAAGGATGGTGGCAATAAGACTCAAAATGGTGGCTGTATAATATTTCCAACAGCTTGTGTAGCTGTTGTATATAAGATGGCTGGTATAAGACTCAAAATGGCGGCTGTGCAATGGTTCCAGAAGCTTGTACTTCTGTTATATAAAGGATGGCGGCTATAAGCCTCAAAACGGCGACAGAAGAATGGCTTAAGCAGCTTGTATAACTGTTATATAAAGGATGGTGGCTATAACACTCAAAATGGCGGCTGTAGAACGGTTCCAGCAGCTTTGTTAAGCTTTTATATAAAGGATGGCGACTATAAGACTCAAAATGACGGCTGGAAAATGGTTCTAGCAGAGTCTATGGCTGTTAGCTGTTGTGTAGCTCTTATTAATAGGATGACGGGTATAACACTCAAAATGGCGGCTGTAGAATGGTTCCAGCAGCTTGTGTAGCTGCTGCAAAAAAGTTGGCGGCTGTAAGACTCAAAACAGCGTCTGTAGAATGGTTCCAGCAGCTTGTATAGCTGTTGTGTAAAAGAAGGCGGGTATAAGACTCAAAATGGCGGCTGTGCAATGGTTCCAGAAGCTTGTACTTCTGTTATATAACGGATGGCGGCTATAAGCTTCAAAACAGCGGCTGTTGAATGCATCTAGCGGCTTTTATAGCTGTCGTATAAAGGGTGGCGGCTACAAGACTCAAAATTGCGGCTGGAGAATGGACCCATCAGCTTGTAAAGCTCTAATGCAAAGGATGGCGGCTATAACACTCAAAATGGTGGTTGTAGAATGGTTCCAACAGCTTGTATAGCTGCTATACAAAAGATGGCGGGTATAAGACTCAAAATGGCGGCTGTAGAATGGTTCCAGCAGCTTGTGTAGCTCTTCTATAAAATATGGCGGGTATTAGACTCAAAATGGCGGCTGTAGAATGGTTCCAGCAGCTTTTATGGCTTCGATATAAAGGATGGCGGGTATAAGACTCAAAATGGCGGCTTTGCAATGGTCCCAGCAGCTTGTGTAGCTGTTAATAATAGGATGGCGGCGATAACACTATAAATGGCGGCTGTAAAATGGTTCCAACAGCTTGTATAGTTGCTTTATAAAAGATGGCGGGTATAAGAATCGTTCTAACAGCTTGTATAGCTGCTGTATAAAAAATGGCGGCTATGAGACTTAAAACAGCGGCTGTAGAATGGTTCCAGCAGCTTGTATAGCTGTTGTGTAAAAGATGGCGGGTATAAGACTTAAAATGGCGGCTGTAGAATGGTTCCAACAGCTTCTATTTCTGTTATATAAAGGATGGCGGCTATAAGACTCAAAACAGCGGCTGTAGAATGGTTCCAGCAGATTGTGTAGCTGTTATTAATATGATGGCGGCTATAACACTTAAAATGGCGGCTGTAAAATGGTTTCAACAGCTTGTATAGCTGCTGTATAAAAGATGGCAGGTATAAGACTTAAAATGGCGGCTGTATATTTGTCCGAGCAGCTTCTGTAGCTGTTATATAAAGGATGACGGCTATAACAGTATAAATGGTGGCTGTAGAATGGTTCCAACAGAGTGTATAGCTGGTGTATAAAAGATGGCAGTATAAGACTCAAATCGGCGGCTGTAGAATGGTTCCAGCAGCTTGACTAGCTGTTGTATAAAAGAAGGCGGGTATAGTAGTCAAAATGACGGCTGTAGAATGGTTTCAGCAGCTTGTATAACTTTTGTATAAAGGATGGTGGCTATAACACTCAAAATGGCGGCTGAAGAATGGTCCCAGCAGATTGTATAGCTGTTATATAATGGATAGCGGGTATAACACTTAAAATGGCGGCTGTAGAATAATTCCAACAGCTTCTATTTCTGTTATATAAAGGATGGCGGCTATAAGACTCAAAACAGCGGCTGTAGAATGGTTCCAGCAGATTGTGTAGCTGTTATTAATATGATGGCGGCTATAACACTTAAAATGGCGGCTGTAAAATGGTTTCAACAGCTTGTATAGCTGCTGTATAAAAGATGGCAGGTATAAGACTTAAAATGGCGGCTGTATATTTGTCCGAGCAGCTTCTGTAGCTGTTATATAAAGGATGACGGCTATAACAGTAAAAATGGTGGTTGTAGAATGGTTCCAACAGAATGTATAGCTGCTGTATAAAAGATGGCAGCATAAGACTCAAAATGGCGGCTGTAGAATGGTTCCAGCAGCTTGACTAGCTGTTGTATAAAAGAAGGCGGGTATAAGACTCAAAATGGCGGCTGTATAATTGTCCCAGCAGCTTCTGTAGCTGTTATTAATAGGAATGCGGCTATAACACTCAAAATGTTGGCTGTAAAATGGTTCCAACAGCTTGTATAGCTGTTTTATAAAAGATGGCGGGTATAAGACTCAAAATGGCGGCTGTAGAATGGTTCCAGCAGCTTGAGTAGCTGTTGTATAAAAGAAGTCGGGTGTAGTACTCAAAATGACGGCTGTTAAATGGTTTCAACAGCTTGTATAACTTTTGTATAAAGGATGGTGGCTATAACACTCAAAATGGCGGCTGGAGAATGGTCCCAGCAGATTGTATAGCTGTTATATAATGGATAGCGGATATAACACTCAAAATGGCGGCTGTAGAATAGTTCCAACAGCTGCTGTATAAAAGATGGCGGGTATAAGACTTAAAATGACGGCTTTAGACTCCATCCAGCAGCTTGTGTAGCTGTTATATAAAAGATGGCGGGTATAAGACTCAAAATGGCGGCTGTAGAATGGTTCCAGCAGCTTGAGTAGCTGTTGTATAAAAGAAGGCGGGTATAGTACTCAAAATGATGGCTGTTAAATGGTTTCAACAGCTTGTATAACTTTTGTATAAATGATGGTGGCTATAACACTCAAAATGGCGGCTGGAGAATGGTCCCAGCAGATTGTATAGCTGTTATATAATGGATAGCGGATATAACACTCAAATTGGCGGCTGTAAAATGGTTCCAGCAGCTTGTGTAGCTGTTATATAAAAGATGGCGGGTATAAGACTCAAAATGGCGGCTGTAGAATGGTTCCAGCAGCTTGAGTAGCTGTTGTATAAAATAAGGCGGGTATAGTACTCAAAATGACGGCTGTAGAATGGTTTCAGCAGCTTGTATAACTTTTGTATAAAGGATGGTGGCTGTAACACTCAAAATGGCTGCTGGAGAATAGTTCCAACAGCTTGCATAGCTGCTGTATAACAGATTTTATTAGACGTAGTCGTACAACGCTCAGTACGAACAAGTGGCCCATATGACACCAGGCCCGGGCCTGTTACGAATGACCCTAAGTAAAATTAATGTTACAACCTCTACCCACTCCGACCTAAGGGCATAGGCGTAATACATATATAAACATAAAATTAAACTAAAGAAATAGAAAATATTAAATGTAATATAAAAAGAAAACAGGATAGGTTAAAATAAAGATGATTACAACTAGTTACGAGCGAGGAAGGACAAGATCGCAGTTTTTATACCGGGAAGCGATGTTTCGGAACCGATAACGTGCCAAAGTCTGTTGTTGTCACTACATAGTATACGAAAAGGTTCATGCAGAGAAAAGTTAGTTGTGCAAGTGGGAAGTAAAAGCGGTGTGAAATTGCGGGTCCTTCTAGAAATGTTAATTTGGCTCAACAGCTCGGAGGAGTCAATCTCACCATTCAAAAGTTTGTAAAGAAAAGTTACACCAACCATAGTTCTACGATTAGCTAAAGAAGGAAGGTTAATTAACTGAAGTCGACTAGAATAAGATGGAAGTTGTACAGTTGGATCCCAGCGCAAATCACGAAAGGCAAAGAGTAAAAACTGTTTTTGTACAGATTCTAATTTGTTGTGGTAAAACTCATATTGAGGAGACCAAACACAAGATCCATACTCCAATATGGGACGGACTAAAGAAGTATAAAGTATTTTGGTAGTATATGGATCCTTGAACTCCTTCGACCAGCGCTTTATAAAGCCAAGAACACTTTTAGCCCTACTAACAGTAGTCGATATATGCTGATTAAAACTAAGTTTGTGGTCTATTAAGATCCCCAAATCTTTTACAACCAAAGCAGTATTATTAATTCTTTCTAACGGGAAATTATTTAAAAAGTAACTCGTTAATTGGGGAGAACCTCTATAAAAAGACATAATTTTGCACTTAGAACAGTTTAACGATAACAAGTTAGCCCTACACCACCCCTGAAAAGCATTCAGGTCAGCTTGCAAGGTATGACATGAGAGAGAGTCTACGATGCGATTAGCGATTTTTACATCATCGGCATACATAAGAACTCTAGAATTTAAAAGAACGGTGGGGAGATCATTAATAAAAATGGTGAATAGTAATGGGCCAAGGTGACTGCCCTGTGGGACTCCCGATTCAACACAAATGATCTTAGAAAGAGAGGACTTAAAAAGAACCCTCTGCCTCCTATTGCTTAGATATTGTGATATCCAAGCAAGCAGAGCATCCGGAAAGCCAACTAAATTCAGCTTATGTAATATTAAGGCATGGTTAACCGAATCGAAAGCCTTACTGAAATCCGTATATATAACATCAGTTTGCTTTTGTTTCTTAAAACCTTGGATTACAAAAGATGTAAACTGTAGAAGGTTAGTTGTGGTAGACCTATTCTTGACAAACCCATGCTGGTATGGCGAAAAAATAGATTTACATAATTTTCTCAAACAGTTTAGGTATCGCTGACAATTTAGAAATTCCTCTGTAGTTAGTGACGTCGGATTTATTGCCACATTTGTGAAGAGGTTAAAGAAACGAATCCTTCCATATAGTTGGAAACTCGGACAGTGTAACGGACAACTCAAAAAGCTTAAGTAAAGGCGAGCACAATGACTCCGCACAGAACCTCAGGACACAAGCGGGAATACCGTCTGGACCCGGTGAGTATACCGGCTTAACCGTCATTAGTTCCTTAGCTACCGAACTTTCCGTTATAATAGGATTAAGAATGCAGTTGGATTTCGTTATAGGATATGGATATATCTGACTAGAGTTGTACTTAGTGGATGTGTACGTAGTCGAGAAGAAGTTAGCAAATAAATTAGAAATAGATTGGTCAGAAGAGGCCGAAACATTATTAAAAACTGCAAATAATAGAAGGGAGATAGAATGTCGCTTTGATTTAACGAAACTATAGAACTCTTTAGGATTTTCAGAGAACTGCAACTTGCAACGTTGTAAGTAATTATTATAGCATTTAGAATTAGAAACAATAAAATTCGATTTAGCAACCAAGTAACGAGAAAGATCCGATGATAGACCCGTGACATTATACTTTTTGTAATACCTAGACTTAAGATTCTTCAGTTTTGACAGCCCCCGCGTAAACCATGGTGATTTTTGCGTCACCACAGGAGACACTAGGGGTACACAGTCATTAAAAATTGAGTCAACAGTGGTATAAAATAAAGAAATGGCGGAATTCATATCCGTTCAGGTGTATAAATTAGTCCAATCGGTATTAAGAAAGGCATTGTTTAGTGCGACAAAGTCAGTCTTCCGAAAACATCGGGTGCGTACCGTAGGATCACACTCGGACATGGGCTCGCGGCTGGGAAACTCAATAGATAACTCTAAAGTTGGATGAAAACTATCCTCTGGTAACACCATTGGACTAGTTCTAGATACTTCACAAAAACTGGGATCAGAAGTAAAAATCAGATCCAGAAATCTGCCAGACGTATTAGGAATCGAATTCAGCTGGGCCAACGAAAGCTCAAGCAGACCATCAATAAAATCGTGACACCCAGAGGGCAGCAACGTTTTGCTACCATTAAGTGTTGACCAAGTTATAGTGGGCAGGTTAAAGTCCCCAAGGTCTCTGTCAGAAAGTAGTTCAAGTATAAATTTAATAGATTCTAAGTGTAGTAAGTAGGTTGGCCATTCCGATTAGGGCGGAATGTAAGAACAGGTAACAAAAATGGAAAAACGAGTAAAAGATACCTTAACGCATATAAATTCGATACTACTTGAGACAGGTATTGTTATCAGACCCGATGATAGGGCGGAATCTACAGCAATAAGAACTCCACCACCCCTACGATCAGTACGATCACGTCTAAAAATGTTGAAATTAGAGGGTAAAACTGTGGCGTCAAAAACGTCAGGTTTTAACCAAGTCTCAGTAAAGACAATTAGGTCAAAATCAAATGACAGACTATCTACAAAAAGTTTAGTCAGTTTAGTATTAAGGCCTCTGACATTCTGATAGCCGACAGAGAAGGAAGTTTTTAGTTTTTTGATAGAGTAGAAGAAGGAATAGATAAGGAAGGAGTGGGAATAGATGAAGAAGAAAGAGGAATAGATGGTGAAGGAATCCTTGTTTGACCCCGTGTCTTCCTTTTTCTGGATGTAAACTCCTTCACAATTAAGCTTTTCGGCCAGAAGCTAGAACTGCAGATACAGTCAAAGAATTCAATTGGAACACTGATTTTAAAAGATGAAATTTCTCTAGAATATGAAAATTTAAACTTTTCTATGGATATATTAGAGACAATCAGTTTAGCCCGAATGTGGGCCATGACATCATCCGATGTAGCATCAGGGAGAAGTCTCGAAACAAAAGTGTGTTTTTTAGGTGGCACTCCCACCAATGGCTTCGGCATTCCAGGTATTGCATCAGCTACCGCATTAATTTTAGCATCAGTTGCAACAAGTGGCACTCCGGTATTACTATCATTAGGTTCCCTGTCGGCAAAATCCATGGGTGTAGATTCTTGCCCAGACAAAACGGACACTACAGACATCGTCTGTGGAGTTGGAGTTTGCATTGGTTGAGAAGGGATCGGAACCGATATAGATGTGGAGACCGGCAAACGCAAGGACAAATCAGGAGTCTGTTCTCCCGCCTTCTTACGCTTTCGAGACTCAGTCAGTAGCGTTAAACTACTAAACTGAGATTCAACAGCTTTAAACTCTTGCGAGAGTTTAAGAAAACTGGCAGACAGACTCATCCGGTTATCCTTTGTTTGCCGCATGAAAAGTTCCATTTCATCTTCCACGATCCGGCATGACTCACATCCCCATTTGAAACCCTTTTTTTGATCTAAAAGATCCTTCACCCTGCATGTAAAGCCGGCACACTTAACATGTACTGTAGTTTTACACAACCAACAGTACATAAAACTATTCAAGGGTGGGGCGGGATGCAAACAATTTTTAATCGAACAAACATTCATTATGAGGTAATAAGAAAAAATTGGTAATCAAACAAATAAAACTGAAAAATTAGAAATGTTTGGTATTAAAATATATAACTCACTCTGAGGTCCAGAAATAATAAGAAATAGAGATTTTGAGGGTGCACAAGGGTTAAAAGAAAAGAGCACTGACTAAGAGAATATAGACTCTAAATTACAGACACACAACAGACTGCAATATGAGCGCAAATAACGGCGACTAGTGAAACGAAAACGAGAGAAAAAAAAGTCAAAGAGCGCGAGCGCGGGAGTTTGAAATCACAATAACAAAACACTGCAACAAGAACACTATGAAATTGCAAGACAACAACAACAGAGCGTTGTTTGTGATTTGCAAGGCAGAAAAAATGAGATTAAAGTGGGAGAGAGAGGAAGAAAAGAAAGAGAAAAAAAAAGAAAAAGAAAAAAACCAACAAAGGTTATAAGCAGAAATTAAAGTTGTTAAAAATTATTAAAACAACACACACAAAAACGCAACGAGTGATACGGTGCAAGTTAGATTTACTAATTAATTAACATTTCGATCGCGATGCCGATAAAAACAAAATAAAATAAATGTAAATCAGTTAAAAACGCGGGAGCTTGAAAAAAACACGTCCGTCTTTCTCGAGAGCGTTGATGGCAGATGGCAGATGGCAGGTATAAGACTCAAAATGCCGGCTGTATAATTGTCCCAGCAGCTTCTGTAGCCGTTATATAAAAGATGGCGGCTATAACAGTAAAAATGGTGGCTGTAAAATGGTTCCAACAGATTGTATAGCTGCTGTATAAAAGATGGCAGTATAAGACTCAAAATGGCGGCTGTAGAATGGTTCCAGCAGCTTGACTAGCTGTTGTATAAAAGAAGGCGGCTATAAGACTCAAAATGGCGGCTGTAGAATGGTCCCAGCAGCTTGTTTAGCTATTATATAAAGGATGGCGGCTATAAGACTCAAAATGGCGGCTGTTGAATGGTTCCAGCAGCTTTAATAGCTGTCATATAAAGGATGGCGAAAATTAGACTCAAAATGGCGGCTGTATAATGGTCCCAGCAGCTTTTGTAGCTGTTATTATTAGGATGGCGGCTATAACACTCAAAATGGCGGCTGTAAAATGGTTCCAACAGCTTGTGTAACTGCTGTATAAAAGACGGCGGGTATAAGACTCTAAATGGCGGCTGTAGAGTGGTTCCAGCAGCTTTTATGGCTACGATATAAAGGATGGCGGATATAAGACGCAAAAAGGCGGCTGTATAATGGTCCCAGCAGCTTTTGTAGCTGTTATTAATAGGAATGCGGCTATAACACTCAAAATGGCGGCTGCAAAATGGTTCCAACAGCTTGTATAGTTGCTTTATAAAAGATGGCGGGTATAAGACTCAAAAAGGCGGCTGTAGAATGGTTTCAGCAGCTTGTATTTTGTTGTATAAAGGATGGCGGCTATAAGATTCAAATGGCGGCTGCAGAATGGTCCCAACAGCTTGTGTAGTTGCTCTAGCCGCTTCTGTAGCTTTTTTATAAAGGATGGCTGCTATAAAAATGGTCCCAACAGCTTCTGTAGCTGTTACATACAGGATGGCGGCTATTACAGTAAAAGTGGTGGCTGTAGAATGGTTCCAACAGATTGAATAGCTGCTGTATAAAAGATGGCAAGTATATGATTCAAAATGGCGGCTGTAGAATGGTTTCAGCAGCTTGTGTAGTTGTTGTATAAAAGATGGCTGGTATAAGACTCAAAATAGTGGCTGTAGAATGGTCCTAGCAGCTTGCATTTCTGTTATATAAGGGATGGCGGCTATAAGACTCAAAATGACGGCTGGAGAATGGTTCAAGCAGATTCTACAGCTGTTGCATAAAGGATGGCGGCTAAAAGACTTAAAATGGCGGCTGTAGAATGGTTTCATCAGCTAGTGTAGCTGTTATATGAAGGTTGGCGGCTATAAGATTCAAAAAGCGGCTGTAGAATAGTGCCAGTAGATTGTAAAGCTGTTAATTAAGGGATGGCGGCTATAACACTGAAAATGGCGGCTGTAGAATGGTCTCATCAGTTTGTAAAGTTCTTATGTAAAGGATGGTGGCTATAAGACTCAAAACGGTGGCTGTATAATGGTCCCAACAGCTTGTGTAGCTGTTATTTAAAGGATGGCGGCTATAACACTAAAAATGACGGCTGTAGACTGGTCTCATCAGTTTGTAAAGTTCTTATGTGAAGGATGGTGGCTATAAGAACCAAAATGGTGGCTGTATAATGGTCCCAACAGCTTTTGTAGCTGTTATTTAAAGGATGGCGGCTATAACACTAAAAATGGCGGCTGTAGAATGGTCTCATCAGTTTGTAAAGTTCTTATGTAAAGGATGGTGGCTATAAGACTCAAAATGGCGGCTGTATAATGGTCCCAACAGCTTGTGTAGCTGTTATTTAAAGGATGGCGGCTATAACACTAAAAATGGCGGCTGTAGAATGGTCCTATCAGTTTGTAAAGCTGTTGTAAAAAGAACGACGGGAAAAAGACTCAAAATGGGGGCTGTAGAATGGTCCCAGCAGATTGTAGAGCTGTTATTTAAGGGATGGCGGCTATAAGACTCAAAATGGCGGCTGTAGAATGGTCCCAACAGCTTGTGTAGCTGTTATTTAAAGGATGGCGGCTATAACATAAAATGGCGGCTGCAGAATGGTCCCATCAGTTTGTAAAGCTCTTATGTAAAGGATGGTGGCTGTAAGAACCAAAATGGTGGCTGTATAATGGTCCCAACAGCTTGTGTAGCTGTTATTTAAAGGATGGCGGCTATAACACTAAAAATGGCGGATGTAGAATATTTCCAACAGCTTGTGTAGCTGTTGTCTAAAAGATGGCTGGTATAAGACTCAAAATGGCGGCTGTGCAATGGTTCCAGAAGCTTGTACTTCTGTTATATAAAGGATGGCGGCTATAAGCCTCAAAAGGGCGACAGAAGAATGGCTTCAGCAGCTTGTATAACTGTTATATAAAGGATGGTGGCCATAACAATCAAAATGGCGGCTGTAGAATGGTTTTCAGCAGATTATAAACCTGTTATTTAAGAGATGGCGGCTATAAGACTCAAAGTGGCGGCTGTAGAATCGTTCAAGCAGCTTGTGTAGCTCTTATTAATAGAATGGCGGCTATACCACTCAAAATGGCGGCTATAAAATGGTTCCAACAGCTTGTATAGCTGCTGTATAAAAGATGGCGGGTAATAGACTCAAAATGGCGGCTGTAGAATGGTTTCAGCAGCTTTTATGGCTACGATATAAATGGTCCCAGCAGCTTGGGTGGACTCAAAATGGCGGCTGTAGAATAGTTCCAGCAGCTTTGTTAAGCTTTTATATAAAGGATGGCGGCAATAAGATTCAAAAGACGTCTGTAGAATGGTTCCAGCAGATTGTAAAGCTGTTATTTAAGGGATTGCGGCTATAAGACTCCAAATGGCGGCTGTAGAATAGTTCCAGCAGCTTTGTTAAGCTTTTATATAAAGGATGGCGGCTATAAGATCAAACGGCGGCTGTAGAATGGTCCCAGCAGATTGTAGAGCTGTTATTTAAGGGTTGGCGGCTATAAGACTCAAAATGGCGGCTGTAGAATGGTCCCAGCAGCTTCTGTAGCTTTTTTATAAAGAATGGCGGCTATTACAGTAAAAACGGTGGCTGTTGAATGGTTCTAACAGATTGCAAAGCTGCTGTATAAAAGATGGCAAGTATGAGATTCAAAATGGCGGCTGTAGAATGGTTCCAGCAGCTTGTGTAGTTGTTGTATAAAATATGGCTGGTATAAGACTCAAAATCGCGGCTGTAGAATGGTCTCAGCATCTTGTATTTCTGTTATATAAAGGATGGCGGCTATATGACTCAAAACGGCGGATGTAGAATGGTTCCAGCAGCTTCTGTAGCTGTTATTTAATGTATGGCGGGTATAAGACTAAAAATGGCGACTGTAGAATGGTTCGAGCAGCTAGTGTAGCAGTTATATAAAGGTTGGCGGCTATAAGATTCAAAAAGCGGCTGTAGAATGGTGCCAGTAGATTGTAAAGCTCTTATGTAAAGGATGGTGGCAATAAGACTCAAAATGGTGGCTGTAGAATATTTCCAACAGCTTGTGTAGCTGTTGTATAAAAGATGGCTGGTATAAGACTCAAAATGGCGGCTGTGCAATGGTTCCAGAAGCTTGTACTTCTGTTATATAAAGGATGGCGGCTATAAGCCTCAAAACGGCGACTGAAGAATGGCTTAAGCAGCTTGTATAACTGTTATATAAAGGATGGTGGCTATAACATTGAAAATGGCGGCTGTAGAACGGTTTCAGCAGCTTTGTTAAGCTTTTATATAAAGGATGGCGACTATAAGACTCAAACTGACGGCTGAAAAATGGTTCTAGCAGAGTCTATGGTTGTTATATAAAGGAAGGCGGCTAGAACACTCAAAATTGCGGCTGGAGAATTGTTCTAGCAGCTTGTAAAACTTTCATATTAAGGATGCCGGTTATAAGACTCAAAATGGCGGCTGTAGAAGGGTTGCAGCAGCTTGTATATCTGTTATAAAAAGGATGGCGGCTATAAGACTCAAAATGGCGGCTGTAGAATGGTCCCAGCAGCTTGTGTAGCTCTTATTAATAGGATGACGGGTATCACACTAAAAATGGCGGCTGTAGAATGGTCCCAGCAGCTTGTGTAGCTCTTATTAATAGGATGACGGGTATCACACTCAAAATGGCGGCTGTAGAATAGTTCCAGCAGCTTTGTTAAGCTTTTAAATACAGGATGGCGGCTATAAGATTCAAAAGGCGGCTGTAGAATGGTTCCAGCAGATTGTAAAGCTGTTATTTAAGGGATTGCGGCTATAAGACTCCAAATGGCGGCTGTAGAATAGTTCCAGCAGCTTTGTTAAGCTTTTATATAAAGGATGGCGGCTATAAGATCAAACGGCGGCTGTAGAATGGTTCCAGCAGATTGTAAAGCTGTTATTTAAGAGATGGCGGCTATAAGACTCAAAGTGGCGGCTGTAGAATGGTCCCATCAGCTTGTAAAGCTCTAATGCAAAAGATGGCGGCTATAACACTCAAAATGGCGGCTGCAGAATGGTCCCATCAGTTTGTAAAGCTCTTATGTAAAAGATGGTGGCTGTAAGACTCAAAATGGCGGCTTTAGAATATTTCCAACAGCTTGCGTAGCTGTTGTTTAAAAGATGGCTGGTATAAGACTTAAAATGGCGGCTGTGCAATGGTTCCAGAAGCTTGTTCTTCTGTTATATAAAGGATGGGTGCTATAAGCCTCAAAACGGCGACAGAAGAATGGCTTCAGCAGCTTGTATAACTGTTATATAAAGGATGGTGGCCATAACAATCAAAATGGCGGCTGTAGAATGGTTTTCGTTCTAGGAGCTTGTATAGCTGCTGCAAAAAAGTTGGCGGCTATGAGACTCAAAACAGCGGCTGTAGAATGGTTCCAGCAGCTTGTATAGCTGTTGTGTAAAAGAAGGCGGAAATAAGACTCAAAATGGCGGCTGTGCAATGATTCCAGAAGCTTGTACTTCTGTTATATAAAGGATGGCGGCTATAAGCTTCAAAACTGCGGCTGGTGAATGGTCCCATCAGCTTGTAAAGCTCTAATGCGAAGGATGGCGGCTATAACACTCAAAATGGCGGCTGCAGAATGGTCCCATCAGTTTGTAAAGCTCTTATGTAAAGGATGGTGGCTGTAAGACTCAAAATGGCGGCTGTAGAATCGTCCCAACAGCTTGTGGAGCTGTTATTTAAAGGATGGCGTCTACAACACTAAAAATGGCGGCTGTAGAATATTTCCAACAGCTTGTGTAGCTTGTCTGAGCAGCTTGTGTAGCTGTTATTTAAAGGATGGCGGCTATAACACTAAAAAAGACGGCTGTAGATTGGTCCCATCAGTTTGTAAATCTCTTATGTAAAGGATGGTGCCAATAAGACTCAAAATGGTGGCTGTAGAATATTTCCAACAGCTTGCGTAGCTGTTGTATAAAAGATGGCTGGTATAAGACTCAAAATGGCGGCTGTGCAATGGTTCCAGAAGCTTGTACTTCTGTTATATAAAGGATGGCGGCTATAAGCCTCAAAACGGCGACAGAAGAATGGCTTAAGCAGCTTGTATAACTGTTATATAGAGGATGGTGGCTATAACATTCAAAATGGAGGCTGTAGAACGGTTCCAACAGCTTTGTTAAGCTTTTATATAAAGGATGGAAAATGGTTTTAGCAGAGTCTATGGCTGTTATATAAAGGAAGGCCGCTAGAACACTCAAAATTGCGGCTGGAGAATGGTTCTAGCAGCTTGTAAAACTGTCATATTAAGGATGCCGGCTATAAGACTCAAAATGGCGGCTGTAGAAGGGTTGCAGCAGCTTGTATATCTGTTATAAAAAGGATGGCGGCTATAAGACTCAAAATGGCGGCTGTAGAATGGTCCCAGCAGCTTGTGTAGCTGTTATTAATAGGATGACGGGTATCACACTCAAAATGGCGGCTGTAAAATGGTTCCAACAGCTTGTATAGCTGCTGTATAAAAGATGGCGGGTATTAGACTCAAAATGGCGGCTGTAGAATCGTTCTAACAGCTTGTAAAGCTGCTGCATAAAAGTTGGACTCAAAACAGCGGCTGTAGAATGGTTCCAGCAGCTTGTATAGCTGTTGTGCAAAAGAAGGCGGGTATAAGACTCAAAATGGCGGGAGTAGAATGGTCCCAGCAGCTTGTGTAGCTGCTGTTTAAAAGATGGCGGGTATAAGACTCAAAATGGCGGCTGTAGAATGGTTCCAACAGCTTCTGTTTCTGTTATATAAAGGATGGCGGCTATAAGGCTCAAAACAGCGACTATAGAATGGTCCCAGCAGCTTGTGTAGCTCTTATTAAAAGGATGACGGGTATAACACTCAAAATGGCGGCTGTAAAATGGTTCCAGCAGATTGTAAAGCTGTTATTTTAGGGATGGCGGCTATAAGACTCAAAATGGCGGCTATAGAATGGTCCCAGCAGCTTGTGTTGCTCTTATTAATAGGATGACGGGTAAAACACTCAAAATGGCGGCTGTAAAATGGTTCCAACAGCTTGTAAAGCTGCTGTATAAAAGATGGCGGGTATTAGACTCAAAATGGCGGCTGTAGAATCGTTCTAGCAGCTTGTATAGCTGCTGCAAAAAAGTTGGCGGCTATGAGACTCAAAACAGCGGCTGTAGAATGGTTCCAGCAGCTTGTATAGCTGTTGTGTAAAAGAAAGCGGGTATAAGACTCAAAATGGCGGCTGTGCAATTGTTCCAGAAGCTTGTACTTCTGTTATATAAAGGATGGCGGCTATAAGCTTCAAAACAGCCGTTGTTGAATGGTTCCAGCGAATTTTATAGCCGTCATATAAAGGGTGGCGGCTACAAGACTCAAAATTGCGGCTGGAGAATGGTCCCATCAGCTTGTAAAGCTCTAATGCAAAGGATGGCGGCTATAACACTCAAAATGGCGGCTGCAGAATGGTCCCATCAGTTTGTAAAGCTCTTATGTAAAGGATGGTAGCTGTAAGACTTAAAATGGCGGCTGTAGAATATTTCCAACAGCTTGTGTAGCTGTTGTATAAAAGATGGCTTGTATAAGACTAAAAATTGGCGGCTGTGCAATGGTTCCAGAAGCTTGTACTTCTGTTATATAAAGGATGGCGGCTATAAGCCTCAAAAGGGCGACAGAAGAATGGCTTCAGCAGCTTGTATAACTGTTATATAAAGGATGGTGGCCATAACAATCAAAATGGCGGCTGTAGAATGGTTTTCAGCAGATTGTAAAGCTGTTATTTAAGGGATGTCGGCTATAAGACTCAAAATGGCGGCTGTAGAATAGTTCCAGCAGCTTTTTTAAGCTTTTATATAAAGGATGGCGGCTATAAGTTTCAAAAGGCGGCTGTAGAATGGTTCCAGCAGATTGTAAAGCTGTTATTTAAGAGATGGCGGCTATAAGTTTCAAAAGGCGGCTGTAGAATGGTCCCATCAGTTTGTAAAGCTCTTATGAAAAGGATGGTAGCTGTAAGACTTAAAATGGCGGCTGTAGAATATTTCCAACAGCTTGTGTAGCTGTTGTATAAAAGATGGCTTGTATAAGACTAAAAATTGGCGGCTGTGCAATGGTTCCAGAAGCTTGTACTTCTGTTATATAAAGGATGGCGGCTATAAGCCTCAAAAGGGCGACAGAAGAATGGCTTCAGCAGCTTGTATAACTGTTATATAAAGGATGGTGGCCATAACAATCAAAATGGCGGCTGTAGAATGGTTTTCAGCAGATTATAAACCTGTTATTTAAGAGATGGCGGCTATAAGACTCAAAGTGGCGGCTGTAGAATCGTTCAAGCAGCTTGTGTAGCTCTTATTAATAGAATGGCGGCTATACCACTCAAAATGGCGGCTATAAAATGGTTCCAACAGCTTGTATAGCTGCTGTATAAAAGATGGCGGGTAATAGACTCAAAATGGCGGCTGTAGAGTGGTTTCAGCAGCTTTTATGGCTACGATATAAATGGTCCCAGCAGCTTGGGTGGACTCAAAATGGCGGCTGTAGAATAGTTCCAGCAGCTTTGTTAAGCTTTTATATAAAGGATGGCGGCTATAAGATTCAAAAGACGTCTGTAGAATGGTTCCAGCAGATTGTAAAGCTGTTATTTAAGGGATTGCGGCTATAAGACTCCAAATGGCGGCTGTAGAATAGTTCCAGCAGCTTTGTTAAGCTTTTATATAAAGGATGGCGGCTATAAGTTTCAAAAGGCGGCTGTAGAATGGTTCCAGCAGATTGTAAAGCTGTTATTTAAGAGATGGCGGCTATAAGACTCAAAATGGCGGCTGTGCTATGGTTCCAGAAGCTTGTACTTCTGTTATATAAAGGATGGCGGCTATAAGCCTCAAATGGCGGCTGCAGAATGGTCCCATCAGCTTGTAAAGCTCCTATGCAAAGGATGGCGGCTGTAAGACTCAAAATGGCGGCTGTAGAATATTTCCAACAGCTTGTGTAGCTGTTGTATAAAATAAGGCGGGTATAGTACTCAAAATGACGGCTGTAGAATGGTTTTAGCAGCTTGTATAGCTGTTGTGTAAAAGACGGCGGGTATAAAACTGAAAATGGCGGCTGTGCAATGGTTCCAGAAGCTTGTACTTCTGTTATATAAAGGATGGCGGCTATAAGCCTCAAATGGCGGCTGCAGAATGGTCCCATCAGCTTGTAAAGCTCCTATGCAAAGGATGGCGGCTATAACACTCAAAATGGCGGCTGCAGAATGGTCCCATCAGTTTGTAAAGCTCTTATGTAAAGGATGGTGGCTGTAAGACCCAAATTGCGGCTGTAGAATATTTCCAACAGCTTGTGTAGCTGTTGTATAAAATGAGGCGGGTATAGTACTCAAAATGACGGCTGTAGAATGGTTTCAGCAGCTTGTATAGCTGTTGTGTAAAAGACAGCGGGTATAAGACTGAAAATGGCGGCTGTGCTATGGTTCCAGAAGCTTGTACCTCTGTTATATAAAGGATGGCGGCTATAAGCCTCAAATGGCGGCTGCAGAATGGTCCCATCAGCTTGTAAAGCTCCTATGCAAAGGATGGCGGCTATAACACTCAAAATGGCGGCTGCAGAATGGTCCCATCAGTTTGTAAAGCTCTTATGTAAAGGATGGTGGCTGTAAGACTAAAAATTGGCGGCTGTGCAATGGTTCCAGAAGCTTGTACTTCTGTTATATAAAGGATGGCGGCTGTAGAATAGTTCCAGCAGCTTTGTTAAGCTTTTATATAAAGGATGGCGGCTATAAGATTCAAAAGGCGTCTGTAGAATGGTTCCAGCAGCTTTGTTAAGCTTTTATATAAAGGATGGCGGCTATAAGTTTCAAAAGGCGGCTGTAGAATGGTTCTAGCAGAGTCTATGGCTGTTATATAAAGGATGGCGGTATTACACTCAAAATGGCGGCTATAGAATGGTTGCAGCAGCTTGTATATCTGTTATAAAAAGGATGACGACCATAAGATTCAAATGGCGGCTGTAGAATGGTTCCAGCAGATTGTAAAGCTGTCATTTAAGGGATGGCGGCTATAAGACTCAAATTGGCGGCTGTAGAATAGTCCCAACAGCTTGTGCAGCTCATTTTAATGGGATGGCGGCTATAACACTCAAAATGGCGGCTGTAAAATGGTTCCAGAAGCTTGTACTTCTGTTATATAAAGGATGGCGGCTATAAGCCTCAAAACGGCGATAGAAGAATGGCTTCAGCAGCTTGTATAACTGTTATATAAAGGATGGTGGCCATAACAATCAAAATGGCGGCTGTAGAATGGTTTTCAGCAGATTGTAAAGCTGTTATTTAAGGGATGTCGGCTATAAGACTCAATATGGCGGCTGTAAAATGGTTCCAGCAGATTGTATAGCTGTCGTATAAAGGACGACGGGTAAAAGACTCAAAATGGGGTCTGTAGAATGGTTTCAGCAGCTTGTATTTCTGTGGTATAAAGGATGGCGGCAATAAGATTCAAATGGCGGCTGCAGAATGGTCCCATCAGTTTGTAAAGCTCTTATGCAAGGGATGGCGGCTATAACACTGTAAAAATGGTGGCTGTATAATGGTCCCAACAGCTTGTGTAGCTGTAATTCAAAGGTTCCAAAAGCTTGTGTTCTGTTATATAAAGGATGGCGGCTATAAGCTTCAAAACGGCGGCAGAAGAATGGCTTCAGCAGCTTGTATAACTGTTATATAAAGAATGGTGGCTATAACACTCAAAATGGCGGCTGTAGAATGGTTTTCAGCAGATTGTAAAGCAGTTATTTAAGGGATGGCGGCTATAAGACTTAAAATTGCGGCTGTAGAATGGTTCCAGCAGCTTTGTTAAGCTTTTATATAAAGCATGGCGGCTATAAGACTCAAAATGACGGCTGGAGAATGGTTCTAGCAGAGTCTATGGCTGTTATATAAAGGATGGCGGTATTACACTCAAAATGGCGGCTATAGAATGGTTGCAGCAGCTTGTATATCTGTTATAAAAAGGATGACGACCATAAGATTCAAATGGCGGCTGTAGAATGGTTCCAGCAGATTGTAAAGCTGTCATTTAAGGGATGGCGGCTATAAGACTCAAATTGGCGGCTGTAGAATAGTCCCAACAGCTTGTGCAGCTCATTTTAATGGGATGGCGGCTATAACACTCAAAATGGCGGCTGTAAAATGGTTCCAACAGCTTGTATAGCTGCCTTATAAAAGATGGCGGGTATTAGACTCAAAATAGCGGCTGTATAATGGTCCCAGCAGCTTGTGTAGCTGTGATATAAAGGATGGCGGCTATAACAGTAAAAATGGTGGCTGTAGAATGGTTCCAACAGATTGTATAGCTGCTGTATAAAAGATGGCAGTAAAAGACTCAAAGTGGCGGCTGTTGAATGGTTCCAGGAGCTTGTGTAGCTGTTTTATAAAAGATGGGTGGTATAAGACTCAAAATGGCGGCTTTAGAATGGTTCCAGCAGCTTGTATTTCTGTTATATAAAGGATGGCAGCTATAAGACTCAAAACAGCGGCTGTAGAATGGTTCCTGCAGCTTGAGTAGCTGTTATTTATAGGATGGCGGCTATAACACTCAATATGGCGGCTGTAAAATGGTTCCAACAGCTTGTATAGCTGCTGTATAAAAGATGGCGGATATAAGACTAAAAATGGCGGCTTTAGGATCGTTCCAGCTGCTTGTATAGGTGTTGTGTAAAAGATGGCGGGTATAAGACTCAAAATGGCGGCTGTAGAATGGTTCCAGCAGCTTGTGTAGATGCTGTATAAAAGATAGCGGCTATAACACTCAAAATGGCGGCTGTAAAATGGTTCCAACAGCTTGTATAGCTGCTGTATAAAAAATGGCGAGTATAAGACTAAAAATGGCGGCTTTAGGATCGTTCCAGCAGCTTGTATAGCTGTTGTGTAAAAGATGGCGGGTATAAGACTCAAAATGGCGGCTTTAGAATGGTTCCAGCAGCTTGTGTAGCTGCTGTATAAAAGATAGCGGGTATAAGACTCAAAATGGCGGCTGTAGAATGGTTCCAGCAGGTTCTATTTCTGTTACGTAAAGGATGGCAGCTATAAGACTCAAAATTAAGGCTGTCGAATGGTCCCAGCAGCTTGTGTAGCTGTTACTAATAGGATGACGGCTATAACACTCAAAATGGCGGCTGTAAAATGGTTCCAACAGCTTGTATAGCTGCTGTATAAAAGATGGCGAGTATTAGACTCAAAACAGCGGCTGTAGAATGGTCCCACCAGCTTGTGTAGCTGTTACTAATAGGATAACGGCTATAACACTCAAAATGGCGGCTGTAAAATGGTTCCAACAGCTTGTATAGCTGCTGTATAAAAGATGGCGGGTATAAGACTCAAAATGGCGGCTTTAAAATCGTTCCAGCAGCTTGTATAGCTGTTGTGTAAAAGATGGCGGGCATAAGACTCAAAATCGCGGCTGTAGAATGGTTCCAGCAGCTTGTGTAGCTGCTATATAAAAGATAGCGTGTATAAGACTCAAAATGGCGGCTGTAGAATGGTTCCAGCAGCTTGTATTTCTGTTATATAAAGGATGGCAGCTATAAGACTCAAAACAGCGGCTGTAGAATGGTTCCTGCAGCTTGAGTAGCTGTTATTTATAGGATGGCGGCTATAACACTCAAAATGGCGGCTGTAAAATGGTTCCAACAGCTTTTATAGCTGCTGTATAAAACATGGCGGCTATAAGACTCAAAACAGCGGCTGTAGAATGGTGCCAGCAGTTTGTGTAGCTGCTGTATAAAATATGGCAGGTATAAGACTCACAATGGCGGCTGTAGAATGGTTCCAGCAGCTTGTATAGCTGTTATATAAAGGATGGCAGCTATAAGACTCAAAACGGCGGCTGTAGAATGGTTCCAGCAGCTTGAGAGCTGCTGTGTTAAATAAGGCGGGTAAAGTACTCAAAATGACGGCTGTAGAATGGTTTCAGCAGCTTGTATAACTTTTGTATAAAGGATGGCGGATATAAGACTCAAAATGGCGGCTGTAGAATGGTTCCAGCAGCTTGTGTAGCTGTTGTATAAAAGATGGCTGGTATAAGACTCAAAATGGCGGATTTAGAATGGTTCCAGCAGCTTGTATTTCTGTTATATAAAGGATGGCGGCTATAAGACTTAAAACGGCGGCTGGTGAATGGTTCTAGCAGCTTCTGTAGCTGTTATATAGTGGATGGCGGGTATAATTCTAAAAATGGCGACTGTAAAATTGTTCCAACAGCTTGTATAGCTGCTGTATAAAAGATGGCGGGTACTCAAAATCGCGGCTGTAGAATGGTTCCAGCAGCTCTATTTCTGTTAAATAGAGGATGGCAGTTATAAGACTCAAAACAGCGGCTGTAGAATGGTTCCAGCAGCTTGAAAGCTGCTGTGTTGAATAAGGCGGGTATAGTACTCAAAATGACGGATGTAGAATGGTTTCAGCAGCTTGTATAACTTTTGTATAAAGGATGGCGGCTATAAGACTCAAAATGGCGGCTGTTGAATGGTTCCAGCAGCTTGTATAGCTGCTGTATAAAAGATGGCGAGTATAACACTCAAAATGGCGGCTGTACAATAGTTCCAACAGCTTGGATAGCTTCCGTATAACAGATGGCATGTATAAGACTTAAAATGGCGGCTGTATAATTGTCCCAGCAGCTTCTGAAACTTTTTTATAAAGGATGGCGCCTATAAAAACGGTCCCAGCAGTTTCTGTAGATGTTATATAAAGGATGGCGGCTATAACAGTAAAAATGGCGGCTGTAGAATTGTTCCAACAGATTGTATAGCTGCTGTATAAAAGATGGCAGTATAAGACTCAAAATGGCGGTTTTAGAATGGTTCCAGCAGCTTGTATTTCTGTTATATAAAGGATGGCGGCTATAAGACTCAAAACGGCGGCTGGTGAATGGTTCAAGCAGCTTCTGTAGCTGTTATTTAGTGGATGGCGGCTATAACACTCAAAATGGCGGCTGTAAAATTGTTCCAACAGCTTGTATAGCTGCTGTATAAAAGATGGCGGGTACTCAAAATGGCGGCTGTAGAATGGTTCTAACAGCTTTTGGAGCTGTTGTATAAAAGATGGCTGGTATAAAACTCAAAATGGCGGTTTTAGAGTGGTTCCAGCAGCTTGTTTTTCTGTTATATAAAGGATGGCGGCTATAAGACTCAAAATGGCGGCTGTAGAATGGTCCCAGCAGCTTGTGTAGCTGTTTTTAATAGGATGGCGGCTATAACACTCAAAATGGCGGCTGTAAAATGGTTCCAACAGCTTGTATAGGTGCTGTGTAAAAGATTGCGGCTATGAGACTCAAAACAGCGGCTGTAGAATGGTTCCAGCAGCTTGAGTAGCTGTTGTACAAAAGACGGCGGCTATAAAACTCAAAATGAAAGCTGTAGAATGGTTTCAGCAGCTTCTATAACTTTTATATGAAGGATAGCGGGTATAACACTCAAAAGGGCGGCTGTAGAATCGTTCTAACAGCTTGTATAGCTGCTGTATAAAAGATTGCGGCTATGAGACTCAAAACAGCGGCTGTAGAATAGTTCCAACAGCTTGCATAGCTGCTGTATAACAGATGGCAGGTATAAGACTCAAAATGGCGGCTGTATAATTGTCCCAGCAGCTTCTGTAGCTTTTTTTAAAGGATGCCGGCTATAAAAATGGTCCCAGCAGCTTCTGTAGCTGTTATATAAAGGATGGCGGCTATAACAGTAAAAATGGTGGGTGTAGAATGGTTCCAACAGATTGAACAGCTGCTGTATAAAAGATGGCAGTATAAGACTCAAAATGGCGGCTGTAGAATGGTTCCAGCAGCTTGAGAAGCTGTTAGAAGGCGGGTATAGTACTTAAAATGGCGGCTGTAGAATGGTTTCAGCAGCTTGTATAACTTTTGTATAAAGGATGGTGGCTATAACACTCAAAATGGCTGCTGAGGAATGGTCGCAGCAGATTGAATAGCTGTTATATAATGGATAGCGGGTATAACACTCAAAATGGCGGCTGTAGAATAGTTGCAACAGCTTGCATAGCTGCTGTATAACAGATGGCAGGTATAAGACTCAAAATGGCGGCTGTATAATTGTTTCAGCAGCTTCTGTATCTTTTTTGTAAAGGATGGCGGCTATAAAAATGGTCCTAGCAGCTGTTATATAAAGGATGGCGGCTATAAGACTCAAAACCGCGGCTATAAAAATGGTCCCAGCAGCTTCTGTAGCTGTTATATAAGGTATGGCGGCTATAACAGTAAAAATGGTGGCTGCAGAATGGTTCCAACAGATTGTACAGCTGCTGGATAAGAGATGGCGGGTATATGACTCAAAATGGCGGCTTTAGAATCGTTCCAGCAGCTTGTATAGCTGTTGTGTAAAAGATGGCGGGTATAAGACTCAAAATGGCGGCTGTACAATAGTTCCAACAGCTTGGATAGCTTCCGTATAACAGATGGCATGTATAAGACTTAAAATGGCGGCTGTATAATTGTCCCAGCAGCTTCTGAAACTTTTTTATAAAGGATGGCGCCTATAAAAACGGTCCCAGCAGTTTCTGTGGATGTTATATAAAGGATGGCGGCTATAACAGTAAAAATGGCGGCTGTAGAATTGTTCCAACAGATTGTATAGCTGCTGTATAAAAGATGGCAGTATAAGACTCAAAATGGCGGTTTTAGAATGGTTCCAGCAGCTTGTATTTCTGTTATATAAAGGATGGCGGCTATAAGACTCAAAACGGCGGCTGGTGAATGGTTCAAGCAGCTTCTGTAGCTGTTATTTAGTGGATGGCGGCTATAACACTCAAAATGGCGGCTGTAAAATTGTTCCAACAGCTTGTATAGCTGCTGTATAAAAGATGGCGGGTACTCAAAATGGCGGCTGTAGAATGGTTCTAACAGCTTTTGGAGCTGTTGTATAAAAGATGGCTGGTATAAAACTCAAAATGGCGGTTTTAGAGTGGTTCCAGCAGCTTGTTTTTCTGTTATATAAAGGATGGCGGCTATAAGACTCAAAATGGCGGCTGTAGAATGGTCCCAGCAGCTTGTGTAGCTGTTTTTAATAGGATGGCGGCTATAACACTCAAAATGGCGGCTGTAAAATGGTTCCAACAGCTTGTATAGGTGCTGTGTAAAAGATTGCGGCTATGAGACTCAAAACAGCGGCTGTAGAATGGTTCCAGCAGCTTGAGTAGCTGTTGTACAAAAGACGGCGGCTATAAAACTCAAAATGAAAGCTGTAGAATGGTTTCAGCAGCTTCTATAACTTTTATATGAAGGATAGCGGGTATAACACTCAAAAGGGCGGCTGTAGAATCGTTCTAACAGCTTGTATAGCTGCTGTATAAAAGATTGCGGCTATGAGACTCAAAACAGCGGCTGTAGAATAGTTCCAACAGCTTGCATAGCTGCTGTATAACAGATGGCAGGTATAAGACTCAAAATGGCGGCTGTATAATTGTCCCAGCAGCTTCTGTAGCTTTTTTTAAAGGATGCCGGCTATAAAAATGGTCCCAGCAGCTTCTGTAGCTGTTATATAAAGGATGGCGGCTATAACAGTAAAAATGGTGGGTGTAGAATGGTTCCAACAGATTGAACAGCTGCTGTATAAAAGATGGCAGTATAAGACTCAAAATGGCGGCTGTAGAATGGTTCCAGCAGCTTGAGAAGCTGTTAGAAGGCGGGTATAGTACTTAAAATGGCGGCTGTAGAATGGTTTCAGCAGCTTGTATAACTTTTGTATAAAGGATGGTGGCTATAACACTCAAAATGGCTGCTGAGGAATGGTCCCAGCAGATTGAATAGCTGTTATATAATGGATAGCGGGAATAACACTCAAAATGGCGGCTGTAGAATAGTTGCAACAGCTTGCATAGCTGCTGTATAACAGATGGCAGGTATAAGACTCAAAATGGCGGCTGTATAATTGTTTCAGCAGCTTCTGTATCTTTTTTGTAAAGGATGGCGGCTATAAAAATGGTCCTAGCAGCTGTTATATAAAGGATGGCGGCTATAAGACTCAAAACCGCGGCTATAAAAATGGTCCCAGCAGCTTCTGTAGCTGTTATATAAGGTATGGCGGCTATAACAGTAAAAATGGTGGCTGCAGAATGGTTCCAACAGATTGTACAGCTGCTGGATAAGAGATGGCGGGTATATGACTCAAAATGGCGGCTTTAGAATCGTTCCAGCAGCTTGTATAGCTGTTGTGTAAAAGATGGCGGGTATAAGACTCAAAATGGCGGCTGTAGAATGGTCCTAGCAGCTTGTGTAGCTGCTGTATAAAAGATGGCGGGTATAAGACTCAAAATGGTGGCTGTAGAATGGTTCCAGCAGCTAGTGTAACTGTTATATAAAGGTTGGCGGCTATAATATTCAAATAGCGGCTGTAGAATGGTTCCAGCAGCTTGTGTAGCTGTTCTTTAAAAGATGGCGGGTATTAGACTCAAAATGGCGGCTGTAGAATGGTTCCAGCAGCTTTTATGAATACGATATAAAGGATGGCGGGTATAAGACTCAAAATGGCGGCTGTATAATGGTCCCAGCAGCTTGTGTAGATGTTATTAATAGGATGGCGGCTATAACACTCAAAATGGCGGCTGTAAAATGGTTCCAACAGCTTGTATAGCTGCTGTATAAAAGATTGCGGCTATGAGACTCAAAACAGCGGCTGTAGAATGGTTCCAGCAGCTTGAGTAGCAGTTGTACAAAAGAAGGCGGCTATAAAACTCAAAATGACAGCTGTAGAATGGTTTCAGCAGCTTCTATAACTTTTATATAAAGGATAGCGGGTATAACACTCAAAATGGCGGCTGTAGAATAGTTCCAACAGCTTGCATAGCTGCTGTATAACAGATGGCAGGTGTAAAAACTCCTTTGACCGGGTTCCATTGGGTTGTAGAATATATATATATAATAATAAAAGACACGTCTGTGTCGGTTGACTGGAGTTTTAGAATTCATTGTTTATTCCAAATTATTCTTTTGCTTAGGCTAATTTTACATATATATTCTTATGCTGCGACTTATGCGACAGCTACAAAAGAGAGGGAGAGTGTCAGTACATACATACATACTGTTGGAGCGCATGCATCAAAGTGCTTGGTCAGCGGTCACACGCTGGCCTGGCTCTAGCTCATGTTACGCTTGTGCATACAGTGCTTATGTGAATATGTATGTGCATATACAAATGTACATACATATATGTTCATGCTTAATTGTATGTTTACTTGAATATGTTTATGTGAATACTTCAATGTATACATATGAACATATTCAAGTGCACAATTATATTTTAATGCGTATATGTTTAATTGTTTATACTTGCAACAAAGTGTTATAAGTTGAGCTCATTGTGTTGAGTGATTATTTGTATGAATATACTACACCTCCCCTTTTTAGAGAATAACGTAATATTATGGAGTTATTGTAATGATTATTTATATAGAAAGGTAAAATAAAAGGTAAAGTAAAGGTGTATCTTAGGAAAGTTTTTTTTTGTTTTTTTTTTGTTTGTGCAAATTTTCTTTCTCTTGTTTTTTCGAAATTGCGTGAATTTGTTTTCAATAATAGATGAATCCATAAAGATTTTTGTTTTTTTTTTTTTTTTTGTAAAAATTACTTAAGTATCATGATAATTATAAAATGTATGTTATTATTTTTACGGTTGATCATTCCGAAAATGGTTTTAGTCTGTTTTTATGAACCTTTTGGTTTTTATTCTTATTATCTGCTATTAATATATTGTCATTTTCTTCTATACTCACTACCTTATAAGGCCCTATATATTTAGCATCTAGTTTATGACCTATTTCTTTTCTTAATAAAACTTTATCTCCTATGTTTAAATTGAAATCGGAAATATGTTTGTCGTAGTATTTCTTATTACTTAACTTATGGTTTTCTAACATTATCCTAGCTCTTTTATATGCTATTTCTATTCTAAACTTTATTTCCTTAGAGTAGTCGTCTAAATTGTATATTGGATCTATTCTATCTATTTTCTTAAAATCTATGAACTGATTTGGTCCTCTTCCAAATACTAGTTCGTATGGACAATATTCATGCACTGCCGAGGGTGTTGTGTTGTAACAATAAGTGAAATATTGTATCCAAGCATCCCAATCGGACTTATCTGCTGATATGTATGAACGAATATATTCATTGAATGTTCTATGACTTCGTTCTATTGTCCCTAAGGTCTGGTGGTGGTATGCTGTAGATGTCAGATTTTTAATCTTCATGTACTTGCATATATGTGTTATAATTTGGTTTTTATACTCAGTTCCCATGTCCGTAATGAGTGTTTTCATTGGACCGTACTGTAGCTTTAGCTACATTACTTGCACTCTTAGATGCAACTGGAATGGCTATTAGGTATTTTGTCAGATCGCATATCAATGTGACAATATACTCATTTACATTATCTGATTTTGGTAGTGGACCTATTGTGTCCACTATAACCTTATCAAAAGCCTTCGCTGGTGTTTCTGTTATTATCATGGGAGTCTTCGTATGTGTCGTCGTTTTTGACACCTGGCATTTATGACATCTCCTTATGTACTCTTTGATATGGCGTCCCATATTTTTCCAATAGTAGTGTCTTTTGATTTTTGCCAGCGTTCTGGTAATGCCAGTATGACCTCCTTGAATTGGATCATCATGATATGTAGACAGTATTGCTTCTTTTTCATTTTCTATTAGGGTCACCGGCTGGAGTAGCGCTACTCTTAATGTTTTCAATATAGTATTGCCCATATTTTTAAAAGAATCTATTGAAATAATTTCAAAGATCTTTTCGCTCGGTGCCAGTTTTAGTTGGCTGATTTCTGACCTAAGTCGAGAATTCCATTGGTATACAAATCGCTAACTTCAATTCTTGCCATAACTTTCTTTCCATGTTTCAGTGAACATTTAGATTTTGTTATTCGCAAGGTCACTACTTTTCGTACCTCGTCATTATTGATGACTTCGTATACGTTGGGCCTAGAAGCATTTTGAAGTTTTTGCCTTGGCAAAAGTTCTTCTTTATTAACTGCGCAGTTTTTCTGTCTACTTTGTTGCCTGGTAGTGACTTTCAGGACTTTTATACTCATATCTTTTAATTCGGATATAGTTATCCGCGATAAGGCGTCTGCCACAAAATTGTCTTTACCTCGCAAATACTCTACTGTAAAGTCGTACTCTTCCAATTCTAGCCGCATGCGTGTTAGTTTTGAACTCGGGTTGACCATGGAGAATAAATATGTTAATGGTCTATGGTCTGTTCGCACTGTGAAGTGTTTTCCATATATATATGGTCGAAAATGTGTTATTGTCCAATGTATTGCTGCTAGCTCTTGTTGTGTAGTACTCTTGTTGCTTTCACCTTTAGTGAACGCTCTTGATGCATATGAAACTGGAAGCTGGAGTCCATTATAGTTTTGTGTTAAAACTGGTCCACATGCTTGTTTGCTTGCATCTGTGATTATGCAAAATTCTTTGCTGAAATCTGGGTACTGCAATAGATTAGGTTGAACGAGCTTTTCTTTTAAGTATTGGAATGCATTTTCGCATTCTGCTGTCCATTCGAATGGAACATTCTTTTATAATAATCTTGTTATGTGCCGGGAGTATTCGGCGAAATTTTTTATGAAACGTCTTTAATAATTGCAAAATGCAACGAAACGTCTAGCACTATCTGCATCATGTGGGACTGGATAATTCTTGATGACGTCAAATTTTGTGTCGTCTGACAAGATTCCTTTGTCTGTGCATTTGTGACCCAGGAATGTCACCTCATGCATAAAAAATGAGCATTTTTCTGGATGCAGTTTTAGATTGTTTTTTCTGCAAAGTTTAAAAACATCTACTAAATTTTTAATCATATGTTGTTCAGAACAACCAATAACGATTAAATCATCCTAAAAATAGCACCTAATTCATTTCAAAGAATGATGACAATAGCATTCTCAGGGCTTGAGCCCAGCCAAGCTTTTCTCTATAACGATTAAATCATCCATATAGAGAAAAGCTTGGCTGGGCTCAAGCCCTGAGAATGCTATTGTCATCATTCTTTGAAATGAATTAGGTGCTATTTTTAGTCCGAAAGGTAATCGCGTGAAGCGATATGAGCCATTGCTCGTTGAAAAAGACGTTATATCTCTTGATTTTTCTTCTAGTTCTATTTGATGAAAACCTGACATTAAATCAAGGCAAGAAAAATATTTTGCTCTTCCCAATTGATCAAGAATATCATCAATTCTGGGGAGCGGAAACTTATCTGACAGCAATTTTTTGTTTATTTGACGATAGTCAATTACTAATCGCCAGTTTTTTTCTTTAGATCCCGAAAGTGTTTTCTTTGGGACTAGTAAGAGTGGGCTATTATAAGGCGAAACAGACGGTTCAACAATACCCTGTTCAATTAACTTTCCAACTTGTCGCTGGATCTCGTCTATTTGGCTATGCGGACTCCGGTAATTTTTCACATATACCGGTTCATCATCCTTAAGTCTTAATTTTTGTTTATAAAAATTATTTGTTGTGATCGGTTCGGTGTCAAGTCCGAACACATCACTATACTCAGTGCATAATTTTTCGAGTTTGTCTTTGAATAGTGTTGGGAAATTTTTCTTCAATTTATGAATTACAGATTCTTTTCTTAAATCTTTGGTATTTTGAACTATATCGTAGTTCGAAAGTGATTCATATTTTAAATTGTTAAAGCCTACTATTTGGCAGTTATCTGTGGTATTTAAGAATCGGACAAAAGTACTTTGGGCTGTTGCAATAGTGTTTGCAACATAAACGCCCGGTTTAATTTCTTGATTCGGAATTAAAATGTTACCTTCTGCTGAAGATAGTTCTATTTTGCGTACCACTTGGGATCTTGCTGGTAGAAGTGCTGAGTTATTACCAGAATTGAATGTTATTGGAACATAAATTGGGTACTTTAATGTTTGTGGTCTAAGTATAAACCAATCTTCTGAATTGCTGTAATCTATTTTGCAATTAAAAGTTTTTATGAAATCTAATCTTATTATTCCATCGCATGGGATTGCGAAATCTGAATGAAGCAGATGAAATTCGTATGGAATAATATATTTATTTGTCTGCAATTCTATTGAGACTAGGCCTTTGGAATTTATTACACCTTCTCCTATGCCTCGAATGTCTACAGTTTTGTTTACTTTGATGTCATGAAATACATCAGAATTTTCTTTTATTATTGAAATATCTGCACCGGTGTCAATTAAGAATGTTATTTTCTTATTGGTTTCAACATTCTTAAACGATACGAAATTATTAAGACTTAGGTTAATAGAGTATACTTTATTTTTTAATTCTGAGCATTTGGAGGAGCTTGTCCGTTTCCCTGGTCGCTTTGGGTAATTCGGACATTTGTATTGTTATAACCATTCTGTTGGTTATTTGTGTTTTGTCTATTATTATTTTGTTGTCCACCTCCACGGCCGCCTCTTCGGTAGCGTGAATTATTTCGGCCTCGTTGGGCTCTGTGGGCATCGTTATTGCTCCAGCTCAATTGTTGTTGTTCCAATTCGAGTTGTTTCTCCAGTTACCATTATTGTTGTAGCGGCGTCTACCGCGGTCATTATGCTGGGCATAAAAAATGGTATTATTTTGGGAACTTCCTGTGGAGCCCGACTCTACTGAAAGAGTGGTAAATCTGGTGATGGCTTCTTTAGCTGAATCAAAGTTTCCCGATTCCATTAGTAGCTGGACTCTTTGACTTTTGGTATGACTTACCATAGCACTTACTACCACTTTGGTAGTGTATTTTATTGCCTGTTCATTTGGAAGACCATCCGAAATATACGCGCCTTTTAGGGCGCGGGAAAAATAGGGAACAAAAGCCCATAAAAACAGCTCAAAACCTTTTGTTTAAAAATTACTTTGTAATGGGTTCAGCAATATTTGATTGTCATTTAAAAGGTTTTATGAATTTAAGACACAATCAGTTGTTGTGTGTTTGAGTATGCTTTATTGAATGTAATTTAGTATTAATGTTTTGAGCTGAAGGTCTCTCTTTTTTTTTACATATGTTCCTGCCTACTTTTTCGTATGGTTTTCAGGCCACACTCTAATCGGACAGCTTTTAACGCTGCACAATTGTACATTGATTACTTAAATGTTATATAAAAAAAAATGTGCATCGCAGTACACTCAAAAAAAAAATGTGTGACGCAGCACATAAGTTGTTCATTTATTTTTCTTTTCGTCTCCGGCTAGCTTCTAGCATGAGCTGGTCGTCGCCGGTTGGCGCGCTGATGCTCCATCGATGGCGAAAAATCGGCCTGCTTTTCACGCTTGTAGTCTCAGCTGCTGATGTCCGTGGCCTATGAGCTCAGGCGGTTCCGGTGCCGGTCATCGCACCAGATTTGTTAATTTTTGATTTCTTTTCCTTTGACTTCCTTCAGTTGGGGACTGGCTTCTCCTTTGGAGTCCCGTAGCAATGTCTGCATGTATACTCGCAGTATGCTGAGTATAATGGTCCCTCGCAGTCGTTCGGGCAGACCTTCTTCAGCATTGGTAGCTCTTTCACAGTTTGTGGACTTATTTTAATTTTCGGCTTTGCCACGTTTTGAATTGCAGAGTATGGGATTCTGGTTGTTGTGGTTTTATTCTTTTTTTCTTCTAATTGGGTTTTTATAAACTCTACCTCGGCGTGTAATTTCACCGAGGTATTCCAATTAGTTTGTGGGCTATTTAGTAGCCTCAATATTTGCGCCTTTCTGGCCTTTAATTTTTTAACCACACCAGAATTTTTTCCCATCACTCTACTTACTGTGATTTTAGTATGTTCTTCTTGTGCTTCTTTTATTATATTTCCATTATATTTCCTTTTTATAATTTGGTCTGCTCACTTCCTTTGGTCACTCTTAGTTGCTGGTGAGTCCTGTCACGGTCGCCATGTAAAAACTCCTTTGACCGGGTTCCATTGGGGTGTAGTATATATATATATAATAATAAAAGACACGTCTGTGTCGGTTGACTGGAGTTTTAGAATTCATTGTTTATTCCAAATTATTCTTTTGCTTAGGCTAATTTTACATATATATTCTTATGCTGCGACTTATGCGACAGCTAGAAAAGAGAGGGAGAGTGTCAGTACATACATACATACTGTTGGAGCGCATGCATCAAAGTGCTTGGTCAGCGGTCACACGCTGGCCTGGCTCTCGCTCATGTTACGCTTGTGCATACAGTGCTTATGTGAATATGTATGTGCATATACAAATGTACATACATATATGTTCATGCTTAATTGTATGTTTACTTGAATATGTTTATGTGAATACTTCAATGTATACATGTGGGATTTGTACCCACAAGAATTAGAATAGTTGTTATATTAAGTATATTATTTATTAAATTAGGTAATTATAAACGGAACAATGGGTTTTGACAAAATTATGTATTGACTTATTTACACACACGTCGTTCGTCGTTCGTCGTTTTCTCTAGACTTCTCGTTTTTCACTCTGCCTTGCCACCTTGTCTGCTCTCTCTCATTGCCACCTCGTCGATCAGCTGCTTCGGGAGTAGGTCTGGCCTTACAGCGTTACCATACCATCCCCACAGATCGGCCATCCTTAAATGCATTTGCCCCAAATGCGTCGTCGTCTTCTTCAAAGTCGTCATCATCGGCTTTGGAGTCATCTTCATTTTCGTCGTCTTCATCACTCTAGTTTAGGAGTCGTCTGTATCGTAGTTAGAGGTGTCATCATTCAATTCGTGGTTTTCCGCATCGCCTTCATGGTGGTCATTATATTTATATCATCGTCGTAAACGTCATTCTCATTATCATCGTTGTAATCATCATTATCATCATCTTCGGAGTAGTCATCATCATTAACGTCGTTATCATCATCTTTATCATTGTATTTATCATCGTTAACAGCATTGTTCTCTAATCCTTTCGTAAGTTTTCTTAGTTATCAGCAACATCTTCATCGTCATCTACATAAGGGATCCATTTCTTCATATATTCGGCGCAAGTAGTCGTATTTTTTGGGCCATCTACAAAGTGTGCATCTGTAGTGACATCGTAAGTATCCTTTGATTTGACTTTAGTTACTCGAAAAGGACCTAAATACTTTGGCTTTAACTTCAGTCCACCTCCGAATTGAGTACGTTTAATTGCAACAAGATCGCCTTCTTTATAAATTGATGCATGTTTTCGTCGTAGATTATAAGTGTTCTTGTTTTCCTCTTGTAGATTTATGATTTGCTGCTTCGCATGCTTCCTTAGGTCATCTCTTTTTTCGCTAAACATTGCTATCATTTTCTCATCAATTATTTGCTTCAATTGGATATCAAACTTTGTACGCATTTTAACTCCAACTAATAACTCGAACGGTGTAGAATTTGTGCTTCTAGAGTGAGTTGAATTTATTGTTTGCTGAACTCTTCCAACAAACTTGTACCATTTGCTCGGGTCATCATCAGAAAGCTTGGATAAAACAGATATAATAATAGCATTAAGTCTCTCTACTTGCCCATTTGCTCTAGTCAGTCCGGTAGTAACAGCGTGATGAAGGATGTTCTCTGAACGGCAATACTCCTTAAAGTCTTCTGATGTGAAAGCAGATCCTCTATCTGTAATAATCTGGACTGGGTTTCCAAATGTGAGACTTTGTGCTTGCAATCTCGATATAACCTCTTGGGCGGATGTCGTCTTAGTCGTATATAACCAGCAGTATTTGGTGGATGCATCTATAACAGCTAGGATGTGTTTGTATCTCTTGTCAGTAGATTCAAGCGGACCCAAAAAAACAATGTGGAATGTTTGCAGTGGTTCTTCTTCCTTAGGCAATGGATTTAACAGTCCCTCCTTTTTCCCTTGTTTGCGGTTTGAGATAATACACGGAATACAGCATCTAACATGTCGTTCTACTTTGGCCTCAAGTTTCGGTATATAATATTCTTTCGCAATTATGACTTTCGTCTTCCTGACAGAAAAGTGTCCTCTCTCATGCGCTTCTTTGATAAGATCACGCTGGAATGATATAGGTACAACTATTAGTTCAACGTCGTTCACCAGCTTACATAAGAGACCGGCTTTCATAAAGTAATCATTGTGTGATGCTTTTTCAGATAGAATATCGATAATTGCTTTTATCTCGTCGTCTTGTCCTTGAAGATACTTTAGTTTGCTGATTGCGCTTCCATCGGTGATTAACATTACTGGATTTCGGCTTAAGGCGTCAGCATGCCAAATACGTGTTCCTTCTCGATGCTCCACCTCGAAGTCAAATTCTTGTAGCATTAGAATCCATCGGGCCACTCGTGTGCCAACGTCTCGTTTTTCCATGGTTTTGGTGAAAGCATTGCAGTCGCTTACGAGTTTGAAGCGGATGCCAAGTAAGTAGACTCGGAATTTGTTGAGAGCTTCAATAACGGCTAGTATCTCCAGTTCGTAGCTTGAAAACTTTCTTTGTACGTCCGTTGTGATCCTGCTCGTATAATATACTGGGTGTAGTTGTCCATCTTCAGGTGAGACTTGTAAAAGTACAGCTCCAAACCCGTCAATCGAAGCATCGGTGTGGAGCTCCGTCTCATGGTTAAAGTTAAAGATTTTTAATACGGGCCTCTCTGTGATCAATATTTTTAACCTGTTGAATGATTCGATTTCAAGATCATTAAAGTGGAATTTAGCATTTTGTTTAAGTAGATTCGTTAGAGGCTTAGCTATTAATCCAAAATTTTTGATAAATTTTCTGAAGTATCCAACCAATCCTAGGAAACTTTGAAGTTGCTTCTGGTTTGTGGGCTGGGGAAATTTAGTTACAGCTTTGGTTTTCTCTTCCGAAATACATATCTTTTGGTCTTCGATTTCGTGCCCTAAAAACTCAACTCTTTTCTTTAAAAAACTGCATTTTTTTAGGTTGATCATCAGGCCGTAATTTTCACACTGTTTCAGGACTTCTTTGAGATTTGATATAGCCTCGTCTTCATCTTTAGCTGGAATAATGATGTCATCTACATATGGAATTGCGATATTTTTGCGAGTCAGCTCTCGAAATATAGCATTGATGTGCCTTTGAAAAACACTAGGAGAATTCGCTAGTCCAAATGGTACCTTCAGAAACTGGTATTGCCCGTTGTGGGTTACAAAAGATGTATATTTTCGACTTTCCTCCTCCACATCAACATGGAAGAATCCATTTTTCAAGTCAATAGTGCTGAATATCTTTGCACTTACCAATCTATCCAGTTGGTCTTCGATTAAGGGTAAAGGAAAATGGTCTCGTAATATTACCTTGTTGATCCTTCTATAATCGATACATAGTCTTGGAGAACCATCTCGTTTTTTTACCAGGACTACGTGGCTACTGTACTCTGACTCGGAGTGCTCGACTATACCTTTTAACTTCTTTTAACCATTCATCGACTTGTTGGTCTACTACGGAACGCTCGTTATAACCGATTCATCGCGGACGCGACTAGATTGGGGTATCATCATTAACTACGATTCGCATTTTTACGTTTGTCGACTTTGCGTTTACGGGTTTATAGTTTTTTATCAGTTCGCGTACTTCATTCTTTGCGGAATTGCTTGCATTAGCTTCAATATTTAAATCAATCTCGTCAACATTTGATGCATTTATTTTCATCAACACCGAAATTTCTGCTTCAAGCTCGATACTGTCAGTCTTTCTTACACTTATCCCGTCAGAATTTATTTTTACTTCCGCAATTCTACAAAATTCTTCGCCTAACAGCAAGTCTTCATCAAGAAACTGTGCATCAATTACTAGAAATACCGATTTGAATTCTTGACCGTCAATTACGAATAGTTTTTCAATTGAACCCATGGCTTTGACCGCGTCGCCATTACCGAACCCAATTAAAAATTTGTTGCACTCACATAGCTTTGACTGTTTTATTCTTTTATAAATCTTTTCGGACATAAGATTGTATTTACTACCAGTGTCAATAAAAGCATTCATCTTTAAACCGTCGATTGTTATCTCTTTATACATACGCGAGGTTGATGTGTTTAGTTTTCGTGTATTACTCACTTCGCGTTTTTCCGATTTCTTGGGACAATCTTTGCCAATATGGCCAAACATGTTGCATTCAAAACACTTTTTACCTTTGTTTTTATCGTCACAGTCAGCGGCTGTATGACCTTTAAGACCACAATTGAAACATTTGATTTCTTTATTTACACTCCGAACTTGCTTTGGCTGAGAACTGCGATCAATTTTCTGGATTTGTTTATTAAAACTTAGTACATTCTTATTCTCACTCTTAGATTTCTCCCGCATTATTTCGTAGCATTTCAGTTTGTCTTTAAAGTCTTTTATGTTTTTAGCTCCATACAACATTGATTTGTTCGTACCACTGTCGTCAATACCATCAATAACATACTGGATCAATGCAGACTCTTCGACATTTCCTCGTGTGGATAACTCTTTCATCAGCAAAAAATATTCTTGTAAATTCTCGTTCTTTTTAATTTTCCGATCAGCCATCATTTTATGCAATTGGGCACTGTTTGTCGTCGATTTAAATTCATTGAGTAGCGCCTTTTTTAATTTCAACCAGTTATAAATACCTCGTTCGCTCGCAACAAAAAGCTTTGCTAATCCTTTTAATGACCGTTTTGCGAATATAAATATTTGTAAATCATTCCAATACATTAGCTTTGCAAGATCTTCGAATTCATTAATCCATACTTCTATGGAAAGGGTATCTTCACCATTAAACGATCTAACCGAATCTTCGATATCATGAAAATTTAAAGCAAATCTTGGAACACTTTGAATCGGAACGTTTTGAATTGGATCACTGGCTACTGAAGGGTTGTTTTTGTTTCTTTCTTCTTGTGCATCATTATCGTCAACGCCATTATTATCATCTTCTTCGTTTTCGCTTTCGTCAGAGACTTCGTCATTCGCGGCATTAAAATCAGCATCAGGCAGTAAATTTCCCTTTTTCAAATTACAAAATATAAAGTTTGGCAGGTCACTCTCATTGTGGTGTAAATGTAGCATATTACATATTACAGCTAAGTCATTATCAGAAAGTTCATCGGCAATATATGACATTTTACTTGCATACTCTTCATCTGTTCTTTCGTAGTCGTAACCTTGAAATTCGCGTAACCGTTTTCTGTTATTTCTGTCTCCATCCCTTTCGAATACATATTTGTGAAGCAATGTAATGTTCTGTCTCTTTTCCGTACGTAGTTTTTCTTTTATAGCACCGAAATCTGCGAGCTTTGCCATGTTCACTTTTCTATGTCTGTATTGGTAGCGTCACTCTTATATGTGTGTGTATTTTACTTCACAATTTGTCGAATTCTTGGAAACGTGTTTTAACACTTTTGTTTTTTCTCTTTCAGATCTCACTTTAATTTAAACAAAAATCACTTTTACATATATTTGTCCATCTTATTCGTCGTTTTAGTACTTCTTTACTATTTTTCACATCATTTTATTTGAGACTTCATATTTTTTTAGTTAGGTTGAACCGTTATGTTTTTCTTCGATTAAGTTAGGTTGAACCGTTATATTTCTTCTTCGATTAAGTTAGGTTGAACCGTTATATTTCTTCTTCGATTAAGTTAGGTTGAACCGTTATATTTCTTCTTCGACTAAGTTAGGTTGAGCCGTTATATTTCTTCTTCGATTAAGTTAGGTTGAACCCCCATATTTGTGGGATTTGTACCCACAAGAATTAGAATAGTTGTTATATTAAGTATATTATTTATTAAATTAGGTAATTATAAACGGAACAATGGGTTTTGACAAAATTATGTATTGACTCATTTACACACACGTCGTTCGTCGTTCGTCGTTTTCTCTAGACTCCTCGTTTTTCACTCTGCCTTGCCACCTTGTCTGCTCTCTCTCATTGCCACCTCGTCGATCAGCTGCTTCGGGAGTAGGTCTGGCCTTACAGCGTTACCATACCATCCCCACATACATATGAACATATTCAAGTGCAAAATTATATTTTAATGCGTATATGTTTAATTGTTTATACTTGCAACAAAGTGTTACAAGTTGAGCTCATTGTGTTGAGTGATTATTTGTATGAATATACTACACAGGTATAAGACTCAAAATGACGGCTGTATAATTGTCTCAGCAGCTTCTGAAGCTTTTTTATAAAGGATGGCGCCTATAAAAACGGTCCCAGCAGCTTCTGTAGCTGTTATATAAAGGATGGCGGCTATAACAGTAAAAATGGTGGCTGTAGAATTGTTCCAACAGATAGTATAGCTGCTGTATGAAAGATGGCTGGTATAAGACTCAAAATGGCGGCTGTTCAGTGGTTCCAGAAGCTTGTACTTCTGTTATATAAAGGATGGCGGCTATAAGCCTCAAAACGGCGGCTGTAGAATGGTTCTAGCAGCTTCTGTAGCTGTTATATAAAGGATGGCGGCTATAACAGTAAAAATGGTGGCTGTAGAATTGTTCCAACAGATTGTATAGCTGCTGTATAAAAGATGGCTGGTATAAGACTCAAAATGGCGGTTTTAGAATGGTTCCAGCAGCTTGTATTTCTGTTATATAAAGGATGGCGGCTATAAGACTCAAAACGGAGGCTATAAAAATGGTCCCAGCAGCTTGTGTAGATGTTATTAATAGGATGGCGGGTATAACACTTAAAATGGCGGCTGTAAAATAGTTCCAACAGATTGTACAGCTGCTGGATAAGAGATGGCGGGTATAAGATTCAAAATGGCGGCTGTAGAATGGTCCCAGCAGCTTGTGTAGCTGCTGTATAAAAGATGGCGAGTATAAGACTCAAAATGGCGGCTGTAGAAAGGTTCCAGCAGCTAGTGTAACTGTTATATAAAGGTCAATGGCTATAAGATTCAAATAGCGGCTGTAGAATGGTTCCAGGAGCTTGTGTAGCTGTTGTATAAAAGATGGCGGGTATTAGACTCAAAATGGCGGCTGTAGAATGGTTCCAGCAGCTTTTGTGGCTACGATATAAAGGATGGCGGGTATAAGACTCAAAATGGCAGCTGTTATTAATTGGATGGCGGCTATAACACTCAAAATGGTGGCTGTAAAATGGTTCCAACAGCTTGTATTGTTGCTTTATAAAAGATTGCGGGTATAAGACTCAAAATGGTGGCTGTAGAATCGTTCTAAAAGCTTGTATAGCTGCTGTATAAAAGATGGCGGCTATGAGACTCAAAACAGCGCCTGTAGAATGGTTCCAGCAGCTTGAGTAGCTGTTGTAGAAATGAAGGCTGCTATAGTACTTAAAACCAGAGGGCCGGGGCTAACTTCGACCGCGTCAAAATTTGTATACCCTTGCAAGTTTGTTAGTAACTCTTTTATCTAAACTAACTGTTTTATCTAAAAAGGGTAATGTTTGCGAAAGAACGGCCTTCAATCTTAGCATAGGATATAACGAACTTTCTGATGAAAGTCACTGTTTTCCACCGATCCTTCCTATGAGAGCTATATGATATAGTTACCCGATCTTTACCAAATTCGGCATAGTCATTAACAGATATATTAAACTGATAAATGTTAAATTTGAAAGCAATCGCATCAAAAGTAACGAAGTTATTGACAAAAGTCACTGTTTTTGACCGATCGTTCCTATGGGAGCTATATGATATAGTCACCCGATCTTGATCAAATTTGGCACAGTGGTTTATAGTTACAATAAACTTACTTATTTTAAATTTCACGACAATAGCTTAAAAAGTAACGAAGTTATTGAGAAAAGTCACTGTTCGTGACTTTGCCGTTTGTATGGGAGCTATATGATATAGTCACCCGATCTTGATCAAATTTGGCACAATTATTAATAAGAACACAAAACTGACCAATACCAACTTTTATGGCAATTGGTGATAAAATAACAAAGTTTTTGAGAAAAGTCACTGTTCGTGACTTTGCCGTTTGTATGGGAGCTATATGATATAGTGGTCCGATCCGACTGAATCCGAGATATACAAACCCTGCAGTATATACAAGCCTACGTGCAAAATTTCAGCTTTGTAGCTCTTACGGTCTAGGAGGAGTTCGCATCGATCCAGACGGACGGACGGACGGACGGACGGACGGACATGGTTATTTGAACTCGTCTCGTCGTGCTGATCAAGAATATATATACTTTATATGGTCGGAGATGCTTCGTTCTATGCGTTGCACACTTCTGACCAAAATTAATATACCCTTTTTGCAAGGGTATAATGACGGCTGTAGAATGGCTTCAGCAGCTTCTATAACTTTTGTATAAAGGATGGTGGCTATAACACTCAAAATGGCTGCTGAGGAATGGTCCCAGCAGCTTCTGCAGCTGTTATATAATGGATGGCGGCTATAACACTCAAAATGGCGGCTGTAAAATGGTTCCAACAGCTTGTATAGCTGCTTTAAAAAAGATAGCAGTATAAGACTCAAAATGGCGGCTGTAGAATGGTTCCAGCAGCTTGTGTAGCTGTGGTATAAAAGATGGCTGGTATGAGACTCAAAATGGCGTTTTTTGAATGGTTCCAGCAGCTTGTGTAGCTGTTATATAAAAGATGGCGGGTATAAGACTCAAAACGGAGGCTATAAAAATGGTCGCAGCAGCTTCTGTAGCTGTTATATAAAGTATGGCGGCTATAACAGTAAAAATGGTGGCTGTTGAATGGTTCCAACAGATTGTACAGCTGCTGGATAAGAGATGGCGTTTATAAGACTCAAAATGGCGGCTGTAGAATGGTTCTAGCAGCTTGTGCAGCTGCTGTATAAAAGATGGCGAGTATAAGACTCAAAATGGCGGCTGTAGAATGGATCCAGCAGCTAGTGTAACTGTTATTAATAGGATGGCGGCTATAAAACTCAAAATGGCGGCTGTAAAATGGTTCCAACAGTTTGTATAGTTGCTTTATAAAAGATAGCGGGTATAAGACTCAAAATGGCGGCTGTAGAATCGTTTTAACAGCTTGTATAGCTGCTGTATTAAAGATTGCGGCTCGAAACACGGCTGTAGAATGGTTCCAGCAGCTTGTGTAGCTGTTGTACAAAAGAAGGTACTCAAAATGACAGCTGTAGAATGGTTTCAGCAGCTTCTATAACTTTTATATAAAGGATAGTGGCTATAACACTCAAAATGGCGGCTGTTGAATGGTCCCAGCAGCTTGTATAGCTGTTATAAAATGGATAGCGGGTATAACACTCAAAATGGCGGCTGTATAATGGTTCCGACAGCTTCTGTAGCTTTTTTATAAAGGATGGCGCCTATGAAAATGGTCACAGCAGCTTCCGTAGCTGTTATATAAAGGATGGTGGCTATAACAGTAAAATTGGTGGCTGTAGAATGGTTCCAACAGATTGTACAGCTGCTGTTTAAAAGATGGCAGTATAAGACTCAAAATGGCGGCTGTAGAATGGTTCCAGCAGCTTGTATTTCTGTTATATAAAGGATGGCGGCTATAAGACCCAAAATGGCGGCTGTAGAATCTTCCCAGCAGCTTGTGTAGCTGCTGTATAAAAGATGGCGGGTATAGGACTCAAAATTGCGGCTGTAGAATGGTTCCAGCAGCTAGTGTAACTGTTATATAAAGGTTGGCGGCTATAAGATTCAAATAGCGGCTGTAGAATGGTTCCAGCAGCATGTGTAGCTGTTCTTTAAAAGATGGCGGGTATTAGACTAAAAATTGCGGCTGTAGAATGGTTCCAGCAGCTAGTGTAACTGTTATATAAAGGTTGGCGGCTATAAGATTCAAATAGCGGCTGTAGAATGGTTCCAGCAGCATGTGTAGCTGTTCTTTAAAAGATGGCGGGTATTAGACTAAAAATGGCGGATGTAGAATGGTTCCAGCAGCTTTTATGGCTACGATATAAAGGATGGCGGCTATAAAACTCAAAATGGCGGCTGTAAATTGGTTCCAACAGCTTGTATAGTTGCTTTATAAAAGATTGCGGCTATGAGACTCAAAACACGGCTGTAGAATGGTTCCAGCAGCTTGAGTTGCTGTTGTACAAAAGAAGGCGGCTATAGTACTCAAAATGACAGCTGTAGAATGGTTTCAGCAGCTTCTATAACTTTTATATAAAGTATGCTGGCTATAACACTCAAAATGGCGGCTGCTGAATGGTTCCAACAGCTTCTGTAGCTTTTTTATAAAGAATGGCGGCAATAAAAATGGTCCTAGCAGCTTCTTTAGCTGTTATATAAAGTATGGCGGCTATAACAGTAAAATTGGTGGCTGTAGAATGGTTCCAACAGATTGTACAGCTGCTGTTTAAAAGATGGCAGTATAAGACTCAAAATGGCGGCTGTAGAATGGTTCCAGCAGCTTGTATTTCTGTTATATAAAGGATGGCGGCTATAAGACTCAAAATGGCGGCTGTAAAATGGATCCAACAACTTGTATAGTTGCTTTATAAAAAATGGCGGGTATAAGACTCAAAATGGCGGCTGTAGAATGTTTCCAGCAGCTAGTGTAACTGTTATATAAAGGTTGGCGGCTATAAGATTCAAATTGCGGCTGTAGAATGGTTCCAGTAGCTTGAGTAGCTGTTGTACAAAAGAAGGCGGGTATAACACTCAAAATGGCGGCTGTAGAATGGTTCCAACAGCTTGCATAGCTGCTGTATAACAGAAGGCAGGTATAAGACTAGAAATGGCGGCTATATAATTGTCCCAGGAGCTTTTATGACTACGCTATAAAGGATGGCGGCTATAAGACTCAAAATGGCGGCTGTACAATGGTCCCAGCAGCTTGTGTAGCTGTTGTTAATAGGATGGCGGCTATAAAACTCAAAATGGCGGCTGTAAAATGGTTCCAACAGCTTGTGTAGCTGTTGTTAATAAGATGGCGGCTATAAAACTCAAAATGGCGGCTGTAAAATGGTTCCAGCAGCTTGTATAGATGCTTTATAAAAGATAGCGGGTATAAGACTCAAAATGGCGGCTGTAGAATCGTTTTAACAGCTTGTATAGCTGCTGTATAAAAGATTGCGGCTATGAGACTCAAAACACGGCTGTAGAATGGTTCCAGCAGCTTAAGTTGCTGTTGTACAAAAGAAGGCGGCTATAGTACTCAAAATGACAGCTGTAGAATGGTTTCAGCAGCTTCTATAACTTTTATATAAAATATGGTGGATATAACACTCAAAATGGCGGCTGTTGAATGGTCCCAGCAGCTTGTATAGCTGTTATATAATGGATAGCGGGTATAACACTCAAAATGGCGGCTGTAGAATGGTTCCAACAGCTTCTGTAGCTTTTTTATAAAGGATGGCAGCTATAAAAATGGTCCTAGAAGCTTCTGTAGCTGTTATATAAAGGTTGGCGGCTATAAGATTTAAATAGCGGCTGTAGAATGGTTCCAGCAGCTTGTGTAGCTGTTATTAATAGGATGGCGGCTATAACACTCAAAATGGCGGCTGTAAAATGGATACAACACCTTGTATAGTTGCTTTATAAAAGATGGCGGGTATAAGTCTCAAAATGGCGGCTGTAGAATGTTTCCAGCAGCTACTGTAACTGTTATATTAAATTTGGCGGCTATAAGATTCAAATAGCGGCTGCAGAATGGTTCCAGCAGCTTGTATAGCTGTTGTGTAAAAGATGGCGGGTATAAGAATCAAAACGGCGGCTGTAGAATGGTCCCAGCAGCTTGTGTAGTTGCTGTATAAAAGATGGCGGGTATAAGACTCAAAATGGAGGCTGTATGGTTCCAACAGCTTCTATTTCTGTTATATAAAGGATGGCGGCTATAAGACTGTAGAATGGTTCCAGCAGCTTGAGTAGCTGTTATATAAAGGTTGGCGGCTATCAAACTCAAAATGGCGGCTGTTGAACGGTTACAGCAGCTTGTTTATCTGTTATATAAAGGATGGCGGCAATAAGACTCAAAACGGCGGCTGTAGAATGGTTCCAGCAGCTTCTGTAGCTGTTATTTAATGGATGGCGGGTATAAGACTCAAAATGGCGGCTGTAGTATGGTTCCAGCAGCTTGTGTAGCTGTTATATAAAAATTGGCGGCTATAAAACTCAAAATGGCGGCTGTTGAATGGTTACAGCAGCTTGTATAGCTGTTATATAAAAAATGGCGGCTATAAACCTAAAATTGGCGGCTGTAGAATAGTTCCAGCAGCTTGTATAGCTGTTATATAAAGGATGGCGGCTATAAGACTCAAAACGTCGGCTGTAGAATGGTTCCAGCAGCTTGTATAGCTGTTGTGTAAAAGATGGCGGGTATAAGACTCAAAATGGCGGCTGTAGAATGGTCCCAGCAGCTTGTGTAGCTGTTGTATAAAAGATGCCGGGTATAAGACTCAAAATGGCGGCTGTAGAACGGTTCCAACAGCTTTTATTTCTGTTATATAAAGGATAGCGGCTATATGACTGTAGAATGGTTCCAGCAGCTTGAGTAGCTGTTATACAAAAGAAGGCGGGTATAACACTCAAAATGGCGGCTGTAGAATGGTTCCAACAGCTTGCATTGCTGCTGTATAACAGATGGCGGGTATAAGACTCAAAATGAAGGCTGTAGAATGGTCCCAGCAGCTTGTATTTCTGTTATATAAAGGATGGCGGCTATAAGACTCAAAACGGCGGCTGTAGAATGGTCCCAGCAGCTTGTATATCTGTTATATAAAGGATGGCGGCAATAAGACTAAAAACGGCGGCTGTAGAATGGTTCCAGCAGCTTTTGTAGCTGTTATTCAATAGATGGCGGGTATAAGACTAAAAATGGTGGCTGTAGAATTGTTCCAGCAGCTAGTGTAGCTGTTATATAAAGGTTGGCGGCTATCAAACTCAAAATGGCGGCTGTTGAACGGTTACAGCAGCTTGCATAGCTGTTATATAAAGGATGGCGGCTATAACACTCAAAATTGCGTCTGGAAAATGGTTTTAGCAGCATGTGTAGCTGTTGCATAAATAATGGCGGCTATAAGACTCAAAATGGCGGCTTTCGAATGGTTCCAGCAGCGTTGTTAAGCTTTTATATAAAGGATGGCGACTATAAGACTCAAAATGAAGGCTGGAGAATCGTTCTAGCAGAGTCTATGGCAGTTTTATAAAGGATGGCGGCTATTACAGTAAAAATGGTGGCTGTAGAATGGTTCCAACAGATTGCATAGCTGCTGTATAAAAGATGGCAAATATAAGATTCGAAATGGCGGCTGTAGAATGGTTCAAGCAGCTTGTGTAGTTTTTGTATAAAAGATAGCTGGTATAAGACTCAAAATGGCGGCTGTAGAATGGTTCCAGCAGCTTGTGTAGCTGTGGCATAAAAGATGGCGGCTATAAGACTCAAAACAGCGGCTGGAGAATGGTTCCAGCAGCTTGTGTAGCTGTTGTATAAAGGATGGCTGGTATAAAACTCAAAATGGCGGCTGTACAATGGTTCCAGCAGCTTTTATAGCTGTCATATAAAGGGTGGCGGCTACAAGACTCAAAACAGCGGCTGTTGAATGGTATAGGCAGCTTGTAAAGCTGTCATATTAAGGATGCCGGCCATAAGACTCAAAATGGCGACTGTAGAATGGTTTCAGCAGATTGTATAGCTGTTATTTAATGCATGGCAGCTATAAGACTCAAAATGGCGGCTGAAGAATGGTTCCAGCAGCTTGTATATCTATTACAAAAAGGATGACGGCTATAAGACTCAAAATGGCGGCTGTAGAATGGTTTCAGCAGTTTGTATTTCTGTTTAAAGGATGGCGGCTATAAAATTCAAATGGCGGCTGCAGAATGATCCCATCAGCTTGTAAAGCTCTTTTGTAAAGGACGGTGGCTGTAAGACTCAAAATGGCGGCTGTATAATAGTCCCAGCAGCTTGTGCAGCTGTTTTATAAAGGATGGCGGCTATAACACTCAAAATTGCGGCTGGAGAATGATTCTTGCAGCTTGTAATGCTGCCATATTAAGGATGCCGGCTGTAAGACTCAAAATGGCGACTATAGAATGGTTTCAGCAGCTTGTATAGCTGTTATCTAAGGGATAGCAGCTATAAGATTTAAAATGGCGGCTGTAGAATGGTTCCAGCAGTTTGTATAGCTGTTATAAAAAGGATGACGGCTATAAAATTCAAATAGCATCTGTAGAATGGTTCCAGCAGATTGTTAAGCTTTTATATAAAGGATGGCGGCTTTAAGACTCAAAATGACGGCTGGAGCATGGTTCTAGCAGATTGTATAGCTGTCGTATAACAGATGGCGGCTATAAGACTCAAAATTGCGGCTGGAGAATGGTTCTAGCAGCTTGTATAGCTGTCGTATAAAGGACGACGGTTAAAAGACTCAAAATGGCGGCTCTAGAATGGTTTCAGCAGTTTGTATTTCTGTTGTATAAAGGATGGCGGCTATAAAATTCAAATGGCGGTAGCAGAATGATCCCATAAGCTTGTAAAGCTCCTTTGTAAAGGATGGTGACTGTAAGACTCAAAATGGCGGCTGTATAATACTCCCAGCAGCTTGTGTAGCTGTTTTATAAAGGATGGCGGCTATTAAATTCAAATGGCGGTTGCAGAATGATCCCAACAGCTTGTAAATCTCCTTTGTAAAGGATGGTGGCTGCAAGACTCAAAATGGCGGCTGGATAATAGTCCCAGCAGTTTGTGTAGCTGTTGTATAAAAGATGGCTGGTATAATACTCAAATCGGTGGCTGTACAATGGTTCCAGCAGCTTGTATAGCTGTTATATAAAGGATGGCGGCAATAAGACTCAAAACAGCGGCTGTTGAATGGTTCCAGCAGCTTTTATACCTGTCATATAAAGGGTGGCGGCTACAAGACTCAAAATTGCGGCTAGAGAATGGTTCCAGAAGCTTGTGTAGCTGTTGTTTAAAAGTTGGCTGGTATAACACTCAAAATGGCGGCTGTACAATGGTTCCAGCAGCTTGTACTTCTGTTATAGTAAGGATGGCGGCTATGAAACTCAAACCAGCGGCTGTTGAATGGTTCCAGCAGCTTTTATAGCTATCATATAAAGGGTGGCGGCTATAAGACTAAAAATGACGGCTGGAGAATGGTTCTAGCAGATTCTATAGCTGTCGTATAAAGGAAGGCGACTATAAGACTCAAAAAAGCACCTGTAGAATTGTTTCAGCAGCTTTTGTTGCTGGTTGCAGCAGCTTTTATAGCTGTCATATAAAAGATGGCGGGTATAAGACTCAAAATGGAGGCTGTAGAATGATTTCAGCAGATTGTGTAACTGTTATATACAGGATGGTGGCTATAAAACTCAAAATGGCGGCTGTAGAATGGTTCCAGCAGCTTGTATAGCTGTTATATAAAGAATGGCGGCTACAAACCTAAAATTGGCAGCTGTAGAATGGTTCCAGCAGCTTGTATAGCTGTTATTAAAGGGATGGCGGCTATAAGACTAAAATGGCGGCTTTCGAATGGTTCCAGCAGCTTTGTTATGCTTTTATATAAAGGATGGCGGCTATAAGACTCAAAATGGCGGCTGGAGAATCGTTCTTGCAGAGTCTATGGCAGTAATATAAAGGATGGCGGCTATAACACTCAAAATTGCGGTTAGAGAACAGTTCTTGCTGCTTGTAAAGCTACCATATTAAGGATGCCGGCTATAAGACTCAAAATGGCGGCTGGAGCATGGTTCTAGCAGATTGTATAGCTGTCGTATAAAGGATGGAGGCTATAAGACTCAAAATTTTTGCTGGAGAATGGTTCTAGCAGCTTGGATAGCTGTCGTATAAAGGACGACGGGTAAAAGAATCAAAATGGCGGCTGTAGAATGGTTTCAGCAGTTTGTATTTCTGTTGTATAAAGGATGGCGGCTATAAAATTCAAATGGCGGTTGCAGAATGATCCCATAAGCTTGTAAAGCTCTTTTGTAAAGGATGGAGGCTGTAAGACTCAAAATGGCGGCTGTATAATAGTCCCAGCAGCTTGTGTAGCTGTTTTATAAAGGATGGCGGCTATAAGACTCAAAATGACGGCTGGAGCATGGTTCTAGCAGATTGTATAGCTGTCGCATGAAGGATGGAGGTTATAAGACTCAAAATTTCTGCTGGAGAATGGTTCTAGCAGCTTGGATAGCTGTCGTATAAAGGACGACGGGTAAAAAACTCAAAATGGCGGCTGTAGAATGTTTTCAGCAGTTTGTATTTCTGTTGTATAAAGGATGGCGGCTATAAAATTCAAATGGCGGTTGCAGAATGATCCCATCAGCTTGTAAAGCTCTTTTGTAAAGGATGGTGGCTGTAAGACTCAAAATGGCGGCTGTATAATAGTCCCAGCAGCATGTGTAGCTGTTTTATAATGGATGGCGGCTATATCACTCAGAATGGCGGCTGAAAAATGGTTCCAACAGCTTTTGTAGCTGTTGTATGAAAAATAGCGGGTGTAAGACTGAAAATGGTGGCTGTAGAATGGTTCCAGCAGCTTGGATTTCTGTTATATAAAAGATGGCGGCTATAAGACTCAAAATGGCGACTGTAGAATGGTTTCAGCAGCTTTTATATAAAGGATGGCGGCTATAAAACTCAAAATGACGGCTGGAGAATCGTTCTAGCAGAGTATATGGCAGTAATATAAAGGATGGCGGCTATAACACTCAAAATTGCGGCTGGAGAACGGTTCTTGCAGCTTGTAAAGCTACCATATTAAGGATGCCGGCTATAAAACTCAAAATGGCGGCTGTAGAATGGTTCTAGCAGCTTGTATAACTGTTATATAAAAGATGGCGGCTATAACACTCAAAATGTAGAATGGTTCCAGCAACTTGTGTAGCTGTTATGTAAAGGATGGCGGCTATAAGACTCAAAACGGCGTCTGTAAATTGGTTCCAGCAGCTTTGTTAAGCTTTTATATAAAGGATGGCGGCTATAAGACTCAAAATGACTGCTGGAGGATAGTTCTAGCAGAGTCTATGGCTGTTATATATAGGATGGCGGCTAGAACACTCAAAATGGCGGCTATAGAATGGTTCTAGCAGATTGTAAAGCTGTTATTTAAGGGATGGAGGCTATAAGACTTAAAATGGCGGCTGTAGAATGGTTCCAGCAGCTTGTGTAGCTGTTGCATAAAAGATGGCGGCTATAAGACTCAAAATTGCGGGTGTAGAATGGTTCCAGCAGTATGGCGGCTATAAGACTCAAAACAGCGGCTGTTGAATGGTTCCAGCAGCTTTTATAGCTGTCATATAAAGGGTGGCGGCTACAAGACTTTAAATTGCGGCTGGAGAATGGTTCCAGCAGCTTGTGTAGCTGTTGTATAAAAGATGACTGGTATAATACTCAAAACGGTGGCTGTACAATGGTTCCAGCAACTTGTACTTCTGTTATATAGAGGATGGCGGCAATAAGACTCAAAACAGCGGCTGTTGAATGGTTCTAGCTGCTTTTATAGCTGTCGTATAAAGGGTGGCGGCTACAAGACTCAAAATTGCGGCTAGAGAATGGTTCCAGAAGCTTGTGTAGCTGTTGTATAAAAGATGGCTGGTATAAGACTCAAAACGGTGGCTGTACAATGATTCCAGCAGCTTGTACTTCTGTTATATAAAGGATGGCGGCTATAACACTCAAAATTGCGGCTGGAGAATGGTTCTAGCAGCTTGTAAAGCTGTCATATTAAGGATGCCGGCCATAAGACTCAAAATGGCGACTGTAGAATGGTTTCAGCAACTTGTATAGCTGTTATTTAATGCATGGCAGCTATAAGACTCAAAATGGCGGCTGTAGAATGGTTCCAGCAGTTTTGTATATCTGTTATAAGAAGGATGCCGGCTATAAGATTCAAATGGCGGCTGTAGAATGGTTCCAGCAGATTGTAAAGCTATTATCAAAAGGATGGCGGCTATAAGACTCAAAATGGCGGCTTTCGAATGATTCCAGCAGCTTTGTTATGCTTTTATATAAAGGATGGCGGCTAAGAGACTCAAAATGACGGCCGGAGAATCGTTCTAGCAGAGTCTATGCCAGTTATATAAAGGATGGCGGCTAAAACACTCAAAATTGCGGCTGGAGAATGGTTCTTGCAGCTTCTAAAGCTGCCATATTAAGGATGCAGGCTATAAGACTCAAAATGGCGGCTGTAGAATGGTTCCAGCAGCTGGTATATCTGTTATAAAAAGGATGACGGCTATAAGACTCAAAATGACGGCTGGAGCATGGTTCTAGCAGATTGTATAGCTGTCGTATAAAGGATGGCGGCTATAAGACTCAAAATTGCGGCTGTAGAATGGTTTCAGCAGTTTGTGTTTCTGTTGTATAAAAGATGTCGGCTATAAGACATAAAACGGGGGCTGTAGAATGGTTCCAACAGCTTGTATAGCTGTTATATAAAGGGTGGCGGCTAAAACACTCAAAATTGCGGCTGGAGAATGGTTCTTGCAGCTTGTAATGCTGTCATATTAAGGATGTCGGCTCTAAGACTCAAAATGGCGACTGTAGAATGGTTTCAGCAGCTTGTATAGCTGTTATCAAAGGAATACGGCTATAAGATTCAAATGGCGGCTGGAGAATGGTTCCAACAGCTTGTAAAGCTCCTTTGTAAAGGATGGTGGCTGTAAGACTCAAAATGGCGGCTGTATAATAGTCCCAGCAGCTTGTGTTGCTGTTTTATAAAGGATGGCGGCTATAACACTCAGAATGGCGGCTGGAAAATGGTTCTTGCAGCTTGTAATGCTGTCATATTAAGGATGTCGGCTATAAGACTCAAAGTGGCGGCTGTAGAATGGTTTCAGCAGTATGTATTGCTGTGTATAAAGGATGGCGGCTATGAAATTCAAATGGCGGTTGCAGAATGATCCCATCATCTTGTAAAGCTCCTTTGTAAAGGATGGTGGCTGTAAGACTCAAAATGGCGGCTGTATAATAGTCCCAGCAGCTTGTGTAGCTGTTTTATAAAGGATGGCGGCTATAACACTCAGAATGGCGGCTGAAAAATGGTTCCAACAGCTTGTGTAGCTGTTTTATAAAAAATGGCGGGTATAAGACTGAAAATGGCGGCTGTAGAATGGTTCCAGCAGCTTGGATTTCTGTTATATAAAAGATGGCGGCTATAAGACATAAAACTGGGGCTGTAGAATGTTTCCAACAGCTTGTTTAGCTGTTATAGAAAGGGTGACGGCTGGAGAATGGTTCTTGCAGATTGTATAGCTGTCGTATAACAGATGGCGGCTATAAGACTCAAAATTGCGGCTGGAGAATGGTTCTAGCAGCTTGTATAGCTGTCGTATAAAGGACGACGGTTAAAAGACTCAAAATGGCGGCTATAGATTGGTTTCAGCAGTTTGTACTTCTGATATGTAAAGGATGGCGGCTATAAGACTCAAAACAGCGGCTGTTGAATGGTTCCAGCAGCTTTTATAGCTGTCATAAAAAGGGTGGCGGCTATAAGACTAAAAATGACGGCTGGAGAATGGTTCTAGCAGATTCTATAGCTGTCGTGTAAAGGAAGGCGGCTATAAGACTCAAAAAAGCGCCTGTAGAATGGTTCCAGCAGCTTTTATTGCTGGTTCCAGAAACTTTTATAGCTGTCAAATGGTTTCAGCAGCTTGTGTAGCTGTTGCATAAAAGATGGCGGCTAGAAGACTCAAAATTGCGGGTGTGGAATGGTTCCAGCAATATGGCGGCTATAAGACTCAAAACAGCGGCTGTTGAATGGTTCCAGCAGCTTTTATAGCTGTCATATAAAGGGTGGCGGCTACAAGACTTAAAATTGCGGCTGGAGAATGGTTCCAGCAGCTTGTGTAGCTGTTGTATAAAAGATGGCTGGTATAAGACTCAAAACGGTGGCTGTACAATGGTTCCAGCAGCTTGTACTTCTGTTATATAAAGGATGGCGGCAATAAGACTCAAAACAGCGGCTGTTGAATGGTTCCAGCTGCTTTTATAGCTGTCATATAAAGGGTGGCGGCTACAAGACTCAAAATTGCGGCTAGAGAATGGTTCCAGAAGCTTGTGTAGCTGTTGTATAAAAGATGGCTGGTATAAGACTCAAAACGGTGGCTGTACAATCGTTCCAGCAGCTTGTACTTCTGTTATATAAAGGATGGCGGCTATAAGATTCAAAACAGCGGCTGTTGAATGGTTCCAGCAGCTTTTATAGCTATCATATAAAGGGTGGCGGCTATAAGACTAAAAATAACGGCTGGAGAATGGTTCTTGCAGATTCTATAGCTGTCGTATAAAGGAAGGCGGCTATAAGACTCAAAAAAGCGCCTGTAGAATTGTTTCAGCAGCTTTTATTGCTGGTTGCAGCAGCTTTTATAGCTGTTATAAAAAAGATGGCGGGTATAAGACTCAAAATGGAGGCTGAAGAATGATTTCAGCAGCTTGGGTAACTGTTATATAAAGGATGGTGGCTATAAAACTCAAAATGGCGGCTGTAGAATGGTTCCAGCAGCTTTTATAGCTGTTATATAAAGAATGGCGGCTATAAACCTAAAATTGGCGGCTGTAGAAAGGTTCCAGCATCTTGTATAACTGTTATATAAAGGATGGCGGCTATAAGACTCAAAACTGCAGCTGTAGAATGGTTCCAGCAGCTTTGTTAAGCTTTTATAAAAAAGATGGCGGCTATAAGACTCAAAATGACTGCTGGAGAATGGTTCTAGCAGAGTCTATGGCCGTTATATAAAGGATGGCGGCTAAAACACTCAAAATTGCGGCTGGAGAATGGTTCTAGCAGCTTGTAAAGCTGTCATATTAAGGATGCCGGCCACAAGACTCAAAATGGCGACTGAAGAATGGTTTCAGCAGCTTGTATAGCTGTTATTTAATGCATGGCAACTATAAGACTCAAAATGGCGGCTGTAGAATGGTTCCAGCAGTTTGTATATCTGTTATAAAAAGGATGCCGGCTATAAGATTCAAATGGCGGCTGTAGAATGGTTCCAGCAGATTGTAAAGCTGTTATTAAAGCGATGGCGGCTATAAGACTCAAAATGGCGGCTTTCGAATGATTCCAGCAGCTTTGTTATGCTTTTATAAAAAAGATGGCGGCTATAAGACTCAAAATGACTGCTGGAGAATGGTTCTAGCAGAGTCTATGGCCGTTATATAAAGGATGGCGGCTATAAGACTCAAAATGGCGACTGTAGAATGGTTTCAGCAGCTTGTATAGCTGTTATCTAAGGGATAGCAGCTATAAGACTCAAAATGGCGGCTGTAGAATGGTTCCAGCAGCTTGTATATCTGTTATAAAAAGGATGACGGCTATAAGACTCAAAATGACGGCTGGAGCATGGTTCTAGCAGATTGTATAGCTGTCGTATAAAGGATGGAGGCTATAAGACTCAAAATTGGTGCTGGAGAATGGTTCTAGCAGCTTGTATAAAGAATGGCGACTATAAACCAAAAATTGGCGGCTGTAGAATGGTTCCAGCAGCTTGTATAACTGTTATATAAAGGATGGCGGCTATAAGACTCAAAACTGCAGCTGTAGAATGGTTCCAGCAGCTTTGTTAAGCTTTTATATAAAAGATGGCGGCTATAAGACTCAAAATGACGTCCGGAGAATCGTTCTAGCAGAGTCTATGGCAGTTATATAAAGGATGGCGGCTATAACACTCAAAATTGCGGCTGGAGAATGGTTCTTGCAACTTCTAAAGCTGCCATATTAAGGATGCCGGCTATAAGACTCAAAATGGCGACTGTAGAATGGTTTCAGCAGCTTGTATAGCTGTTATCTAAGGGATAGCAGCTATAGGACTCAAAATGGCGGCTGTAGAATGGGTTCAGCAGCTTGTATATCTGTTATAAAAAGGATGACGGCTATAAGACTCAAAATGACGGCTGGAGCATGGTTCTATCAGATTGTAAAGCTGTGGTATAAAGGATGGCGGCTAAAAGACTCAAAATGACGGCTGGAGAATGGTTCTAGCAGCTTGTATAGCTGTCATATAAATGTTGACGGGTAAAAGACTCAAAATGGCGGCTGTAGAATGGTTTCAGCAGTTTGTATTACTGTTGTATAAAGGATGGCGGCTATAAAATTCAAATGGCGGTTGCAGAATGATCCCATCAGCTTCTAAAGCTCCTTTGTAAAGGATGGTGGCTGTAAGACTCAAAATGGCGGCTGGATAATAGTCCCAGCAGCTTGTGTAGCTGTTGTATAAAAGATGGCTGGTATAAGACTCAAAACAGGGGCTGTACAATGGTTCCAGCAGCTTGTAGTTCTGTTATATAAAGGATGGCGGCAATAAGACTCAAAATGACGGATGGAGCATGGTTCTATCAGATTGTAAAGCTGTGGTATAAAGGATGGCGGCTAAAAGACTCAAAATGACGGCTGGAGAATGGTTCTAGCAGCTTGTATAGCTGTCATATAAATGTTGACGGGTAAAAGACTCAAAATGGCGGCTGTAGAATGGTTTCAGCAGTTTGTATTACTGTTGTATAAAGGATGGCGGCTATAAAATTCAAATGGCGGTTGCAGAATGATCCCATCAGCTTCTAAAGCTCCTTTGTAAAGGATGGTGGCTGTAAGACTCAAAATGGCGGCTGGATAATAGTCCCAGCAGCTTGTGTAGCTGTTGTATAAAAGATGGTTGGTATAAGACTCAAAATGGTGGCTGGAAAATGGTTCCAACAGCTTGTGTAGCTGTTGTATAAAAAATGGCGTGTATAAGACTGAAAATGGCGGCTGTAGAATGGTTCCAGCAGCTTGGATTTCTGTTATATAAAAGATGGCGGCTAAAGGACATAAAACAGGGGCTGTAGAATGGTTCCAGCAGCTTGTATAGCTGTTATATAAGGGATGGCGGCTATAACACTCAAAATTGCGGCTGGAGAATGGTTCTTGCAGCTTGTAATGCTGTCATATTAAGGATGCCGGCTATAAGACTCAAAATGGCGACTGTAGAATGTTTTCAGCAGCTTGTATAGCTGTTATCTAAGGGATAGCAGCTATAAGACTCAAAATGGCGGCTTTCGAATTGTGCCAGCAGCTTTGTTAAGCTTTTATAAAAAGGATGGCGGCTATAAGACTCAAAACGGCGGCTGTAGAATGGTTCCAGCAGCTTTGTTAAGCTTTTATATAAAAGATGGCGGCTATAAGACTCAAAATGACTGCTGGAGAATGGTTCTAGCAGAGTCTATGGCAGTTATATAAAGGATGCCGGCTATAACACTCAAAATTGCGGCTGGAGAATGGTTCTAGCAGCTTGTATAAAGAATGGCGGCTATAAACCAAAAATTGGCGGCTGTAGAATGGTTCCAGCAGCTTGTATTTCTGTTATATAAAGGATGGCGGCTATAAGACTCAAAACTGCAGCTGTAGAATGGTTCCAGCAGCTTTGTTAAGCTTTTATATAAAAGATGGCGGCTATAAGACTCAAAATGACTGCTGGAGAATGGTTCTAGCAGAGTCTATGGCAGTTATATAAAGGATGCCGGCTATAACACTCAAAATTGGTGCTGGAGAATGGTTCTAGCAGCTTGTATAAAGAATGGCGGCTATAAACCAAAAATTGGCGGCTGTAGAATGGTTCCAGCAGCTTGTATAACTGTTATATAAAGGATGGCGGCTATAAGACTCAAAAATGCAGCTGTAGATTGGTTCCAGCAGCTTTGTTAAGCTTTTATATAAAAGATGGCGGCTATAAGACTCAAAATGACGTCCGGAGAATCGTTCTAGCAGAGTCTATGGCAGTTATATAAAGGATGGCGGCTATAACACTCAAAATTGCGGCTGGAGAATGGTTCTTGCAGCTTCTAAAGCTGCCATATTAAGGATGCCGGCTATAAGACTCAAAATGGCGACTGTAGATTGGTTTCAGCAGCTTGTATAGCTGTTATCTAAGGGATAGCAGCTATAAGACTCAAAATGGCGGCTGTAGAATGGTTCCAGCAGCTTGTATATCTGTTATAAAAAGGATGACGGCTATAAGTTTCAAAATGACGGCTGGAGCATGGTTCTAGCAGATTGTATAGCTGTCGTATAAAGGATGGAGGCTATAAGACTCAAAATTGGTGCTGGAGAATGGTTCTAGCAGCTTGTATAGCTGTCGTATAAATGACGACGGGTAAAAGACTCAAAATGGCGGCTGTAGAATGGTTTCAGCAGTTTGTATTACTGTTGTATAAAGGATGGCGGCTATAAAATTCAAATGGCGGTTGCAGAATGATCCCATCAGCTTGTAAAGCTCCTTTGTAAAGGATGGTGGCTGTAAGACTCAAAATGGCGGCTGTATAATAGTCCCAGCAGCTTGTGTAGCTGTTTTATAAGGGATGGCGGCTATAACACTCAGAATGCCGGCTGGCAAATGGTTCCAACAGCTTGTGTAGCTGTTGTATAAAAAATGGCGGGTATAAGACTGAAAATGGCGGCTGTAGAATGGTTCCAGCAGCTTGGATTTCTGTTATATAAAAGATGGCGGCTATAAGACATAAAACAGGGGCTGTAGAATGGTTCCAGCAGCTTGTATAGCTTTTATATAAAGGATGGCGGCTATAACACTCAAAATTGCGGCTGGAGAATGGTTCTTGCAGCTTGTAATGCTGTCATATTAAGGATGCCGGCTATAAGACTCAAAATGGCGACTGTAGAATGGTTTCAGCAGCTTGTATAGCTGTTATCTAAGGGATAGCAGCTATAAGACTCAAAATGGCGGCTTTCGAATTGTGCCAGCAGCTTTGTTAAGCTTTTATAAAAAGGATGGCGGCTATAAGACTCAAAACGGCGGCTGTAGAATGGTTCCAGCAGCTTTGATAAGGTTTTATATAAAGGATGGCGGCTAAAAGACTCAAAATGACGGCTGGAGCATGGTTCTAGCAGATTGTATAGCTGTCGTATAAAGGACGACGGTTAAAAGACTCAAAATGGCGGCTCTAGATTGGTTTCAGCAGTTTGTACTTCTGATATGCAAAGGATGGCGGCTATAAGACTCAAAACAGCGGCTGTTGAATGGTTCCAGCAGCTTTTATAGCTGTCATATAAAGGGTGGCGGCTATATGACTCAAAATTGCGGCTGTAGAATGGTTTCAGCAGTTTGTGTTTCTGTTGTATAAAAGATGTCGGCTATAAGACATAAAACGGGGGCTGTAGAATGGTTCCAACAGCTTGTATAACTGTTATATAAAGGGTGGCGGCTAAAACACTCAAAATTGCGGCTGGAGAATGGTTCTTGCAGCTTGTAATGCTGTCATATTAAGAAAGTCGGCTATAAGACTCAAAATGGCGACTGTAGAATGGTTTCAGCAGCTTGTATAGCTGTTATCAAAGGAATACGGCTATAAGATTCAAATGGCGGCTGGAGAATGGTTCTAACAGCTTGTATAGCTGTTATATAAAGGGTGACGGCTAAAACACTCAAAACTGCGGCTGGAGAATGGTTCTTGCAGATTGTATAGCTGTCGTATAACAGATGGCGGCTATAAGACTCAAAATTGCGGCTGGAGAATGGTTCTAGCAGCTTGTATAGCTGTCGTATAAAGGACGACGGTTAAAAGACTCAAAATGGCGGCTCTAGATTGGTTTCAGCAGTTTGTACTTCTGATATGTAAAGGATGGCGGCTATAAGACTCAAAACAGCGGCTGTTGAATGGTTCCAGCAGCTTTTATAGCTGTCATATAAAGGGTGGCGGCTATAAGACTAACAATGACGGCTGGAGAATGGTTCTAGAAGATTCTATAGCTGTCGTATAGGGGAAGGCGGCTATAAGACTCAAAAAAGCGCCTGTAGAATGGTTCCAGCAGCTTTTATTGCTGGTTCCAGAAGCTTTTATAGCTGTCACATAAAAGATGGCGGCTAAAGGACTTAAACTGGCGGCTGTAGAATGGTTTCAGCAGCTTGTGTATTTTTTATATAAAGGATGGCGGCTATAAAATTCAAATGGCGGTTGCAGAATGATCCCATAAGCTTGTAAAGCTCCTTTGTAAAAGATGGTGACTGTAAGACTGAAAATGGCGGCTGTATAATAGTCCCAGCAGCTTGTGTAGCTGTTTTATAAAGGATTGCGGCTATTAAATTCAAATGGCGGCTGCAGAATGATCCCATCAGCTTGTAAAGCTCCTTTGTAAAGGATGGTGGCTGTAAGACTCAAAATGGCGGCTGTATAATAGTCCCAACAGCTTGTGTAGCTGTTGTATAAAAGATGGCTGGTATAAGACTATAAATGGTGGCTGTACAATGGTTCCAGCAGCTTGTACTTCTGTTATATAAAGGATGCCGGCAATAAGACTCAAAACAGCGGCTGTTGAATGGTTCCAGCAGCTTTTATAGCTGTCATATAAGGGTGGCAGCTGCAAGACTCAAAATTGCGGCTGGAGAATGGTTCCAGCAGCTTGTATAGCTGTTGTATAAAAGATGGCGGCTATAAGACTCAAAATTGCAGGTGTAGAATGGTTCCAGCAGCTTTTATAGCTGTCATATAAAGGGTGGCGGCTACAAGACTCAAAATTGCGGCTGGAGAATAGTTCCAGCAGATTGTATAGCTGTTGAATAAAAGATGGCTGGTATAAGACTCAAAATGGCGGCTGTACAATGGTTCCAGCAGCTTGTACTTCTGTTATATAAAGGATGGCGGCAATAAGACTCAAAATGGCGGCTGGATAATAGTCCCAGCAGCTTGTGTAGCTGAATTATAAAAGATGGCTGGTATAAGACTCAAAATGGTGGCTGTACAATGGTTCCAGCAGCTTGTACTTCTGTTATATAAAGGATGGCGGCAATAAGACTCAAAACAGCGGCTGTTGAATGGTTCCAGCAGCTTTTATAGCTTTCATATAAAGGGTGGCAGCTACAAGACTCAAAATTGCGGCTGGAGAATGGTTCCAGCAGCTTGTGTAGCTGTTGTATAAAAGATGGCTGGTATAAGACTCAAAATGTCGGCTGTACAATGGTTCCAGCAGCTTGTACTTCTGATATGTAAAGGATGGCGGCTATAAGACTCAAAACAGCGCCTGTTGAATGGTTCCAGCAGCTTTTATGGCTGTCATATAAAGGGTGGCGGCTATAAGACTAAAAATGACGGCTGGAGAATGGTTCTAGCAGATTCTATAGCTGTCGTATAAAGGAAGGCGGCTATAAGACTCAAAAAAGCGCCTGTAGAATGGTTCCAGCAGCTTTTATTGCTGGTCCCAGAAGCTTTTATAGCTGTCACATAAAAGATGGCGGGCATAAGACTCAAAATGGAGGCTGTAGAATGGTTTCAGCAGCTTGTGTAACTTTTATATAAAGGATGGTGGCTATAAAACTAAAATGGTTCCAGCAGCTTGTATAGCTGTTATATAAAGGATGGCGGCTATAACACTCAAAATTGCGGCTGGAGAATGGTTCTTGCAGCTTTTAAAGCTGTCATATTAAGGATGCCGGCTATAAGACTCAAAATGGCGACTGTAGAATGGTTTCAGCAGCTTGTATAGCTGTTATCTAAGGGATAGCAGCTATAAGACTCAAAATGGCGGCTGTAGAATGGTTCCAGCAGCTTGTATATCTGTTATGAAAAGGATGACGGCTATAAGATTCAAATGGCGGCTGTAGAATGGTTCCAGCAGACTGTAAAGCTGTTATTTAAGGGATTGCGGCTATAAGACTCAAAATTGCGGGTGTAGAATGGTTCCAGCAGCTGGTTTATAAAGTATGGCGGCTATAAGACTCAAAACAGCGGCTGTTGAATGGTTGCAGCAGCTTGTATAGCTGTCGTATAAAGGACGACGGTTAAAAGACTCAAAATGGCGGCTGTAGAATGTTTTCAGCAGTTTGTATTTCTGTTGTATAAAGGATGGCGGCTATAAAATTCAAATGGCCGTTGCAGAATGATCCCATCAGCTTGTAAAGCTCCTTTGTAAAGGATGGTGACTGTAAGACTCAAAATGGCGGCTGTATAATAGTCCCAGCAGCTTGTGAAGCTGTTTTATAAAGGATGGCGGCTATTAAATTCAAATGGCGGTTGCAGAATGATCCCATCAGCTTGTAAAGCTCCTTTGTAAAGGATGGTGGCTGTAAGACTCAAAATGGCGGCTGTATAATAGTCCCAACAGCTTGTGTAGCTGTTGTATAAAAGATGGCTGGTATAAGACTATAAATGGTGGCTGTACAATGGTTCCAGCAGCTTGTACTTCTGTTATATAAAGGATGCCGGCAATAAGACTCAAAACAGCGGCTGTTGAATGGTTCCAGCAGCTTTTATAGCTGTCATATAAGGGTGGCAGCTGCAAGACTCAAAATTGCGGCTGGAGAATGGTTCCAGCAGCTTGTATAGCTGTTGTATAAAAGATGGCGGCTATAAGACTCAAAATTGCAGGTGTAGAATGGTTCCAGCAGCTTTTATAGCTGTCATATAAAGGGTGGCGGCTACAAGACTCAAAATTGCGGCTGGAGAATAGTTCCAGCAGATTGTATAGCTGTTGAATAAAAGATGGCTGGTATAAGACTCAAAATGGCGGCTGTACAATGGTTCCAGCAGCTTGTACTTCTGTTATATAAAGTATGGCGGCTACAAGACTCAAAACAGCGGCTGTTGAATGGTTCTAGCAGCTTTTATAGCTGTCATATAAAGGGTGGCGGCTACAAGACTCAAAATTGCGGCTGTAGAATAGTTCCAGCAGATTGTATAGCTGTTGAATAAAAGATGGCTGGTATAAGACTCAAAATGGCGGCTGTACAATGGTTCCAGCAGCTTGTACTTCTGTTATATAAAGGATGCCGGCAATAAGACTCAAAACAGCGGCTGTTGAATGGTTCCAGCAGCTTTTATAGCTGTCATATAAAGGGTGGCGGCTATAAGACTAAAAATGACGGCTGGAGAATGGTCCAGCAGCTTTTATAGCTGCCATATAAAGGGTGGCGGCTATAAGACTAAAAATGACGGCTGGAGAATGGTTCTAGCAGATTCTATAGCTGTCGTATAGAGGAAGGCGGCTATAAGACTCAAAAAAGCGCCTGTAGAATGCTTCCAGCAGCTTTTATTGCTGGTTCCAGAAGCTTTTATAGCTGTCACATAAAAGATGGCGGGTATAAGACTCAAAATGGAGGCTGTAGAATGGTTTCAGCAGCTTGTGTAACTTTTATATAAAGAATGGTGGCTATAAAACTAAAATGGTTCCAGCTGCTTGTATAGCTGTTATGTAAAGGATGGCGGCTATAAGACTAAAAATGACGGCTGGAGAATGGTTCTAGCAGATTCTATAGCTGTCGTATAGAGGAAGGCGGCTATAAGACTCAAAAAAGCGCATGTAGAATGCTTCCAGCAGCTTTTATTGCTGGTTCCAGAAGCATTTATAGCTGTCACATTAAAAGATGGCGGGTATAAGACTCAAAATGGAGGCTGTAGAATGGTTTCAGCAGCTTGTGTATCTTTTATATAAAGAATGGTGGCTATAAAACTAAAATGGTTCCAGCAGCTTGTATAGCTGTTATATAAAGGATGGCGGCTATAACACTCAAAATTACGGCTGGAGAATGGTTCTTGCAGCTTTTAAAGCTGTCACATTAAGGATGCCGGCTAAAAGACTCTGTAGAATGGTTCCAGCAGATTGTAAAGCTGTTATTTAAGGGATGGCGGCTATAAGACTCAAAATGGCGGCTTTCGAATGGTTCCAGCAGCGTTGTTAAGCTTTTATATAAAGGATGGCGGCCATTGTGTAGCTGTTGCATAAAAGATGGCGGCTATAAGACTCAAAATTGCGGGTGTAGAATGGTTCCAGCAGCTGTTATATAAAGTATGGCGGCTATAAGACTCAAAACAGCGGCTGTTGAATGGTTCTAGCAGCTTTTATAGCTGTCATATAAAGGGTGGCGGCTACAAGACTCAAAATTGCGGCTGGAGAATGGTTCCAGCAGCTTGTGTAGCTGTTGTATAAAAGATGGCTGGTATAAGACTCAAAACGGTGCTGTACAATGGTTCCAGCAGCTTGTACTTATGTTATATAAAAGATGGCGGCAATAAGACTCAAAACAGCGGCTGTTGAATGGTTCCAGCAGCTTTTATAGCTGTCATATAAAAGATGGCGGGTATAAGACTCAAAATAAAGGCTGTAGAATGGTTTCAGCAGCTTTGTTTAGCTTTTATATAAAGGATAGCGGCTATACGACTCAAGATGACGGCTGGAGCATAGTTCTAGCAGATTGTATAGCTGTCGTATAAAGGGTGGCGGCTACAAGACTCAAAATTGCGGCTGGAGAATAATTCTAGCAGCTTGTATAACTGTCGTATAAAGGACGACGGTTAAAAGACTCAAAATGGCGGCTGTAGAATGGTTTCAGCAGTTTGTATTTCTGTTGTATAAAGAATGGCGGCTATGAACCTGTTATATAAAAGATGGCGGTTATAACACTCAAAATGACGGCTTTTGAATGGTTCCAGCAGCTTTGTTTAGCTTTTATATAAAGGATAGCGGCTATAAGACTCAAGATGACGGCTGGAGCATAGTTCTAGCAGATTGTATAGCTGTCGTATAAAGGGTGGCGGCTACAAGACTCAAAATTGCGGCTGGAGAATAATTCTAGCAGCTTGTATAACTGTCGTATAAAGGACGACGGTTAAAAGACTCAAAATGGCGGCTGTAGAATGGTTTCAGCAGTTTGTATTTCTGTTGTATAAAAGATGGCGGTTATAACACTCAAAATGACGGCTTTTGAATGGTTCCAGCAGCTTTTATAGCTGTCATATAAAGGGTGGCGGCTACAAGACTCAAAATTGCGGCTGGAGAATGGTTCTAGCAGCTTGTATAGCTGTCGTATAAAGGACGACGGTTAAAAGACTCAAAATGGCGGCTGTAGAATGGTTTCAGCAGTTTGTATTTCTGTTGTATAAAGAATAACGGCTATGAACCTAAAATTGGCGGCTGTAGAATGGTTCCAGCAGCTTTGTTTAGCTTTTATATAAAGGATGGCGGCTATAAGACTCAAGATGACGGCTGGAGCATAGTTCTAGCCGATTGTATAGCTGTCGTATAAAGGGTGGCGGCTATAAGACTCAAAACAGCGGCTGTTGAATGGTTCCAGCAGCTTTTATAGCTGTCATATAAAGGGTGGCGGCTACAAGACTCAAAATTGCGGCTGTAGAATGGTTCCAGCAGCTTGTGTAGCTGTTGTATAAAAGATGGCTGGTATAAGACTCAAAACGGTGCTGTACAATGGTTCCAGCAGCTTGTACTTATGTTATATAAAAGATGGCGGCAATAAGACTCAAAACAGCGGCTGTTGAATGGTTCCAGCAGCTTTTATAGCTGTCATATAAAAGATGGCGGGTATAAGACTCAAAATGGAGGCTGTAGAATGGTTTCAGCAGCTTTGTTTAGCTTTTATATAAAGGATAGCGGCTATAAGACTCAAGATGACGACTGGAGCATAGTTCTAGCAGATTGTATAGCTGTCGTATAAAGGGTGGCGGCTACAAGACTCAAAATTGCGGCTGGAGAATAATTCTAGCAGCTTGTATAACTGTCGTATAAAGGACGACGGTTAGAAGACTCAAAATGGCAGTTGTAGAATGGCTTCAGCAGTTTGTATTTCTGTTGTATAAAGGACGGCGGCTATAAAATTCAAATGGCGGTTGCAGAATGATCCCATCAGCTTGTAAAGCTCCTTTGTAAAGGATGGTGACTGTAAGACTCAAAATCGCGGCTATATAAAAGGCCCAGCAGCTTGTGTAGCTGTTTTATAAAGGATGGCGGCTATAACACTCAGAATGGCTGCTGAAAAATGGTTCCAACAGCTTGTGTAGCTGTTGTAAAAAAATGGCGGGTATAAGACTGAAAATGGCGGCTGTAGAATGGTTCCAGCAGCTTGTATAGCTGTTATACAAAGGATGGCGGCTATAACACTCAAAATTGCGGCTGGAGAATGGTTCTAGCAGCTTGTATAGCTGTCGTATAAAGGACGACGGTTAAAAGACTCAAAATGGCGGTTGCAGAATGATCCCATCAGCTTGTAAAGCTCCTTTGTAAAGGATGGTGACTGTAAGACTCAAAATGGCGGCTGTATAATAGTCCCAGCAGCTTGTGTAGCTGTTTTATAAAGGATGGCGGCTATTAAATTCAAATGGCGTTTGCAGAATGATCCCATCAGCTTGTAAAGCTCCTTTGTAAAGGATGGTGGCTGTAAGACTCAAAATGGCGGCTGTATAATAGTCCCAGCACCTTGTGTAGCTGTTGTATAAAAGATGGCTGGTATAAGACTCAAAATGGTGGCTGTACAATGGTTCCAGCAGCTTGTACTTCTGTTATATAAAGGATGGCGGCAATAAGACTCAAAACAGCGGCTGTTGAATGGTTCCAGCAGCTTTTATAGCTGTCATATAAAGGGTGGCGGCTACAAGACTCACAATTGCGGCTGGAGAATGGTTCCAGCAGCTTGTATAGCTGTTGTATAAAAGATGGCGGCTATAAGACTCAAAACAGCGGCTGTTGAATGGTTCCAGCAGCTTTTATAGCTGTCATATAAAGGGTGGCGGCTATAAGACTAATGAAGTAAGTAAGTCGTCCCGCCGACTTAGGTATACCATACACCAGTAAAACAAATATTTCAAATTTGTAATAACAAATGCATTTGCCCATTTTAAAAAATTTCTGTTCACATGCTTTAGAAGCATATCTTAGTATCTCGCTCACTCATGCATTTGAGCACCCTAGCGCCCCACCCGCCAACGGCTAACTCCGGCATTATGGAAAAACGTTTATATGCATAACTTGGCTATTTTTTGTCCGATTTCGATCATTTGGTATTTTGCGGGTATTAGTATTAAATTTAAGTGTGCCAAATTTGGTTCCACAAGGTAAAAAATTACGGCAGATAATCGAGTTTTTCAAATTGCGGGGGCGGAAAGGGGCGTGGCAAAATCTTTATACATACAAAATGTGCGCATTTACTAAGCAAATATTCATACCAAATATGGTGTCTCTAGCTGCAATAGTTTTTGAGAAAAACGTTTTTTTTTTTAATTACGGAGGCGGAAAGGGGCGTGGCAAAAATTTGAAACACAATTGATCACTCTACATACTACACGAGACTACATTCCAAATTTGGTGACTCTATCCCTTATAGTCTCCGAGATCTAGGCGTTCATACGGACGGACGGACGGACAGACGGACAGACGGACGGACAGACGGACATGGCTAGATCAACTCGGCTGTTGATACTGATCAAGAATATATATACTTTATGGGGTCGGAAAAGCTTCCTTCTGCCTGTTACATACATTTTGGCGACTTTAATATACCATTTCACCCTATGGGTGTATGGTATAAAAATGACGGCTGGAGAATGGTCCAGCAGCTTTTATAGCTGTCATATAAAGAGTGGCGGCTATAAGACTAAAAATGACGGCTGGAGAATGGTTCTAGCAGATTCTATAGCTGTCGTATAGAGGAAGGCGGCTATAAGACTCAAAAAAGCGCCTGTAGAATGCTTCCAGCAGCTTTTATTGCTGGTTCCAGAAGCTTTTATAGCTGTCACATAAAAGATGGCGGGTATAAGACTCAAAATGGAGGCTGTAGAATGGTTTCAGCAGCTTGTGTAACTTTTATATAAAGGATGGTGGCTATAAAACTAAAATGGTTCCAGCAGCTTGTATAGCTGTTATACAAAGGATGGCGGCTATAACACTCAAAATTGCGACTGGAGAATGGTTCTAGCAGCATGTGTAGCTATTGCATAAAGGATGGCGGCTATAAGACTCAAAATGGCGGCTCCAGAATGGTTTCAGCAGTTTGTATTTCTGTTGTATAAAGGATGGCGGCTATAAAATTCAAATGGCGGTAGCAGAATGATCCCATAAGCTTGTAAAGCTCCTTTGTAAAGGATGGTGACTGTAAGACTCAAAATGGCGGCTGGAGAATGGTTCCAGCAGCTTGTACTTCTGTTATATAAAGGATGGCGGCAATAAGACTCAAAACAGCGGCTGTTGAATGGTTCCAGCAGCGTTTATAGATGTCATATAAAGGGTGGCGGCTATAAGACTAAAAATGACGGTTGGAGAATGGTTCTAGCAGATTCTATAGCTGTCGTATAAAGGAAGGCGGCTATAAGACTCATAAAAGCGCCTGTAGAATGGTCCAAGCAGCTTTTATTGCTGGTTCCAGCATATAAAAGATGGCGGGTATAAGACTCAAAATGGAGGCTGTAGAATGGTTTCAGCAGCTTGTGTAACTTTTATATAAAGGATGGTGGCTATAAAACTAGAATGGTTCCAGCAGCATGTATAGCTGTTATATAAAGGATGGTGGCTATAAAACTAGAATGGTTCCAGCAGCATGTATAGCTTTTATATAAAGGATGGCGGCTAAAAGACTCAAAATGACGACTGTAGAATGGTTTCAGCAGCTTGTATACCTGTTATCTAAAGGATAGCAGCTATAAGACTCAAAATGGCGTCTGTAGAATGGTTCCAGCAGCTTGTATATCTGTTATCAAAGGAATACGGCTATAAGATTCAAATGGCGGCTGTAGAATGGTTCCAGCAGATTGTATAGCTGTTATTTAAGAGATGGCGGCTATAAGACTCAAAATGGCGGCTTTCGAATGGTGCCAGCAGCTTTGTTTAGCTTTTATATAAAGGATGGCGGCTATAAGACTCAAAATTGCGGCTGGAGAATGGTTCTAGCAGCTTGTATAGCTGTCGTATAAAGGACGACGGTTAAAAGACTCAAAATGGCGGCTCTAGAATGGTTTCAGCAGTTTGTACTTCTGATATGTAAAGGATGGCGGCTATAAGACTCAAAACAGCGGCTGTTGAATGGTTCCAGCAGCTTTTATAGCTGTCATATAAAGGGTGGCGGCTATAAGACTAAAAATGACGGCTGGAGAATGGTTCTAGCAGATTCTATAGCTGTCGTATAAAGGAAGGCGGCTATAAGACTCAAAAAAGCGCCTGTAGAATGGTTCCAGCAGCTTTTATTGCTGGTTCCAGAAGCTTTTATAGCTGTCACATAAAAGAAGGCGGGTATAAGATTAAAAATGGAGGCTGTAGAATGGTTCTAGCAGATTCTATAGCTGTCGTATTAAGGAAGGCGGCTATAAGACTCATAAAAGCGCCTGTAGAATGGTCCGAGCAGCTTTTATTGCTGGTTCCTGCAGCTTTTATAGCTGTCACATAAAAGATGGCGGGTATAAGACTCAAAATGGAGGCTGTAGAATGGTTTCAGCTGCTTGTGTAACTTTTATATAAAGGATGGTGGCTATAAAACTCAAAATGGCGGCTGTACAATGGTTCCAGCAGCTTGTATAGCTGTTATATAAAGAATGGCGGCTATAAACCTAAAATTGGCGGCTGTAGAATGGTTCCAGCAGCTTGTATAGCTGTTGTATAAAAGATGGCGGCTATAACACTCAAAATGACGGCTGTTGAATGGTTCCAGCAGCTTTTATAGCTGTCATATAAGTGGTGGCGGCTATAAGACTAAGAATGACGGCTGAAGAATGGTTCTAGCAGATATTATAGCTGCCGTATAAAGGAAGGCGACTGTAAGACTCAAAAAAGCGCCTGTAGAATGGTTCCAGCAGCTTTTATTGCTGGTTCCAGCAGCTTTTATAGCTGTCATATATAAGATGGCGAATATCAGACTCAAAATGGAGGCTGTAGAATGGTTTCAGCAGCTTGTGTAACTTTTATATAAAGGATGGCGGCTATAACACTCAAAATGGCGGCTGTAGAATGGTTCCAGCAGCTTGTATAGCTGTTATATAAAGAATGGCGGCTATAAACCTCTTATATAAAAGATGGCGGCTATAACACTCAAAATGACGGCTGTTGAATGGTTCCAGCAGCTTTTATAGCTGTCATATAAAGGGTGGCGGCTACAAGACTCAAAATTGCGGCTGGAGAATGGTTCTAGCAGCTTGTATAGCTGTCGTATAAAGGACGACGGTTAAAAAACTCAAAATGGCGGCTGTAGAATGGTTTCAGCAGTTTGTATTTCTGTTGTATAAAGGATGGCGGCTATAAAATTCAAATGGCGGTTGCAGAATGATCCCATCAGCTTGTAAAGCTCCTTTGTAAAGGATGGTGACTGTAAGACTCAAAATGGCGGCTGTATAATAGTCCCAGCAGCTTGTGTAGCTGTTTTATAAAGGATGGCGGCTATTAAATTCAAATGGCGGTTGCAGAATGATCCCATCAGCTTGTAAAGCTCTTTTGTAAAGGATGGTGGCTGCAAGACTCAAAATGGCGGCTCTATAATAGTCCCAACAGCTTGTGTAGCTGTTGTATAAAAGATGGCTGGTATAAGACTCAAAATGGTGGCTGTACAATGGTTCCAGTAGCTTGTATTTCTGTTATATAAAGCATGCCGGCAATAAGACTCAAAACAGCGGCTGTTGAATGGTTCAAGCAGCTTTTATAGCTGTCATATAAGGGTGGCAGCTGCAAGACTCAAAATTGCGGCTGGAGAATGGTTCCAGCAGCTTTTATAGCTGTTGTATAAAAGATGGCGGCTATAAGACTCAAAATTGTGGGTGTAGAATGGTTCCATCAGCTGTTATATAAAGTATGGCGGCTATAAGACTCAAAACAGCGGCTGTTGAATGGTTCTAGGAGCTTTTATAGCTGTCATATAAAGGGTGGCGGCTACAAGACTCAAAATTGCGGCTGGAGAATGGTTCCAACAGCTTGTATAGCTGTTGAATAAAAGATGGCTGGTATAAGACTCAAAATGGCGGCTGTACAATGGTTCCAGCAGCTTGTACTTCTGATATGTAAAAGATGGCGGCTATAAGACTCAAAACAGCGGCTGTTGAATGGTTCCAGCAGCTTTTATAGCTGTCATATAAAGGGTGGCGGCTATAAGACTAAAAATGACGGCTGGAGAATGGTCCAGCAGCTTTTAAAGCTGCCATATAAAGGGTGGCGGCTATAAGACTAAAAATGACGGCTTGAGAATGGTTCTAGCAGATTCCATAGCTGTCGTATAGAGGAAGGCGGCTAAAAGACTCAAACAAGCGCCTGTAAAATGCTTCCAGCAGCTTTTATTGCTAGTTCCAGAAGCTTTTATAGCTGTCACATAAAAGATGGCGGGTATAAGACTCAAAATGGAGGCTGTAGAATGGTTTCAGCAGCTTGTGTAACTTTTATATAAAGGATGGTGGCTATAAAACTAAAATGGTTCCAGAAGCTTTTATAGCTGTTATATAAAGTATGGCGGCTATAAGACTAAAAATGACGGCTGGAGAATGGTTCTAGCAGATTCTATAGCTGTCGTATAGAGGAAGGCGGCTATAAGACTCAAAAAAGCGCCTGTAGAATGCTTCCAGCAGCTTTTATTGCTGGTTCCAGAAGCTTTTATAGCTGTCACATAAAAGATGGCGGGTATAAGACTCAAAATGGAGGCTGTAGAATGGTTTCAGCAGCTTGTGTAACTTTTATATAAAGGATGGTGGCTATAAAACTAAAATGGTTCCAGCAGCTTGTATAGCTGTTATATAAAGGATGGCGGCTAAAACACTCAAAATTACGGCTGGAGAATGGTTCTTGCAGCTTTTAAAGCTGTCACATTAAGGATGCCGGCTAAAAGACTCAAAATGGCGGCTTTCGAATGGTTCCAGCAGCGTTGCTAAGCTTTTATATAAAGGATGGCGGGCACTGTGTAGCTGTTGCATAAAAGATGGCGGCTATAAGACTCAAAATTGCGGGTGTAGAATGGTTCCAGCAGCTGTTATATAAAGTATGGCGGCTATAAGACTCAAAATTGCGGGTGTAGGTTCTAGCAGCTTTTATAGCTGTCATATAAAGGGTGGCGGCTACAAGACTCAAAATTGCGGCTGGAGAATGGTTCCAGCAGCTTGTGTAGCTGTTGTATAAAAGATGGCTGGTATAAGACTCAAAACGGTGGCTGTACAATGGTTCCAGCAGCTTGTACTTATGTTATATAAAGGATGGCGGCAATAAGACTCAAAACAGCGGCTGTTGAATGGTTCCAGCAGCTTTTATAGCTGTCATATAAAAGATGGCGGGTATAAGACTCAAAATGGAAGCTGTAGAATGGTTTCAGCAGCTTTGTTTAGCTTTTATATAAAGGATAGCGGCTATAAGACTCAAGATGACGGCTGGAGAATGGTTCTAGCAGCTTGTATAGCTGTCGTATAAAGGACGACGGTTAAAAGACTTAAAATGGCGGCTGTAGAATGGTTTCAGCAGTTTGTACTTCTGTTGTATAAAGGATGGCGTCTATAAAATTCAAATGGCGGTTGCAGAATGATCCCATCAGCTTGTAAAGCTCCTTTGTAAAGGATGGTGACTGTAAGACTCAAAATGGCGGCTGTATAATAGTCCCAGCAGCTTGTGTAGCTGTTTTATAAAGGATGGCGGCTATTAAATTCAAATGGCGTTTGCAGAATGATCCCATCAGCTTGTAAAGCTCCTTTGTAAAGGATGGTGGCTGTAAGACTCAAAATGGCGGCTGTATAATAGTCCCAGCAGCTTGTGTAGCTGTTGTATAAAAGATGGCTGGTATAAGACTCAAAATGGTGGCTGTACAATGGTTCCAGCAGCTTTTATAGCTGTCATATAAAAAGTGGCAGCTGCAAGACTCAAAATTGCGGCTGGAGAATGGTTCTAGCAGCTTGTATAGCTGTCGTAAAAAAGGTGGCGGCTACAAGACTCAAAATTGCGGCTGGAGAATGGTTCTAGCAGCTTGTATAGCTGTCATATAAAAGGTGGCGGCTACAAGACTAAAAATTGCGGCTGGAGAATGGTTCTAGCAGCTTGTATAGCTGTCGTATAAAGGACGACGGTTAAAAGACTCAAAATGGCGGCTGTAGAATGGTTTCAGCAGTTTGTACTTCTGTTTTATAAAGGATGGCGTCTATAAAATTCAAATGGCGGTTCCAGAATGATCCCATCAGCTTGTAAAGCTCCTTTGTAAAGGATGGTGACTGTAAGACTCAAAATGGCGGCTGTATAATAGTCCCAGCAGCTTGTGTAGCTGTTTTATAAAGGATGGCGGCTATTAAATTCAAATGGCGTTTGCAGAATGATCCCATCAGCTTGTAAAGCTCCTTTGTAAAGGATGGTGGCTGTAAGACTCAAAATGGCGGCTGTATAATAGTCCCAGCAGCTTGTGTAGCTGTTGTATAAAAGATGGCTGGTATAAGACTCAAAATGGTGGCTGTACAATGGTTCCAGCAGCTTTTATAGCTGTCATATAAAAAGTGCCAGCTGCAAGACTCAAAATTGCGGCTGGAGAATGGTTCTAGCAGCTTGTATAGCTGTCGTAAAAAAGGTGGCGGCTACAAGACTCAAAATTGCGGCTGGAGAATGGTTCTAGCAGCTTGTATAGCTGTCATATAAAAGGTGGCGGCTACAAGACTCAAAATTGCGGCTGGAGAATGGTTCTAGCAGCTTGTATAGCTGTCGTATAAAGGACGACGGTTAAAAGACTCAAAATATCGGCTGTAGAATGGTTTCAGCAGTTTGTACTTCTGTTTTATAAAGGATGGCGTCTATAAAATTCAAATGGCGGTTCCAGAATGATCCCATCAGCTTGTAAAGCTCCTTTGTAAAGGATGGTGACTGTAAGACTCAAAATGGCGGCTGTATAATAGTCCCAGCAGCTTGTGTAGCTGTTTTATAAAGGATGGCGGCTATTAAATTCAAATGGCGTTTGCAGAATGATCCCATCAGCTTGTAAAGCTCCTTTGTAAAGGATGGTGGCTGTAAGACTCAAAATGGCGGCTGTATAATAGTCCCAGCAGCTTGTGTAGCTGTTGTATAAAAGATGGCTGGTATAAGACTCAAAATGGTGGCTGTACAATGGTTCCAGCAGCTTTTATAGCTGTCATATAAAGGGTGGCAGCTGCAAGACTCAAAATTGCGGCTGGAGAACTGTTCCAGCAGCTTGTGTAGCTGTTGTATAAAGGATGGCGGCTATAAGACTCAAAATTGCAGGTGTAGAATGGTTCCAGCAGCTGTTATATAAAGTATGGCGGCTATAAGACTCAAAACAGCGGCTGTTGAATGGTTCTAGCAGCTCTTATAGCTGTCATATAAAGGGTGGCAGCTGCAAGACTCAAAATTGCGGCTGGAGAATGGTTCCAGCAGCTTGTGTAGCTGTTGTATAAAGGATGGCGGCTATAAGATTCAAAATTGCAGGTGTAGAATGGTTCCAGCAGCTGTTATATAAAGTATGGCGGCTATAAGACTCAAAACAGCGGCTGTTGAATGGTTCTAGCAGCTCTTATAGCTGTCATATAAAGGGTGGCGGCTACAAGACTCAAAATTGCGGTTGGAGAATGGTTCCAGCAGCTTGTATAGCTGTTGTATAAAAGATGGCGGCTATAAGACTCAAAACAGCGGCTGTTGAATGGTTCCAGCAGCTTTTATAGCTGTCATATAAAGGGTGGCGGCTATAAGACTAATGTAGTAAGTAAATCGTCTCGCCGACTTAGGTATACCATACACCAGTAAAAGAAATATTTCAAATTTGTAATAACAAATGCATTTGCCTATTTTAAAAAATTTCTGTTCACATGCTTTAGAAGCATATCTTAGTATCTCGCTCACTCATGCATTTGAGCACCCTAGCGCCCCACCCGCCAACGGCCAACTCCGGCCTTATGGAAAAACGTTTATATGCATAACTTGGCTATTTTTTGTCCGATTTTGATCAAATTTGGTTTTTTGCTGGGTATTAGTATTAAATTTAAGTGTGCCAAATTTGGTTCCACAAGGTAAAATATTACGGCAGATAATCGAGTTTTTCAAATTGCGGGGGCGGAAAGGGGCGTGGCAAAATCTTTATACATACAAAATGTGCGCATTTACTAAGCAAATATTCATACCAAATATGGTGTCTCTAGCTGCAATAGTTTTTGAGAAAAACGTTTTTTTTTTAATTACGGAGGCGGAAAGGGGCGTGGCAAAAATTTGAAACAAACTTGATCACTCTACATACTACACGAGACTACATTCCAAATTTGGTGACTCTATCTCTTATAGTCTCCGAGATCTAGGCGTTCATACGGACGGACGGACGGACAGACGGACAGACGGACGGACAGACGGACATGGCTAGATCAACTCGGCTGTTGATACTGATCAAGAATATATATACTTTATGGGGTCGGAAAAGCTTCCTTCTGCCTGTTACATACATTTTGGCGACTTTAATATACCATTTCACCCTATGGGTGTATGGTATAAAAATGACGGCTGGAGAATGGTCCAGCAGCTTTTATAGCTGTCATATAAAGAGTGGCGGCTATAAGACTAAAAATGACGGCTGGAGAATGGTTCTAGCAGATTCTATAGCTGTCGTATAGAGGAAGGCGGCTATAAGACTCAAAAAAGCGCCTGCAGAATGCTTCCAGCAGCTTTTATTGCTGGTTCCAGAAGCTTTTATAGCTGTCACATAAAAGATGGCGGGTATAAGACTCAAAATGGAGGCTGTAGAATGGTTTCAGCAGCTTGTGTAACTTTTATATAAAGGATGGTGGCTATAAAACTAAAATGGTTCCAGCAGCTTGTATAGCTGTTATATAAAGGATGGCGGCTATAACACTCAAATTGAAGGCTGTAGAATGGTTCTAGCAGCTTGTAAAGCTGATATATAAAGAATGGCGGCTATAAAGCTCAAATTGGAGGCTGTAGAATGGTTCCAGCAGCTTGTATAGCTGTTATGTAAAGAATGGAGGCTATAACACTCAAAATGGCGGCTTTAGAATGGTTCCAGCAGCTGGTATAGCTGTTATATAAAAGATGGAGGCTATAACACTCAAATTGGCGGCTGAAATATGGTTCCAACAGCTTGTGTAGCTGTTGTATACAAAATTGGGGGTATAAGACTGAAAATGGCGGCTGTAGAATGGTTCCAGCAGCTTGTATAGCTGTTATACAAAGCATTACGGCTATAACACTCAAAATTGCGACTGGAGAATGGTTCTAGCAGCATGTGTAGCTTTTGCATAAAGGATGGCGGCTATAAGACTCAAAATGGCGGCTCCAGAATGGTTTCAGCAGTTTGTATTTCTGTTGTATAAAGGATGGCGGCTATAAAATTGAAATGGCGGTAGCAGAATGATCCCATAAGCTTGTAAAGCTCCTTTGTAAAGGATGGTGACTGTAAGACTCAAAATGGCGGCTGGAGAATCGTTCTAGCAGCTTGTAAAGCTGTCATATTAAGGATGCCGGCTATAAGACTCAAAATGGAGACTGTAGAATGGTTCCAGCAGCTTGTACTTCTGTTATATAAAGGATGGCGGCAATAAGACTCAAAACAGCGGCTGTTGAATGGTTCCAGCAGCGTTTATAGCTGTCATATAAAGGGTGGCGGCTATAAGACTAAAAATGACGGCTGGAGAATGGTTCTAGCAGATTCTATAGCTGTCGTATAAAGGAAGGAGGCTATAAGACTCATAAAAGCGCCTGTAGAATGGTTCCAGCAGCTTTTATTGCTGGTTCCAGCAGCTTTTATAGCTGTCATATAAAAGATGGCGGGTATAAGACTCAAAATGGAGGCTGTAGAATGGTGTCAGCAGCTTGTGTAACTTTTATATAAAGGATGGTGGCTATAAAACTAGAATGGTTCCAGCAGCATGTATAGCTGTTATATAAAGGATGGTGGCTATAAAACTAGAATGGTTCCAGCAGCATGTATAGCTGTTATATAAAGGATGCCGGCTATAAGACTCAAAATGGCGACTATAGAATGGTTTCAGCAGCTTGTAAAGCTGTTATCTAAGGGATAGCAGCTATAAGACTCAAAATGGCGGCTGTAGAATAGTTCCAGCAGTTTGTATATCTGTTATAAAAAGGATGACGGCTATAAGATTCAAATGGCGGCTGTAGAATGGTTCTAGCAGATTGTAAAGCTGTTATTTATGGGATGGCGGCTATAAGACTCAAAATGGCGGCTTTCGAATGGTGCCAGAAGCTTTGTTTAGCTTTTATATAAAGGATGGCGGCTATAAGACTCAAAATGACTGCTGGAGAATGGTTCTAGCAGCATGTGTAGCTGTTGCATATGAGATGGCGGCTATAAGACTCAAAATGGCGGCTTTCGAATGGTTCCAGCAGCGTTGTTAAGCTTTTATATAAATGATGGCGGCTGTAAGACTCAAAATGACGGCTGGAGAATCGTTCTAGCAGAGTCTATGGCAGTTATGTAAAGGATGGCGGCTATAACACTCAAAATTGCGGCTGGAGAATGGTTCTAGCAGCTTGTAAAGCTGTCATATTAAGGATGCCGGCTATTAGACTCAAAATGGAGACTGTAGAATGGTTCCAGCAGCTTGTATATCTGTTATAAAAAGGATGACGGCTATAATATTCAAATGGCAGCTGTAGAATGGTTCCAGCAGATTGTAAAGCTGTTATTGATGGGATGGCGGCTATAAGACTTAAAATGGCGGCTTTAGAATGGTTCCAGCAGCTTTGTTAAGTTTTTATATAAAGGATGGCGGCTATAACACTCAAAATTGCGGCTGAAGAATGGTTCCAGCAGCTGTTATATAAAGTAAAGTAAAAATAACTCAAAACAGCGGCTGTTGAATGGTTCCAGCAGCTTTTATAGCTGTCATATAAAAAGTGGCGGCTACAAGACTCAAAATTGCGGCTGGAGAATGGTTCCAGCAGCTTGTGTAGCTGTTGTATAAAAGATGGCTGTTATAAGACTCAAAACGGTGGCTGTAAAATGGTTCCAGCAGCTTGTACTTCTGTTATATAAAGAATGGCGGCTATAAACCTGAAATTGGCGGCTGTAGAATGGTTCCAGCAGCTTGTATTTCTGTTATATAATAGATGGCGGCTATAAGACATAACACGAGGGCTGTAGATTGGTTACAGCAGCTTGTATAGCTGTTATATAAAGAATGGCGGCTATAACACTCAAAATTGCGACTGGAGAATGGTTCTTGCAGCTTGTAAAGCCGTCATATTAAGGATGCCGGCTATAAGACTCAAAATGGCGACTGTAGAATGGTTTCAACAGCTTGTCTAGCTGTTATCTAAGGGAAAGCAGCTATAAGACTCAAAATGGCGGCGGTAGAATGGTTCCAGCAACTTGCATAGCTGTTATATAAAGGATGGAGGCTATAACCCTCATAAAGGCGGCTGTAGAATGGTTCCAGCAGCTTGTAGAGCTACTTTACAAAGGATAGCGGCTATAAGACTCAAAAAGGCGGCTGTAGAATGGTTCCAGCAGCTTGTAGAGCTACTATACAAAGGATAGCGGCTATAAGACTCAAAATGGCGGCTGTTGAATGGTTCCAGCAAGTTGTATAGCTGTTATATAAAGAATGGCGACTAAAACACTCAAAACAGCGGCTGTAGAATGGTTTCAGCAGCTTTGTTAAGCTTTTATATAAAGGATGGCGACTAAAACGCTGAAAATGGCGGCTGTAGAATGGTTCCAGCAGCTTGTATAGCTGTTATATAAAAGATGGCGGCTATAAGACACAAAATGAAGGCTGTAGAATGGTTCCAGCAGCTTGTATAGCTGTTATATAAAGAATGGCGGCTATTAACCTCAAATTGGCGGCGGTAGAATAGTTCCAGTAACTTAAATACCTCTTATATAAGGAATGGCGGCTATAAACCTCAAATAAGCGGCAGTAGAATGGTTGCAGCAGCTTGTGTAGCTGTTGCATAAAAGATGGCGGCTATAAGACTCAAAATTGCGGGTGTAGAATGGTTCCAGCAGCTGTTATATAAAGTAAAGTAAAAATAACTCAAAACAGCGGCTGTTGAATGGTTCCAGCAGCTTTTATAGCTGTCATATAAAGGGTGGCGGCTACAAGACTCAAAATTGCGGCTGGAGAATGGTTCCAGAAGCTTGTGCAGCTGTTGTATAAAAGATGGCTGGTATAAGACTCAAAACGGTGGCTGTACAATGGTTCCAGCAGCTTGTACTTCTGTTATATAAAGGATGGCGGCTATAAAACTCAAAACGGCGGCTGTAGAATGGTTCCAGCAGCTTGTGCTTCTGTTATCTAAAGGATGGCGGCTATAAAACTCAAAACGGTGCAATGGTTCCAGCAGCTTGTACTTCTGTTATATAAAGAATGGCGGCTATAAACCTAAAATTGGCGGCTGTAGAATGGTTCCAGCAGCTTGTGCTTCTGTTATATAAAGGATGGCGGCTATAAAACTCAAAACGGCGGCTGTAGAATGGTTCCAGCAGCTTGTGCTTCTGTTATATAAAGGATGGCGGCTATAAAACTCAAAACGGTGGCTGTGCAATGGTTCCAGCAGCTTGTACTTCTGTTATATAAAGAATGGCGGCTATTAACCTAAAATTGGCGGATGTAGAATGGTTCCAGCAGCTTGTACTTCTGTTATATAAAGGATGGCGGCTATAAAACTCAAAATGGCGGCTGTAGAATGGTTTCCGCAGCTTTTATTTCTGTTGTATAAAGGATGGCGGCTATAAAATTCAAATGGCGGTTGCAGAATGATCCCATCAGCTTGTAAAGCTCCTTTGTAAACAATGGTGGCTGTAAGACTCAAAATGGCGGCTGTATAATAGTCCCAGCAGCTTGTGTAGCTGTTTTACAAAGGATGGCGGCTATAAGACTCAAAACGGCGGCTGTAGAATGGTTTCAGCAGCTTTGTTAAGCTTTTATATAAAAGATAGCGGCTATAAGACTCAAAATGGCGGCTGTTGAATGGTTCCAGCAAGTTGTATAGCTGTTGTATAAAGAATGGCGACTAAAACACTCAAAATAGCGGCTGTAGAATGGTTCCAGCAGCTTGTATAGCTGTATATAAAAGATGGCGGCTATAAGACACAAAATGAAGGCTGTAGAATGGTTCCAGCAGCTTGTATAGCTACTATATTAAAGATGGCGGCTATAAGACTAAAAAATGGCGGCTGTAGAATGGTTCCAGCAGCATGTATAGCTGTTATATATAAGTTGGCGGCTATAAGACTCAAAATGAAGGCTGTAGAATGGTTCCAGCAGCTTGTATAGCTGTTATATTAAGGATGGCGGCTATAAGACTCAAAATGAAGTCTGTAGAATGGTTCCAGCAACTTGTATAGCTGTTATATAAAGAATGGCAGCTATAAACCTCAAATTAGCGGCGGTAGAATGGTTCCAGTAACTTAAATAGCTCTTATATAAAGAATGGCGGCTATAAACCTCAAATAAGCGGCTGTAGAATGGTTCCAGCAGCTTGTAGAGCTGTTATATAAAGAATGGCAGATATAAGACTCAAAATGGCAGCTGAAGAATGGTTCCAGCAGCTTGTAGATCTCCTATACAAAGGATAGCGGCTATAAGACTAAAAATGGCGGCTGTTGAATGGTTCCAGCAAGTTGTATAGCTGTTATATAAAGAATGGCGACTAAAACACTCAAATAAGCGGCTGTATAATAGTCCCAGCAGCTTGTATAGCTGTTATATAAAAGATGGCGGCTATAAGACACAAAATGAAGGCTGTAGAATGGTTCCAGCAGCTTTGTTTAGCTTTTATATAAAGGATAGCGGCTATAAGACTCAAAATGGCGGCTTTTGAATGGTTCCAGCAAGTTGTATAGCTGTTATATAAAGAATGGCGACTATAAGACTCAAAATGAAGGCTGTAGAATGGTTCCAGCAGCTTGTATAGCTGTTATATTAAGGATGGCGGCTATAAGACTCAAAATGAAGTCTGTAGAATGGTTCCAGCAACTTGTATAGCTGTTAAATAAAGAATGGCAGCTATAACCCTCAAATTAGCGGAGGTAGAATGGTTCCAGTAACTTAAATACCTCTTATATAAAGAATGGCGGCTATAAACCTCAAATAAGCGGCTGTAGAATGGTTCCAGCAGCATGTATAGCTGTTATATATAAGAATGGCAGCTATAAACCTCAAATTAGCGGCGGTAGAATGGTTCCAGTAACTTAAATAGCTCTTATATAGAGAATGGCGGCTATAAACCTCAAATAAGCGGCTGTAGAATGGTTGCAGCAGTTTGTATAGCTGTTATATAAAGAATGTCAGATATAAGACTCAAAATGGCAGCTGAAGAATGGTTCCAGCAGTTTGTAAAGCTGTTATACAAACGATGGCGGCTATAACTCTCAAATTGGCAACGGTAGAATGCTTCCAGCAACTTGTATAGCTGTTATATAAAGGATGGAGGCTACAACCCTCATAAAGGCGGCTGTAGAATGGTTCCAGCAGCTTGTAGAGCTACTTTACAAAGGATAGCGGCTATAAGACTCAAAAAGGCAGCTGTAGAATGGTTCCAGCAGCTTGTAGATCTCCTATACAAAGGATAGCGGCTATAAGACTAAAAATGGCGGCTGTAGAATGGTTCCAGCAGCAGGTATAGCTGTTATATATAAGTTGACGGCTATAAGACTCAAAATGAAGGCTGTAGAATGGTTCCAGCAGCTTGTATAGCTGTTATATTAAGGATGGCGGCTATAAGACTCAAAATGAAGTCTGTAGAATGGTTCCAGCAACTTGTATAGCTGTTAAATAAAGAATGGCAGCTATAACCCTCAAATTAGCGGCGGTAGAATGGTTCCAGTAACTTAAATACCTCTTATATAAAGAATGGCGGCTATAAACCTCAAATAAGCGGCTGTAGAATGGTTCCAGCAGCATGTATAGCTGTTATATATAAGAATGGCAGCTATAAACCTCAAATTAGCGGCGGTAGAATGGTTCCAGCAGCTTGTACTTCTGTTATATAAAGGATGGCGGCTATAAAACTCAAAATGGCGGCTGTAGAATGGTTTCCGCAGCTTTTATTTCTGTTGTATAAAGGATGGCGGCTATAAAATTCAAATGGCGGTTGCAGAATGATCCCATCAGCTTGTAAAGCTCCTTTGTAAACAATGGTGGCTGTAAGACTCAAAATGGCGGCTGTATAATAGTCCCAGCAGCTTGTGTAGCTGTTTTACAAAGGATGGCGGCTATAAGACTCAAAACGGCGGCTGTAGAATGGTTTCAGCAGCTTTGTTAAGCTTTTATATAAAAGATAGCGGCTATAAGACTCAAAATGGCGGCTGTTGAATGGTTCCAGCAAGTTGTATAGCTGTTGTATAAAGAATGGCGACTAAAACACTCAAAATAGCGGCTGTAGAATGGTTCCAGCAGCTTGTATAGCTGTATATAAAAGATGGCGGCTATAAGACACAAAATGAAGGCTGTAGAATGGTTCCAGCAGCTTGTATAGCTACTATATTAAAGATGGCGGCTATAAGACTAAAAATGGCGGCTGTAGAATGGTTCCAGCAGCATGTATAGCTATTATATATAAGTTGGCGGCTATAAGACTCAAAATGAAGGCTGTAGAATGGTTCCAGCAGCTTGTATAGCTGTTATATTAAGGATGGCGGCTATAAGACTCAAAATAAAGTCTGTAGAATGGTTCCAGCAACTTGTATAGCTGTTATATAAAGAATGGCAGCTATAAACCTCAAATTAGCGGCGGTAGAATGGTTCCAGTAACTTAAATAGCTCTTATATAAAGAATGGCGGCTATAAACCTCAAATAAGCAGCTGTAGAATGGTTCCAGCAGCTTGTAGAGCTGTTATATAAAGAATGGCAGATATAAGACTCAAAATGGCAGCTGAAGAATGGTTCCAGCAGCTTGTAGATCTCCTATACCAAGGATAGCGGCTATAAGACTAAAAATGGCGGCTGTTGAATGGTTCCAGCAAGTTGTATAGCTGTTATATAAAGAATGGCGACTAAAACACTCAAATAAGCGGCTGTATAATAGTCCCAGCAGCTTGTATAGCTGTTATATAAAAGATGGCGTCTATAAGACACAAAATGAAGGCGGTAGAATGGTTCCAGCAGCTTTGTTAAGCTTTTATATAAAGGAAAGCGGCTATAAGACTCAAAATGGCGGCTTTTGAATGGTTCCAGCAAGTTGTATAGCTGTTATATAAGGAATGGCGACTATAAGACTCAAAATGAAGGCTGTAGAATGGTTCCAGCAGCTTGTATAGCTGTTATATTAAGGATGGCGGCTATAAGACTCAAAATGAAGTCTGTAGAATGGTTCCAGCAACTTGTATAGCTGTTAAATAAAGAATGGCAGCTATAACCCTCAAATTAGCGGCGGTAGAATGGTTCCAGTAACTTAAATACCTCTTATATAAAGAATGGCGGCTATAAACCTCAAATAAGCGGCTGTAGAATGGTTCCAGCAGCATGTATAGCTGTTATATATAAGAATGGCAGCTATAAACCTCAAATTAGCGGCGGTAGAATGGTTCCAGTAACTTAAATAGCTCTTATATAGAGAATGGCGGCTATAAACCTCAAATAAGCGGCTGTCGAATGGTTGCAGCAGTTTGTATAGCTGTTATATAAAGAATGTCAGATATAAGACTCAAAATGGCAGCTGAAGAATGGTTCCAGCAGTTTGTAAAGCTGTTATACAAACGATGGCGGCTATACCTCTCAAATTGGCAACGGTAGAATGCTTCCAGCAACTTGTATAGCTGTTATATAAAGGATGGAGGCTACAACCCTCATAAAGGCGGCTGTAGAATGGTTCCAGCAGCTTGTAGAGCTACTTTACAAAGGATAGCGGCTATAAGACTCAAAAAGGCAGCTGTAGAATGGTTCCAGCAGCTTGTAGATCTCCTATACAAAGGATAGCGGCTATAAGACTAAAAATGGCGGCTGTAGAATGGTTCCAGCAGCAGGTATAGCTGTTATATATAAGTTGACGGCTATAAGACTCAAAATGAAGGCTGTAGAATGGTTCCAGCAGCTTGTATAGCTGTTATATTAAGGATGGCGGCTATAAGACTCAAAATGAAGTCTGTAGAATGGTTCCAGCAACTTGTATAGCTGTTATATAAAGAATGGCAGCAGTAAACCTCAAATTGGCGGCGGTAGAATGGTTCCAGTAACTTAAATAGCTCTTATATAAAGAATGGCGGCTATATACCTCAAATAAGCGGCTGTAGAATGGTTGCAGCAGTTTGTATAGCTGTTATGTAAAGAATGGCAGATATGAGACTCAAAATGGCAGCTGAAGAATGGTTCCAGCAGTTTGTAAAGCTGTTACTTAAGGGATGGCGGCTATAAGACTCAAAATGGCGGCTTTCGAATGGTGCCAGAAGCTTTGTTTAGCTTTTATAAAAAGGATGGCGGCTATAAGACTCAAAATTGCGGCTGGAGAATGGTTCTTGCAGCTTGCAAAGCCGTCATATTAAGGATGCCGGCTATAAGACTCAAAATGGCGGCTGTAGAATGGTTCCAGCAGCTTGTATATCTGTTATAAAAAGGATGACGGCTATAAGATTCAAATGGCAGCTGTAGAATGGTTCCAGCAGATTGTAAAGCTGTTACTTAAGGGATGGCGGCTATAAGACTCAAAATGGCGGCTTTCGAATGGTGCCAGAAGCTTTGTTTAGCTTTTATATAAAGGATGGCGGCTATAAGACTCAAAATTGCGGCTGGAGAATGGTTCTAGCAGCTTGTATAGCTGTCGTATAAAGGACGACGGTTAAAAGACTCAAAATGGCGGCTGTAGAATGGTTTCAGCAGTTTGTATTTCTGTTGTATAAAGGATGGCGGCTATAAAATTCAAATGGCGGTTGCAGAATGATCCCATCAGCTTGTAAAGCTCCTTTGTAAAGGATGGTGGCTGTAAGACTCAAAATGGCGGCTGTATGATTGGCCCAGCAGCTTGTCTAGCTGTTTTATAAAGGATGGCGGCTATAACACACTGTTGTATAAAAAATGGCGGGTATAAGACTGAAAATGGCGGTTGTAGAATGGTTCCAGCAGCTTGTATTTCTGTTATATAAAAGATGGCGGCTATAACACTTAAAATTGCGACTGGAGAATGGTTCCAGCAGCTTGTATAGCTGTTATATTAAGGATGGCGGATGTAGAGCTACTTTACAAAGGATAGCGGCTATAAGACTCAAAAAGGCGGCTGTAGAATGGTTCCAGCAGCTTGTAGAGCTACTATACAAAGGATAGCGGCTATAAGACTCAAAATGGCGGCTGTTAAATGGTTCCAGCAAGTTGTATAGCTGTTATATAAAGAATGGCGACTAAAACACTCAAAATAGCGGCTGTAGAATGGTTCCAGCAGCTTGTATAGCTGTTATATAAAAGATGGTGGCTATAAGACACAAAATGAAGGCTGTAGAATGGTTCCAGCAGCTTGTATAGCTACTATATTAAAGATGGCGGCTATAAGACTAAAAATGGCGGCTGTAGAATGGTTCCAGCAGCATGTATAGCTGTTATATTAAGGATGGCGGCTATAAGACTCAAAATGAAGTCTGTAGAATGGTTCTAGCAATTTGTATAGCTGTTATATAAAGAATGGCAGCTATAAACCTTAAATTAGCGGCGGTAGAATGGTTCCAGTAACTTAAATAGCTCTTATATAGAGAATGGCGGCTATAAACCTCAAATAAGCGGCTGTAGAATGGTTGCAGCAGCATATATAAGTTGGCGGCTATAAGACTCAAAATGAAGGCTGTAGAATGGTTCCAGCAGCTTGTATAGCTGTTATATTAAGGATGGCGGCTATAAGACTCAAAATGAAGTCTGTAGAATGGTTCTAGCAATTTGTATAGCTGTTATATAAAGAATGGCAGCTATAAACCTTAAATTAGCGGCGGTAGAATGGTTCCAGTAACTTAAATAGCTCTTATATAGAGAATGGCGGCTATAAACCTCAAATAAGCGGCTGTAGAATGGTTGCAGCAGCTTGTATAGCTGTTATATAAAGAATGGCAGATATAAGACTCAAAATGGCATTTGAAGAATGGTTCCAGCAGTTTGTAAAGCTGTTATACAAACGATGGCGGCTATAACTCTCAAATTGGCAACGGTAGAATGGTTCCAGCAACTTGTATAGCTGTTATATAAAGGATGGAGGCTATAACCCTCATAAAGGCGGCTGTAGAATGGTTCCAGCAGCTTGTAGAGCTACTTTACAAAGGATAGCGGCTATAAGACTCAAAAAAGGCAGCTGTAGAATGGTTCCAGCAGCTTGTAGAGCTACTATACAAAGGATAGCGGCTATAAGACTAAAAATGGCGGCTGTAGAATGGTTCCAGCAGCAGGTATAGCTGTTATATATAAGTTGGCGGCTATAAGAGTCAAAATGAAGGTTGTAGAATGGTTCCAGCAGCTTGTATAGCTGTTTTATTAAGGATGGCGGCTATAAGACTCAAAATGAAGTCTGTAGAATGGTTCCAGCAACTTGTATAGCTGTTATATAAAGAATGGCAGCTATAAACCTCAAATTGGCGGCGGTAGAATGGTTCCAGTAACTTAAATAGCTCTTATATAAAGAATGGCGGCTATAAACCTCAAATAAGCGGCTGTAGAATGGTTGCAGCAGCTTGTATAGCTGTTATATAAAGAATGGCAGATATAAGACTCAAAATGGCAGCTGAAGAATGGTTCCAGCAGTTTGTAAAGCTGTTATACAAACGATGGCGGCTATAACTCTCAAATTGGCGGCGGTAGAATGGTTCCAGCAACTTGTATAGCGTTATATAAAGGATGGAGGCTATAACCCTCATAAAGTAGGCTGTAGAATGGTTCCAGCAGCTTAAAGAGCTACTTTACAAAGGATAGCGGCTATAAGACTCAAAATGGCGACTGTAGAATCGTTCCAGCAGCTTGTACTTCTGTTATATAAAGGATGGCGGCTATAACACTCAAAATTGCGGCTGGAGAATGGTTCTTGCAGCTTGTAAAGCCGTCATATTAAGGATGCCGGCTATAAGACTCAAAATGGCGGCTGTAGAATGGTTCCAGCAGCTTGTATATCTGTTATAAAAAGGATGACGGCTATAAGATTCAAATGGCAGCTGTAGAATGGTTCCAGCAGATTGTAAAGCTGTTATTTAAGGGATGGCGGCTATAATACTTAAAATGGCGGCTTTCGAATGGTGCCAGAAGCTTTGTTTAGCTTTTATATAAAGGATGGCGGCTATAAGACTTAAAATTGCGGCTGGAGAATGGTTCTAGCAGCTTGTATAGCTGTCGTATAAAAGACGACGGTTAAAAGACTCAAAATGGCGGCTGTAGAATGGTTTCAGCAGTTTGTATTTCTGTTGTATAAAGGATGGCGGCTATAAAATTCAAATGGCGGTTGCAGAATGATCCCATCAGCTTGTAAAGCTCCTTTGTAAAGGATGGTGGCTGTAAGACTCAAAATGGCGGCTGTATGATTAGCCCAGCAGCTTGTCTAGCTGTTATATAAAAGATGGCGGCTATAACACTTAAAATTGCGACTGAAGAATGGTGGCTATAAGACTCAAAATGAAGTCTGTAGAATGGTTCCAGCAACTTGTATAGCTGTTATATAAAGAATGGCAGCTATAAACCTCAAATTGGCGGCGGTAGAATGGTTCCAGTAACTTAAATAGCTCTTATATAAAGAATAGCGGCTATAAACCTCAAATAAGCGGCTGTAGAATGGTTGCAGCAGCTTGTATAGCTGTTATATAAAGAATGGCAGATATAAGACTCAAAATGGCAGCTGAAGAATGGTTCCAGCAGTTTGTAAAGCTGTTATACAAACGATGGCGGCTATAACTCTCAAATTGGCGGCGGTAGAATGGTTCCAGCAACTTGTATAGCTGTTATATAAAGGATGGAGGCTATAACCCTCATAAAGTCGGCTGTAGAATGGTTCCAGCAGCTTAAAGAGCTACTTTACAAAGGATAGCGGCTATAAGACTCAAAATGGCGACTGTAGAATCGTTCCAGCAGCTTGTACTTCTGTTATATAAAGGATGGCGGCTATAACACTCAAAATTGCGGCTGGAGAATGGTTCTTGCAGCTTGTAAAGCCGTCATATTAAGGATGCCGGCTATAAGACTCAAAATGGCGGCTGTAGAATGGTTCCAGCAGCTTGTATATCTGTTATAAAAAGGATGACGGCTATAAGATTCAAATGGCAGCTGTAGAAAGGTTCCAGCAGATTGTAAAGCTGTTATTAAAGGGATGGCGGCTATAAGACTCAAAATGGCGGCTTTCGAATGGTGCCAGAAGCTTTGTTTAGCTTTTATATAAAGGATGGCGGCTATAAGACTTAAAATTGCGTCTGGAGAATGGTTCTAGCAGCTTGTATAGCTGTCGTATAAAAGACGACGGTTAAAAGACTCAAAATGGCGGCTGTAGAATGGTTTCAGCAGTTTGTATTTCTGTTGTATAAAGGATGGCGGCTATAAAATTCAAATGGCGGTTGCAGAATGATCCCATCAGCTTGTAAAGCTCCTTTGTAAAGGATGGTGGCTGTAAGACTCAAAATGGCGGCTGTATGATTGGCCCAGCAGCTTGTCTAGCTGTTATATAAAAGATGGCGGCTATAACACTTAAAATTGCGACTGAAGAATGGTGGCTATAAGACTCAAAATGAAGTCTGTAGAATGGTTCCAGCAACTTGTATAGCTGTTATATAAAGAATGGCAGCTATAAACCTCAAATTGGCGGCGGTAGAATGGTTCCAGTAACTTAAATAGCTCTTATATAAAGAATAGCGGCTATAAACCTCAAATAAGCGGCTGTAGAATGGTTGCAGCAGCTTGTATAGCTGTTATATAAAGAATGGCAGATATAAGACTCAAAATGGCAGCTGAAGAATGGTTCCAGCAGTTTGTAAAGCTGTTATACAAACGATGGCGGCTATAACTCTCAAATTGGCGGCGGTAGAATGGTTCCAGCAACTTGCATAGCTGGTTTATAAAGGATGGAGGCTATAACCCTCATAAAGGCGGCTGTAGAATGGTTCCAGCAGCTTGTAGAGCTACTTTACAAAGGATAGCGGCTATAAGACTCAAAAAGGCGGCTGTAGAATGGTTCCAGCAGCTTGTAGAGCTACTATACAAAGGATAGCGGCTATAAGACTAAAAATGGCGGCTGTAGAATGGTTCCAGCAGCAGGTATAGCTGTTATATATAAGTTGGCGGCTATAAGAGTCAAAATGAAGGTTGTAGAATGGTTCCAGCAGCTTGTATAGCTGTTTTATTAAGGATGGCGGCTATAAGACTCAAAATGAAGTCTGTAGAATGGTTCCAGCAACTTGTATAGCTGTTATATAAAGAATGGCAGCTATAAACCTCAAATTGGCGGCGGTAGAATGGTTCCAGTAACTTAAATAGCTCTTATATAAAGAATGGCGGCTATAAACCTCAAATAAGCGGCTGTAGAATGGTTGCAGCAGCTTGTATAGCTGTTATATAAAGAATGGCAGATATAAGACTCAAAATGGCAGCTGAAGAATGGTTCCAGCAGCTTATAGAGCTACTTTACAAAGGATAGCGGCTATAAGACTCAAAATGGCGACTGTAGAATCATTCCAGCAGCTTGTACTTCTGTTATATAAAGGATGGCGGCTATAACACTCAAAATTGCGGCTGGAGAATGGTTCTTGCAGCTTGTAAAGCCGTCATATTAAGGATGCCGGCTATAAGACTCAAAATGGCGGCTGTAGAATGGTTCCAGCATCTTGCATATCTGTTATAAAAAGGATGACGGCTATAAGATTCAAATGGCAGCTGTTGAATGGTTTCAGCAGATTGTAAAGCTGTTATTTAAGGTCTGGCGGCTATAAGACTCAAAATGGCGGCTTTTGAATGGTGCCAGAAGCTTTGTTTAGCTTTTTTATAAAGGATGGCGGCTATAAGACTCAAAATTGCGTCTGGAGAATGGTTCTAGCAGCTTGTATAGCTGTCGTATAAAGGACGACGGATAAAAGACTCAAAATGGCGGCTGTAGAATGGTTTCAGCAGTTTGTATTTCTGTTGTATAAAGGATGGCGGCTTTAAAATTCAAATGGCGGTTGCAGAATGATCCCATCAGCTTGTAAAGCTCCTTTGTAAAGGATGGTGGCTGTAAGACTCAAAATGGCGGCTGTGTGATTGGCCCAGCAGCTTGTCTAGCTGTTTTATAAAGGATGGCGGCTATAACACACTGTTGTATAAAAAATGGCGGGTATAAGACTGAAAATGGCGGTTGTAGAATGGTTCCAGCAGCTTGTATTTCTGTTATATAAAAGATGGCGGCTATAACACTTAAAATTGCGACTGGAGAATGGTTCTAGCAGCAGGTGTAGCTGTTGCATAAAAGATTGCGGCTATAAGACTCAAAATGGCGGCTTTCGAATGGTTCCAGCAGCGTTGTTATGCTTTTATATAAAGGATGGCGGCTATAAGACTCAAAATGGCGGCTGTAGAATGGTTCTAGCAACTTTGTTAAGCTTTTATATAAAGGATGGCGGCTATAAGACTCAAAATGACTGCTGGAGAATGGTTCTAGCAGAGTCTATGGCTGTTATATATAGGATGGCGGCTAGAACACTCAAAATGGCGGCTATAGAATGGTTCTAGCAGATTGTTAAGCTGTTAAGGGATGGAGACTGTATAGCTGTCGTATAAAGGACGACGGGTAAAAGACTCAAAATGGCGGCTGTAGAATGGTTTAGCAGTTTGTATTTCTGTTGTATAAAGGATGGCGGCTGTAAAATTCAAATGGCGGTTGCAGAATGATCCCATCAGCTTGTATAGCTGTTTTATAAAGGATGGCAGCTATAAGACTCAAAACGGCGGCTGTGGAATGGTTTCAGCAGCTTTGTTAAGCTTTTATATAAGGGATGACGACTAAAACACTGAAAATGGCGGCTGTAGAATGGTTCCAGCAGCTTGTATAGCTGTTATATAAAAGATGGCGGCTATAAGACACAAAATGAAGGCTGTAGAATGGTTCCAGCAGCTTGTATAGCTGTTATATAAAGAATAGCGGCTATAAACCTCAAATTGGCGGCGGTAGAATGGTTCCAGTAACTTAAATACCTCTTATATAAAGAATGGCGGCTATAAACCTCAAATAAGCGGCAGTAGAATGTTTGCAGCAGCTTGTGTAGCTGTTGCATAAAAGATAGCGGCTATAAGACACAAAATGAAGGCTGTAGAATGGTTCCAGCAGCTTGTATAGCTGTTATATAAAGAATGGCGGATATAAACCTCAAATTGGCGGCGGTAGAATGGTTCCAGTAACTTAAATAGCTCTTATATAAAGAATGGCGGCTATATACCTCAAATAAGCGGCTGTAGAATGGTTGCAGCAGCTTGTATAGCTGTTATGTAAAGAATGGCAGATATAAGACTCAAAATGGCAGCTGAAGAATGGTTCCAGCAGTTTGTAAAGCTGTTATACAAACGATGGCGGCTATAACTCTCAAATTGGCGGCGATAGAATGGTTCCAGCAACTTGTATAGCTGTTATATAAAGGATGGAGGCTATAACCCTCATGAAGGCGGCTGTAGAATGGTTCCAACAGCTTATAGAGCTACTTTACAAAGGATAGCGGCTATAAGACTCAAAATGGCGACTGTAGAATGGTTCCAGCAGCTTGTACTTCTGTTATATAAAGGATGGCGACTATAAGATTCAAATGGCAGCTGTAGAATGGTTCCAGCAGATTGTAAAGCTGTTATTTAAGGGATGGCGGCTATAAGACTCAAAATGGCGGCTTTCGAATGGTGCCAGAAGCTTTGTTTAGCTTTTATAAAAAGGATGGCGGCTATAAGACTCAAAATTGCGGCTGGAGAATGGTTCTTGCAGCTTGCAAAGCCGTCATATTAAGGATGCCGGCTATAAGACTCAAAATGGCGGCTGTAGAATGGTTCCAGCAGCTTGTATATCTGTTATAAAAAGGATGACGGCTATAAGATTCAAATGGCAGCTGTAGAATGGTTCGAGCAGATTGTAAAGCTGTTACTTAAGGGATGGCGGCTATAAGACTCAAAATGGCGGCTTTCGAATGGTGCCAGAAGCTTTGTTTAGCTTTTATATAAAGGATGGCGGCTATAAGACTCAAAATTGCGGCTGGAGAATGGTTCTAGCAGCTTGTATAGCTGTCGTATAAAGGACGACGGTTAAAAGACTCAAAATGGCGGCTGTAGAATGGTTTCAGCAGTTTGTATTTCTGTTGTATAAAGGATGGCGGCTATAAAATTCAAATGGCGGTTGCAGAATGATCCCATCAGCTTGTAAAGCTCCTTTGGTGGCTGTAAGACTCAAAATGGCGGCTGTATGATTGGCCCAGCAGCTTGTCTAGCTGTTTTATAAAGGATGGCGGCTATAACACACTGTTGTATAAAAAATGGCGGGTATAAGACTGAAAATTGCGACTGGAGAATGGTTCCAGCAGCTTGTATAGCTGTTATATTAAGGATGGCGGCTATAAGACTCAAAATGAAGTCCGTAGAATGGTTCCAGCAACTTGTATAGCTTTTATATAAAGAATGGCAGCTATAAACCTCAAAATGGCGGCGGTAGAATGGTTCCAGTAACTTAAATAGCTCTTATATAAAGAATGGCGGCTATAAACCTCAAATACGCGGCTGTAGAATGGTTGCAGCAGCTTGTATAGCTGTTATGTAAAGAATGGCAGATTTAAGACTCAAAATGGCAGCTGAAGAATGGTTCCAGCAGTTTGTAAAGCTGTTATACAAACGATGGCGGCTATAACTCTCAAATTGGCGGCGGTAGAATGGTTCCAGCAACTTGCATAGCTGTTATATAAAGGATGGAGGCTATAACCCTCATAAAGGCGGCTGTAGAATGGTTCCAGCAGTTTGTAGAGCTACTTTACAAAGGATAGCGGCTATAAGACTCAAAAAGGCGGCTGTAGAATGGTTCCAGCAGCTTGTAGAGCTACTATACAAAGGATAGCGGCTATAAGACTCAAAATGGCGGCTGTTGAATGGTTCCAGCAAGTTGTATAGCTGTTATATAAAGAATGGCGACTAAAACACTCAAAATAGCGGCTGTAGAATGGTTCCAGCAGCTTGTATAGCTGTTATATAAAAGATGGTGGCTATAAGACACAAAATGAAGGCTGTAGAATGGTTCCAGCAGCTTGTATAGCTACTATATTAAAGATGGCGGCTATAAGACTAAAAATGGCGGCTGTAGAATGGTTCCAGCAGCATGTATAGCTGTTATATATAAGTTGGCGGCTATAAGACTCAAAATGAAGGCTGTAGAATGGTTCCAGCAGCTTGTATAGCTGTTATATTAAGGATGGCGGCTATAAGACTCAAAATGAAGTCTGTAGAATGGTTCTAGCAACTTGTATAGCTGTTATATAAAGAATGGCAGCTATAAACCTTAAATTAGCGGCGGTAGAATGGTTCCAGTAACTTAAATAGCTCTTATATAGAGAATGGCGGCTATAAACCTCAAATAAGCGGCTGTAGAATGGTTGCAGCAGCTTGTATAGCTGTTATATAAAGAATGGCAGATATAAGACTCAAAATGGCAGCTGAAGAATGGTTCCAGCAGTTTGTAAAGCTGTTATACAAACGATGGCGGCTATAACTCTCAAATTGGCAACGGTAGAATGCTTCCAGCAACTTGTATAGCTGTTATATAAAGGATGGAGGCTATAACCCTCATAAAGGCGGCTGTAGAATGGTTCCAGCAGCTTGTAGAGCTACTTTACAAAGGATAGCGGCTATAAGACTCAAAAAGGCAGCTGTAGAATGGTTCCAGCAGCTTGTAGAGCTACTATACAAAGGATAGCGGCTATAAGACTAAAAATGGCGGCTGTAGAATGGTTCCAGCAGCAGGTATAGCTGTTATATATAAGTTGGCGGCTATAAGAGTCAAAATGAAGGCTGTAGAATGGTTCCAGCAGCTTGTATAGCTGTTATATTAAGGATGGCGGCTATAAGACTCAAAATGAAGTCTGTAGAATGGTTCCAGCAACTTGTATAGCTGTTATATAAAGAATGGCAGCTATAAACCTCAAATTGGCGGCGGTAGAATGGTTCCAGTAACTTAAATAGCTCTTATATAAAGAATGGCGGCTATAAACCTCAAATAAGCGGCTGTAGAATGGTTGCAGCAGCTTGTATAGCTGTTATATAAAGAATGGCAGATATAAGACTCAAAATGGCAGCTGAAGAATGGTTCCAGCAGTTTGTAAAGCTGTTATACAAACGATGGCGGCTATAACTCTCAAATTGGCGGCGGTAGAATGGTTCCAGCAACTTGCATAGCTGGTTTATAAAGGATGGAGGCTATAACCCTCATAAAGTCGGCTGTAGAATGGTTCCAGCAGCTTAAAGAGCTATTTTACAAAGGATAGCGGCTATAAGACTCAAAATAGCGACTGTAGAATCGTTCCAGCAGCTTGTACTTCTGTTATATAAAGGATGGCGGCTATAACACTCAAAATTGCGGCTGGAGAATGGTTCTCGCAGCTTGTAAAGCCGTCATATTAAGGATGCCGGCTATAAGACTCAAAATGGCGGCTGTAGAATGGTTCCAGCAGCTTGTATATCTGTTATAAAAAGGATGACGGCTATAAGATTCAAATGGCAGCTGTAGAATGGTTCCAGCAGATTGTAAAGCTGTTATTTAAGGGATGGCGGCTATAAGACTCAAAATGGCGGCTTTCGAATGGTGCCAGAAGCTTTGTTTAGCTTTTATATAAAGGATGGCGGCTATAAGACTTAAAATTGCGGCTGGAGAATGGTTCTAGCAGCTTGTATAGCTGTCGTATAAAAGACGACGGTTAAAAGACTCAAAATGGCGGCTGTAGAATGGTTTCAGCAGTTTGTATTTCTGTTGTATAAAGGATGGCGGCTATAAAATTCAAATGGCGGTTGCAGAATGATCCCATCAGCTTGTAAAGCTCCTTTGTAAAGGATGGTGGCTGTAAGACTCAAAATGGCGGCTGTATGATTGGCCCAGCAGCTTGTCTAGCTGTTATATAAAAGATGGCGGCTATAACACTTAAAATTGCGACTGAAGAATGGTGGCTATAAGACTCAAAATGAAGTCTGTAGAATGGTTCCAGCAACTTGTAGAGCTACTTTACAAAGGATAGCGGCTATAAGACTCAAAAAGGCGACTGTAGAATGGTTCCAGCAGCTTGTAGAGCTACTATACAAAGGATAGCGGCTATAAGACTCAAAAAGGCGACTGTAGAATGGTTCCAGCAGCTTGTAGAGCTACTTTACAAAGGATAGCGGCTATAAGACTCAAAAAGGCGACTGTAGAATGGTTCCAGCAGCTTGTAGAGCTACTATACAAAGGATAGCGGCTATAAGACTAAAAATGGCGGCTGTAGAATGGTTCCAGCAGCAGGTATAGCTGTTATATATAAGTTGGCGGCTATAAGAGTCAAAATGAAGGCTGTAGAATGGTTCCAGCAGCTTGTATAGCTGTTATATTAAGGATGGCGGCTATAAGACTCAAAATGAAGTCTGTAGAATGGTTCCATCAACTTGTATAGCTGTTATATAAAGAATGGCAGTTATAAACCTCAAATTGGCGGCGGTAGAATGGTTCCAGTAACTTAAATAGCTCTTATATAAAGAATGGCGGCTATAAACCTCAAATAAGCGGCTGTAGAATGGTTGCAGCAGCTTGAATAGCTGTTATATAAAGAATGGCAGATATAAGACTCAAAATGGCAGCTGAAGAATGGTTCCAGCAGCTTATAGAGCTACTTTACAAAGGATAGCGGCTATAAGACTCAAAATGGCGACTGTAGAATCATTCCAGCAGCTTGTACTTCTGTTATATAAAGGATGGCGGCTATAACACTCAAAATTGCGGCTGGAGAATGGTTCTTGCAGCTTGTAAAGCCGTCATATTAAGGATGCCGGCTATAAGACTCAAAATGGCGGCTGTAGAATGGTTTCAGCAGTTTGTATTTCTGTTGTATAAAGGATGGCGGATATAAAATTCAAATAGCGGTTGCAGAATGATCATCAGCTTGTAAAGCTCCTTTGTAAAGGATGGTGGCTGTAAGACTCAAAATGGCGGCTGTATGATTGGCCCAGTAGCTTGTCTAGCTGTTTTATAAAGGATGGCGGCTATAACACTCACTGTTGTATAAAAAATGGCGCGTATAAGACTGAAAATGGCGGTTGTTGAATGGTTCCAGCAGCTTGTATTTCCGTTATATAAAAGATGGCGGCTATAACACTCAAAATTGCGACTGGAGAATGGTTTTAGGTTCTAGGTTCATGTGTAGCTGTTGCATAAAAGATTGCGGCTATAAGACTCAAAATGGCGGCTTTCGAATGGTGCCAGCAGCGTTGTTATGCTTTTATATAAAGGATGGCGGCTATAAGACTCAAAACGGCGGCTGTAGAATGGTTCCAGCAACTTTGTTAAGCTTTTATATAAAGGATGGCGGCTATAGGACTCAAAATGACTGCTGGAGAATGGTTCTAGCAGAGTCTATGGCTGTTATATATAGGATGGCGGCTAGAACACTCAAAATGGCGGCTATATGAAGTCTGAAGAATGGTTCCAGCAACTTGTATAGCTGTTATATGTGTAGCATGTGTAGCTGTTGCATAAAAGATTGCGGCTATAAGACTAAAAATGGCGGCTTTCGAATGGTGCCAGCAGCTTTGTTTAGCTTTTATATAAAGGATGGCGGCTATGAGACTCAAAATTGCGGCTGGAGAATGGATCTAGCAGCTTGTATAGCTGTCGTATAAAGGACGACGGTTAAAAGACTCAAAATGGCGGCTGTAGAATGGTTTCAGCAGTTTGTATTTCTGTTGTATAAAGGATGGCGGCTATAAAATTCAAATGGCGGTTGCAGAATGATCCCATCAGCTTGTAAAGCTCCTTTGTAAAGGATGGTGGCTGTAAGACTTAAAATGGCGACTGTATGATTGGCCCAGCAGCTTGTCTAGCTGTTTTATAAAGGATGGCGGCTATAACACTCACTGTTGTATAAAAAATGGCGGGTATAAGACTGAAAATGGCGGTTGTAGAATGGTTCCAGCAGCTTGTATTTCTGTTATATAAAAGATGGCGGCTATAACACTCAAAATTGCGACTGGAGAATGGTTCTAGCAGCATGTGTAGCTGTTGCATAAAAGATTGCGGCTGTAAGACTCAAATGGCGGCTTTCGAATGGTTCCAGCAGCGTTGTTATGCTTTTATATAAAGGATGGCGGCTATAAGACTCAAAACACTCAAAATGGCGGCTATAGAATGGTTCTAGCAGATTGTAAAGCTGTTATTTAAGGGATGGAGGCTGTATAGCTGTCGTTTGAAGGACGACGGGTAAAAGACTCAAAATGGCGGCTGTAGAATGGTTTAGCAGTTTGTATTTCTGTTGTATAAAGGATGGTGGCTGTAAGACTCAAAATAGCGGCTGTATAATAGTCCCAGCAGCTTGAATAGCTGTTTTATAAAGGATGGCGGCTATAAGTCTCAAAACGGCGTCTGTAGAATGGTTTCAGCAGCTTGTAAAGCCGTCATATTAAGGATGCCGGCTATAAGACTCAAAATGGCGACTGTAGAATGGTTTCAACAGCTTGTACTTCTGTTATATAAAGGATGGCGGCTATAACACTCAAAATGGAGACTGCAGAATCGTTTCAGCAGCTTGTACTTCTGTTATATAAAGAATGGCGGTTATAAACCTAAAATTGGCGGCTGTAGAATGGTTTCAGCAGCTTGTACTTCTGTTATATAAAGGATGGCGGCTATAAAACTTAAAATGGCGGCTGTAGAATGGTTTCAGCAGTTTTAGTTTCTGTTGTATAAAGGATGGCGGCTATAAAATTCAAATGGCGGTTGCAGAATGATCCCATCAGCTTGTAAAGCTCCTTTGTAAACGATGGCGGCTATAAGACTCAAAACGGCGGCTGTAGAATGGTTTCAGCAGCTTTGTTAAGCTTTTATATAAAGGCTGGCGACTAAAACACTGAAAATGGCGGCTGTAGAATGGTTCCAGCAGCTTGTATAGCTACTATATTAAAGATGGCGGCTAGAAGACACAAAATGAAAGCTGTAGAATGGTTCCAGCAGCTTGTATAGCTACTATATAAAAGATGGCGGCTATAAGACACAAAATGAAGTCTGTAGAATGGTTCCAGCAACTTGTATAGCTGTTATATAAAGAATGGCGGCTATAAACCTCAAATTGGCGGCGGTAGAATGGTTCCAGTAACTTAAATACCTCTTATATAAAGAATGTCGGCTATAAACCTCAAATAAGCGGCTGTAGAATGGTTCCAGCAGCTTGTAGAGCTGTTATATAAAGAATGGCAGATATAAGACTAAAAATGGCGGCTGTAGAATGGTTTCAGCAGTTTTAGTTTCTGTTGTATAAAGGATGGCGGCTATAAAATTCAAATGGCGGTTGCAGAATGATCCCATCAGCTTGTAAAGCTCCTTTGTAAAGGATTGTGGCTGTAAGACTCAAAATGGCGGCTGTATGATTGGCCCAGCAGCTTGTCTAGCTGTATTATAAAGGATGGCGGCTATAACACTCACTGTTGTATAAAAAATGGCGGGTATAAGACTCAAAATGGCGGCTTTCGAATGGTTCCAGCAGTTTGTAAAGCTGTTATACAAACGATGGCGGCTATAACCCTCAAAAAGGCAGCTTTAGAATGGTTCCAGCAGCTTGTAGAGCTACCATACAAAGGATACCGGCTATAAGACTAAAAATGGCGGCTGTGGAATGGTTCCAGTAGCTTGTATAGCTACTATATTAAAGATGGCGGCTAAAGGACTCAAATTGGCGGCTATAGAATGGTTCCAGCAGCTTGTATAGCTACTATATTAAAGATGGCTACTAAAGGACTCAAACTGGGGGCTGTAGAATGGTTCCAGCAGCTTGTATAGATACTACATTAAAGATGGCGGCTAAAGGACTCAAATTGGCGGCTATAGAATGGTTCCAGCAGCTTGTATAGCTACTATATTAAAGATGGCTACTAAAGGACTTAAACTGGCGGCTGTAGAATGGTTTCAGCAGCTTGTATAGCTAATATATTAAAGATGGCGGCTAAAGGACTCAAATTGGCGGCTATAGAATGGTTCCAGCAGCTTCTATAGCCGTCATATAACAGATGGCGGCTGTAAGACTCAAAATGAAGGCTGTAGAGTGGTTCCAGCAGCTGGTAAAGCTGTTATGTAAAGGATGGCGGCTATAAGATTCAAAATGAAGGCTGTAGATTGGTTCCAGCTACTTGTATAGCTGTAATATGAAGAATGGCGGCTATAAACGTCAAATAAGCAGATGTAGATTAATTCCAGCAACGTGTATAGCTGTTATATAAAGAATGACAGCTATAAACCTCAAATTGGCGGCGGTAGATTGGTTCCAGTAACTTAAATAGCTCTTATATAAAGAATGGCGGCTATAAACCTCAAATAAGCGGCTGTAGAATGGTTCCAGCAGCTTGTATAGCTGTTATACAAACGAAGGCGGCTATAACCCTCAAAATGGAGGCTGTTCATTGGTTCCAGCAGCTTGTATAGCTGATATATAAAGAATGGCGGCTATAACACTCAAAATGGCTGCTGTAGAAAGGATTCAGCAGTTTGTAGAGCTACTATATAAGTGCTGGCGGCTTTAGGACTCAAAATGGCGGCTGTAGAATGGTTCCAGCAGCTTGTATAGCCGTCATATAAAGGATGACGGCTGTAAGACTCAAAATGAAGGCTGTAGAATGGTTCCAGCAGCTTGTAAAGCTGTTATGTAAAGGATGGCGGCTATAACACTCAAATTGGCGGCTGTAGAATGGTTCCAGCAGCTTGTATAGCTTTTATTTAAAGGGTAGCGGCTATGAGACTCAAATTTGCGGCTGTAGAAAGGTTCCAGCAGCTTGTATAGCTGTTATATAAAGGATGGCGACTATAACACTCAAAATGGTGGCTGTAGCATGGTTCCAGCAGCTTGTATAGCTGTTATATAAGTGCTGGCGGCTGTAAGACTCAAAATGGCGGCAGTATAATTGTTCCAGCAGCTTGTATAGCTGTTATATAAAGAATGGCTACTATAACACTCAAAATGGCGGCTGTAGAATGGTTTCAGCAGCTTGTGTAGCAGATATATAAAGGATGGAGGCTATAACACTCAAAATCGCGGCTGAAGAATAGTTCCAGTAGCTTGTGTAGCTACTATATTAAAGATGGCGGCTAAAGGACTCAAACTGGCGGCTGTAGAATGGTTCCAGCAGCTTGCATAGCTACTATATTAAAGATGGCGGCTATAGGACTCAAACTGGCGGCTGTAGAATGGTTCTAGCAGCTTGTATAGCTACTATATTAAAGATGGCGGCCAAATAACTCAAATTGGCGGCTCTAGAATGAGTCCAGCAGCTTGTATAGCCGTCATATAAAGGATGGCGGCTGTAAGACTCAAAATGAAGGCTGTAGAACGGTTCCACCAGCCTGTAAAGCTATTATGTAAAGGATGGCGGCTATAAGACTCAAAATGAAGGCTGTAGTATGGTTCCAGCAGCTTGTATAGCTACTATTTTAAAGATGGCGGCTAAAGGACAAAAACTGGCGGCTGTAGAATGGGTCCAGCAGCTTGTATAGCTACTATATTAAAGATGACGGCTAAAGGACTCAAATTGGCGGCTATAGAATGGTTCCAGCAGCTTCTATAGCTACTACATTAAAGATGGCGGCTAAAGGACTCAAATTGGCGGCTATAGAATGGTTCCAGCAGCTTGTATAGCTACTATATTAAAGATGGCTACTAAAGGACTCAAACTGGCGGCTGTAGAATGGTTTCAGCAGCTTGTATAGCTACTATATTAAATATGGCGGCTAAAGGACTCAAATTGGCGGCTATAGAATGGTTGCAGCAGCTTGTATAGCCTCATATAACAGATGGCGGCTGTAAGACTCAAAATGAAGGCTGTAGAGTGGTTCCAGCAGCTTGTAAAGCTGTTATGTAAAGGATGGCGGCTATAAGATTCAAAGTGAAGGCCGTAGATTGATTCCAGCAGCTTGTATAGGTGTTATATAAAGGATGGCGGCTATAAGACTCAAAATGAAGGCTGTAGAATGGTTCCAGTAGCTTGTATAGCTACTATTTTAAAGATGGCGGCTAAAGGACAAAAACTGGCGGCTGTAGAATGGGTCCAGCAGCTTGTATAGCTACTATATTAAAGATGACGGCTAAAGGACTCAAATTGGCGGCTATAGAATGGTTCCAGCAGCTTCTATAGCCGTCATATACAGGATGGCGGCTGTAAGACTCAAAATAAAGGCTGTAGAATGGTTCCAGCAGCTTGTAAATTGTTATGTAAAGGATGGCGGCTAAAGGACCCAAAATGGCGGCTGTAGAATGGTTCCAGCTACTTGTATAGCTGTAATATGAAGAATGGCGGCTATAAACGTCAAATAAGCAGATGTAGAATAATTCCAGCAACTTGTATAGCAGTTATATAAAGAATGACAGCTATAAACCTCAAATTGGCGGCGGTAGAATGGTTCCAGTAACTTAAATAGCTCTTATATAAAGAATGGCGGCTATATAAACCTCAAATAAGCGGCTGTAGAATGGTTCCAGCAGCTTGTATAGCTGTTATATAAAAAATGGCAGATATAAGACTCAAAATGGCAGCTGAAGAATGGTTCCAGCAGTTTGTAAAGCTGTTATACAAACGAAGGCGGCTATAACCCTCAAAATGGAGGCTGTTCATTGGTTCCAGCAGCTTGTATAGCTGATATATAAAGAATGGCGGCTATAACACTCAAAATGGCGGCTGAAGAATGGTTTAAGCAGCTTGTGTAGCTGATATATAAAGGATGGAGGATATAAGACTCAAAATGAAGGCTGTAGAATTGTTCCAGCAGCTTGTATAGCTACTATATTAAAGATGGCGGCTAAAGGACTCAAATTGGCGGCTATAGAATGGTTCCAGCAGCTTGTGTAGCCGTCATATAAGGGATGGCGGCTCTAAGACTCATAATGAAGGCTGTAGAATGGTTCCAGCAGCTTGTATAGCTACTATATTAAAGATGGCGGCTATAAGACTAAAAATGGCGGCTGTAGAATGGTTCCAGCAGCATGTATAGCTGTTATATATAAGTTGGCGGCTAAAAGACTCAAAATGAATGCTGTAGAATGGTTCCAGCAGCTTGCATAGCTGTTATATAAAGAATGGCAGCTATAAACCTCAAATTGGCGGCTGTAGAATGGTTCCAGTAACTTAAGTAGCTCTTATATAAAGAATGGCGGCTATAAACCTCAAATAAGCGGCTGTAGATTGGTTGCAGCAGCTTGTATAGCTGTTATATAAAGAATGGCAGATATAAGACTCAAAATGAAGTCTGTAGAATGGTTCCAGCAAGTTGTATAGCTGTTATATAAAGAATGGCGACTAAAACACTCAAAATTGGTGCTGTAAAATGGTTCCAGCAGCTTGTATAGCTACTATATTAAAGATGGCGGCTAAAGGACTCAAATTGGCGGCTATAGAATGGTTCCAGCAGCTTCTATAGCCGTCATATAACAGATGGCGGCTGTAAGACTCAAAATGAAGGCTGTAGAGTGGTTCCAGCAGCTGGTAAAGCTGTTATGTAAAGGATGGCGGCTATAAGATTCAAAATGAAGGCTGTAGATTGGTTCCAGCTACTTGTATAGCTGTAATATGAAGAATGGCGGCTATAAACGCCAAATAAGCAGATGTAGAATAATTCCAGCAACTTGTATAGCTGTTATATAAAGAATGACAGCTATAAACCTCAAATTGGCGGCGGTAGAATGGTTCCAGTAACTTAAATAGCTCTTATATAAAGAATGGCGGCTATAAACCTCAAATAAGCGGCAGAATGGTTCCAGCAGCTTGTATAGCTGTTATATAAAGAATGGCAGATATAAGACTCAAAATGGCAGCTGAAGAATGGTTCCAGCAGTTTGTAAAGCTGTTATACAAACGAAGGCGGCTATAACCCTCAAAATGGAGGCTGTTCATTGGTTCCAGCAGCTTGTATAGCTGATACATAAAGAATGGCGGCTATAACACTCAAAATGGCTGCTGTAGAAAGGATTCAGCAGCTTGTAGAGCTACTATATAAGTGCTGGCGGCTTTAAGACTCAAAATGGCGGCTGTAGAATGGTTCCAGCAGCTTGTATAGCCGTCATATAAAGGATGGCGGCTGTAAGACTCAAAATGAAGGCTGTAGAATGGTTCCAGCAGCTTGTAAAGCTGTTATGTAAAGGATGGCGGCTATAACACTCAAATTGGCGGCTGTAGAATGGTTCCAGCAGCTTGTATAGCTTTTATTTAAAGGGTAGCGGCTATAAGACTCAAATTTGCGGCTGTAGAAAGGTTCCAGCAGCTTGTATAGCTGTTATATAAAGGATGGCGACTATAACACTCAAAATGGTGGCTGTAGCATGGTTCCAGCAGCTTGTATAGCTGTTATATAAGTGCTGGCGGCTGTAAGACTCAAAATGGCGGCAGTAGAATTGTTCCAGCAGCTTGTATAGCTGTTATATAAAGAATGGCAACTATAACACTCAAAATGGCGGCTGTAGAATGGTTTCAGCAGCTTGTGTAGCAGATATATAAAGGATGGAGGCTATAACACTCAAAATCGCGGCTGAAGAATGGTTCCAGTAGCTTGTGTAGCTACTATATTAAAGATGGCGGCTAAAGGACTCAAACTGGCGGCTGTAGAATGGTTCCAGCAGCTTGCATAGCTACTATATTAAAGATGGCGGCTATAGGACTCAAACCATTCCTGTAGAATGGTTCTAGCAGCTTGTATAGCTACTATATTAAAGATGGCGGCCAAATAACTCAAATTGGCGGCTCTAGAATGAGTCCAGCAGCTTGTATAGCCGTCATATAAAGGATGGCGGCTGTAAGACTCAAAATGAAGGCTGTAGTATGGTTCCAGCAGCTTGTAGGGATAGTACACAAAGGATAGCGGCTATAAGACTCAAAATGGCGGCTGTAGAATGGTTCCAGCACCTTGTAGAGTTACTATACAAAGGATAGCGACTAAAAGACCCAAAAAGGCGGCTGTAGAATGGTTCCAGCAGCTTGTAGAGCTACTATACAAAGGATAGCGGCTATAAGAGTAAAAATGGCCGCTGTGGAATGGTTCCAGTAGCTTGTATAGCTACTATATTAAAGATGGCGGCTAGAGGTCTTAAACTGGCGGCTGTATAATGGTTCCAGCAGCTTGTGTAGCTTCTTCATCAAAGATGGCGGCTAAAGGACTCAAATTGGCGGCTATAGAATGGTTGCAGCAGCTTGTATAGCCTCATATAACAGATGGCGGCTGTAAGACTCAAAATGAAGGCTGTAGAGTGGTTCCAGCAGCTTGTAAAGCTGTTATGTAAAGGATGGCGGCTATAAGATTCAAAGTGAAGGCCGTAGATTGATTCCAGCAGCTTGTATAGCTGTTATATAAAGGATGGCGGCTATAAGACTCAAAATGAAGGCTGTAGAATGGTTCCAGTAGCTTGTATAGCTACTATTTTAAAGATGGCGGCTAAAGGACAAAAACTGGCGGCTGTAGAATGGGTCCAGCAGCTTGTACAGCTACTATATTAAAGATGACGGCTAAAGGACTCAAATTGGCGGCTATAGAATGGTTCCAGCAGCTTGTATAGCCGTCATATACAGGATGGCGGCTGTAAGACTCAAAATAAAGGCTGTAGAATGGTTCCAGCAGCTTGTAAATTGTTATGTAAAGGATGGCGGCTAAAGGACCCAAAATGGCGGCTGTAGAATGGTTCCAGCTACTTGTGTAGCTGTAATATGAAGAATGGCGGCTATAAACGTCAAATAAGCAGATGTAGAATAATTCCAGCAACTTGTATAGCAGTTATATAAAGAATGACAGCTATAAACCTCAAATTGGCGGCGGTAGAATGGTTCCAGTAACTTAAATAGCTCTTATATAAAAAATGGCGGCTATATAAACCTCAAATAAGCGGCTGTAGAATGATTCCAGCAGCTTGTATAGCTGTTATATAAAAAATGGCAGATATAAGACTCAAAATGGCAGCTGAAGAATGGTTCCAGCAGCTTGTATAGCTGATATATAAAGAATGGCGGCTAAACCACTCAAAATGGCGGCAGTAGAATGGTTTAAGCAGCTTGTGTAGCTGATATATAAAGGATGGAGGCTATAAGACTCAAAATGAAGGCTGTAGAATGGTTCCAGCAGCTTGTATAGCTACTATATTAAAGATGGCGGCTAAAGGACTCAAATTGGCGGCTATAGAATGGTTCCAGCAGCTTGTATAGCCGTCATATAAGGGATGGCGGCTCTAAGACTTATAATGAAGGCTGTAGAATGGTTCCAGCAGCTTGTAAAGCTCTTATGTAGAGGATGGCGGCTATAAGACTCAAAATAAAGGCTGTAGAATGGTTCCAGCAGCTTGTATAGCTATTATTTAAAGGATGGCGGCTATAACACGCAAAATGAAGCCTGTAGAATGGTTCCAGTAGCTTGTATAGCTACTATATTAAAGTTGGCGGCTAAAGGACTCAAACTGGCGGCTGTAGAATGGTTCCAGCAGCTTGTATAGCTACTATATTAAAGATGACGGCTAAAGGACTAGAATTGGCGGCTATAGAATGGTTCCAGCAGCTTGTATAGCCGTCATATAAAGGATGGCGGCTGTAAGACTAAAAATGAAGGCTGTAGAATGGTTCCAGCAGCTTGTAAAATGTTATGTAAAGGATGGCGGCTATTAGACTCAAAATGAAGGCTGTAGAATGGTTCCAGCAGCTTGTATAGCTGTTATTTAAGGGATGGAGGCTATAAGACTTAAAATGGCGGCTGAAGAATGGTTCCAGCAGCCTGTATAGCTGTTATATAAAGGATGGCGGCTCTAAGACTCAAAATGAAGGCTGTAGAATGATTCCAGCAGCTTGTAGAGCTACTACAGCGGCTATAAGACTCACAATTGCGGCTGTTGAATGGTTCCAGCAGCTTGTATAGCTGTTATATAAAGGATTGCGGCTCTAAGACTCGAAATGAAGGCTGTAGAATGGTTGCAGCAGCTTGTAAAGCTGTTATGTAAACTATGGCGGCTATAAGACTCAAAATCAAGGCTGTAGAATGGTTCCAGCAAGTTGTATAGCTGTTATATAAAGAATAGCGGCTCTAAGACTCAACATGAAGGCTGTAGAATGGTTCCAGCAGCTTGTAAAGCTGTTTTGTAAACTATGGCGTCTCTAAGACTCGAAATGAAGGCTGTAGAATGGTTCCAGCAGCTTGTAGAGCTACTACAGCGGCTATAAGACTCAAAATTGCGGCTGTTGAATGGTTCCAGCAGCTTGTATAGCTGTTATGTAAACTATGGCGGCTAAAAGACTCAAAATGGCGGCTGAAGAATGGTTCCAGCAGCCTGTATAGCTGTTATATAAAGGATGGCGGCTATAACACTCAAAATGGCGGCTGAAGAATGGTTCCAGCAGTTTGTAAAGCTGTTATACAAACGATGGCGGCTATAAACCTCGAAATGGATGCTGTTTATTGGTTCCAGGAGCTTGTAAAGCTGTTATATAAAAAATGGGGGATATAACACTCAAATTGCAATAAGACTCAAATTGGCGGCTATAGAATGGTTCCAGCAGCTTCTATAGCCGTCATATAAGGGATGGCGGCTCTAAGACTTATAATGAAGGCTGTAGAATGGTTCCAGCAGCTTGTAAAGCTCTTATGTAGAGGATGGCGGCTATAAGACTCAAAATAAAGGCTGTAGAATGGTTCCAGCAGCTTGTATAGCTATTATTTAAAGGATGGCGGCTATAACACGCAAAATGAAGCCTGTAGAATGGTTCCAGTAGCTTGTATAGCTACTATATTAAAGTTGGCGGCTAAAGGACTCAAACTGGCGGCTGTAGAATGGTTCCAGCAGCTTGTATAGCTACTATATTAAAGATGACGGCTAAAGGACTAGAATTGGCGGCTATAGAATGGTTCCAGCAGCTTGTATAGCCGTCATATAAAGGATGGCGGCTGTAAGACTAAAAATGAAGGCTGTAGAATGGTTCCAGCAGCTTGTAAAATGTTATGTAAAGGATGGCGGCTATTAGACTCAAAATGAAGGCTGTAGAATGGTTCCAGCAGCTTGTATAGCTGTTATTTAAGGGATGGAGGCTATAAGACTTAAAATGGCGGCTGAAGAATGGTTCCAGCAGCCTGTATAGCTGTTATATAAAGGATGGCGGCTCTAAGACTCAAAATGAAGGCTGTAGAATGATTCCAGCAGCTTGTAGAGCTACTACAGCGGCTATAAGACTCACAATTGCGGCTGTTGAATGGTTCCAGCAGCTTGTATAGCTGTTATATAAAGGATTGCGGCTCTAAGACTCGAAATGAAGGCTGTAGAATGGTTGCAGCAGCTTGTAAAGCTGTTATGTAAAGGATGGCGGCTATAAGATTCAAAATGAAGGCTGTAGATTGGTTCCAGCTACTTGTGTAGCTGTAATATGAAGAATGGCGGCTATAAACGTCAAATAAGCAGATGTAGATTAATTCCAGCAACGTGTATAGCTGTTATATAAAGAATGACAGCTATAAACCTCAAATTGGCGGCGGTAGATTGGTTCCAGTAACTTAAATAGCTCTTATATAAAGAATGGCGGCTATAAACCTCAAATAAGCGGCTGTAGAATGGTTCCAGCAGCTTGTATAGCTGTTATACAAACGAAGGCGGCTATAACCCTCAAAATGGAGGCTGTTCATTGGTTCCAGCAGCTTGTATAGCTGATATATAAAGAATGGCGGCTATAACACTCAAAATGGCTGCTGTAGAAAGGATTCAGCAGCTTGTAGAGCTACTATATAAGTGCTGGCGGCTTTAGGACTCAAAATGGCGGCTGTAGAATGGTTCCAGCAGCTTGTATAGCCGTCATATAAAGGATGACGGCTGTAAGACTCAAAATGAAGGCTGTAGAATGGTTCCAGCAGCTTGTATAGCTTTTATTTAAAGGGTAGCGGCTATGAGACTCAAATTTGCGGCTGTAGAAAGGTTCCAGCAGCTTGTATAGCTGTTATATAAAGGATGGCGACTATAACACTCAAAATGGTGGCTGTAGCATGGTTCCAGCAGCTTGTATAGCTGTTATATAAGTGCTGGCGGCTGTAAGACTCAAAATGGCGGCAGTATAATTGTTCCAGCAGCTTGTATAGCTGTTATATAAAGAATGGCTACTATAACACTCAAAATGGCGGCTGTAGAATGGTTTCAGCAGCTTGTGTAGCAGATATATAAAGGATGGAGGCTATAACACTCAAAATCGCGGCTGAAGAATAGTTCCAGTAGCTTGTGTAGCTACTATATTAAAGATGGCGGCTAAAGGACTCAAACTGGCGGCTGTAGAATGGTTCCAGCAGCTTGTATAGCTACTATATTAAAGATGGCGGCTATAGGACTCAAACTGGCGGCTGTAGAATGGTTCTAGCAGCTTGTATAGCTACTATATTAAAGATGGCGGCCAAATAACTCAAATTGGCGGCTCTAGAATGAGTCCAGCAGCTTGTATAGCCGTCATATAAAGGATGGCGGCTGTAAGACTCAAAATGAAGGCTGTAGAACGGTTCCACCAGCCTGTAAAGCTATTATGTAAAGGATGGCGGCTATAAGACTCAAAATGAAGGCTGTAGTATGGTTCCAGCAGCTTGTATAGGTGTTATATAAAGGATGGCGGCTATAAGACTCAAAATGAAGGCTGTAGAATGGTTCCAGTAGCTTGTATAGCTACTATTTTAAAGATGGCGGCTAAAGGACAAAAACTGGCGGCTGTAGAATGGGTCCAGCAGCTTGTATAGCTACTATATTAAAGATGACGGCTAAAGGACTCAAATTGGCGGCTATAGAATGGTTCCAGCAGCTTCTATAGCCGTCATATACAGGATGGCGGCTGTAAGACTCAAAATAAAGGCTGTAGAATGGTTCCAGCAGCTTGTAAATTGTTATGTAAAGGATGGCGGCTAAAGGACCCAAAATGGCGGCTGTAGAATGGTTCCAGCTACTTGTATAGCTGTAATATGAAGAATGGCGGCTATAAACGTCAAATAAGCAGATGTAGAATAATTCCAGCAACTTGTATAGCAGTTATATAAAGAATGACAGCTATAAACCTCAAATTGGCGGCGGTAGAATGGTTCCAGTAACTTAAATAGCTCTTATATAAAGAATGGCGGCTATATAAACCTCAAATAAGCGGCTGTAGAATGGTTCCAGCAGCTTGTATAGCTGTTATATAAAAAATGGCAGATATAAGACTCAAAATGGCAGCTGAAGAATGGTTCCAGCAGTTTGTAAAGCTGTTATACAAACGAAGGCGGCTATAACCCTCAAAATGGAGGCTGTTCATTGGTTCCAGCAGCTTGTATAGCTGATATATAAAGAATGGCGGCTATAACACTCAAAATGGCGGCTGTAGAATGGTTTAAGCAGCTTGTGTAGCTGATATATAAAGGATGGAGGATATAAGACTCAAAATGAAGGCTGTAGAATTGTTCCAGCAGCTTGTATAGCTACTATATTAAAGATGGCGGCTAAAGGACTCAAATTGGCGGCTATAGAATGGTTCCAGCAGCTTGTGTAGCCGTCATATAAGGGATGGCGGCTCTAAGACTCATAATGAAGGCTGTAGAATGGTTCCAGCAGCTTGTATAGCTACTATATTAAAGATGGCGGCTATAAGACTAAAAATGGCGGCTGTAGAATGGTTCCAGCAGCATGTATAGCTGTTATATATAAGTTGGCGGCTAAAAGACTCAAAATGAATGCTGTAGAATGGTTCCAGCAGCTTGCATAGCTGTTATATAAAGAATGGCAGCTATAAACCTCAAATTGGCGGCTGTAGAATGGTTCCAGTAACTTAAGTAGCTCTTATATAAAGAATGGCGGCTATAAACCTCAAATAAGCGGCTGTAGATTGGTTGCAGCAGCTTGTATAGCTGTTATATAAAGAATGGCAGATATAAGACTCAAAATGAAGTCTGTAGAATGGTTCCAGCAAGTTGTATAGCTGTTATATAAAGAATGGCGACTAAAACACTCAAAATTGGTGCTGTAAAATGGTTCCAGCAGCTTGTATAGCTACTATATTAAAGATGGCGGCTAAAGGACTCAAATTGGCGGCTATAGAATGATTCCAGCAGCTTCTATAGCCGTCATATAACAGATGGCGGCTGTAAGACTCAAAATGAAGGCTGTAGAGTGGTTCCAGCAGCTGGTAAAGCTGTTATGTAAAGGATGGCGGCTATAAGATTCAAAATGAAGGCTGTAGAGTGGTTCCAGCTACTTGTATAGCTACTATATTAAAGATGGCTACTAAAGGATTCAAACTGGCGGCTGTAGAATGGTTTCAGCAGCTTGTATAGCTACTATATTAAAGATGGCGGCTAAAGGACTCAAATTGGCGGCTATAGAATGGTTCCAGCAGCTTCTATAGCCGTCATATAACAGATGGCGGCTGTAAGACTCAAAATGAAGGCTGTAGAGTGGTTCCAGCAGCTGGTAAAGCTGTTATGTAAAGGATGGCGGCTATAAGATTCAAAATGAAGGCTGTAGATTGGTTCCAGCTACTTGTATAGCTGTAATATGAAGAATGGCGGCTATAAACGCCAAATAAGCAGATGTAGAATAATTCCAGCAACTTGTATAGCTGTTATATAAAGAATGACAGCTATAAACCTCAAATTGGCGGCGGTAGAATGGTTCCAGTAACTTAAATAGCTCTTATATAAAGAATGGCGGCTATAAACCTCAAATAAGCGGCAGAATGGTTCCAGCAGCTTGTATAGCTGTTATATAAAGAATGGCAGATATAAGACTCAAAATGGCAGCTGAAGAATGGTTCCAGCAGTTTGTAAAGCTGTTATACAAACGAAGGCGGCTATAACCCTCAAAATGGAGGCTGTTCATTGGTTCCAGCAGCTTGTATAGCTGATACATAAAGAATGGCGGCTATAACACTCAAAATGGCTGCTGTAGAAAGGATTCAGCAGCTTGTAGAGCTACTATATAAGTGCTGGCGGCTTTAAGACTCAAAATGGCGGCTGTAGAATGGTTCCAGCAGCTTGTATAGCCGTCATATAAAGGATGGCGACTGTAAGACTCAAAATGAAGGCTGTAGAATGGTTCCAGCAGCTTGTAAAGCTGTTATGTAAAGGATGGCGGCTATAACACTCAAATTGGCGGCTGTAGAATGGTTCCAGCAGCTTGTATAGCTTTTATTTAAAGGGTAGCGGCTATAAGACTCAAATTTGCGGCTGTAGAAAGGTTCCAGCAGCTTGTATAGCTGTTATATAAAGGATGGCGACTATAACACTCAAAATGGTGGCTGTAGCATGGTTCCAGCAGCTTGTATAGCTGTTATATAAGTGCTGGCGGCTGTAAGACTCAAAATGGCGGCAGTAGAATTGTTCCAGCAGCTTGTATAGCTGTTATATAAAGAATGGCAACTACAACACTCAAAATGGCGGCTGTAGAATGGTTTCAGCAGCTTGTGTAGCTACTATATTAAGGATGGAGGCTATAACACTCAAAATCGCGGCTGAAGAATGGTTCCAGTAGCTTGTGTAGCTACTATATTAAAGATGGCGGCTAAAGGACTCAAACTGGCGGCTGTAGAATGGTTCCAGCAGCTTGCATAGCTACTATATTAAAGATGGCGGCTATAGGACTCAAACCATTCCTGTAGAATGGTTCTAGCAGCTTGTATAGCTACTATATTAAAGATGGCGGCCAAATAACTCAAATTGGCGGCTCTAGAATGAGTCCAGCAGCTTGTATAGCCGTCATATAAAGGATGGCGGCTGTAAGACTCAAAATGAAGGCTGTAGTATGGTTCCAGCAGCTTGTAGGGATAGTACACAAAGGATAGCGGCTATAAGACTCAAAATGGCGGCTGTAGAATGGTTCCAGCACCTTGTAGAGTTACTATACAAAGGATAGCGACTAAAAGACCCAAAAAGGCGGCTGTAGAATGGTTCCAGCAGCTTGTAGAGCTACTATACAAAGGATAGCGGCTATAAGAGTAAAAATGGCCGCTGTGGAATGGTTCCAGTAGCTTGTATAGCTACTATATTAAAGATGGCGGCTAGAGGTCTTAAACTGGCGGCTGTATAATGGTTCCAGCAGCTTGTGTAGCTTCTTCATCAAAGATGGCGGCTAAAGGACTCAAATTGGCGGCTATAGAATGGTTGCAGCAGCTTGTATAGCCTCATATAACAGATGGCGGCTGTAAGACTCAAAATGAAGGCTGTAGAGTGGTTCCAGCAGCTTGTAAAGCTGTTATGTAAAGGATGGCGGCTATAAGATTCAAAGTGAAGGCCGTAGATTGATTCCAGCAGCTTGTATAGCTGTTATATAAAGGATGGCGGCTATAAGACTCAAAATGAAGGCTGTAGAATGGTTCCAGTAGCTTGTATAGCTACTATTTTAAAGATGGCGGCTAAAGGACAAAAACTGGCGGCTGTAGAATGGGTCCAGCAGCTTGTACAGCTACTATATTAAAGATGACGGCTAAAGGACTCAAATTGGCGGCTATAGAATGGTTCCAGCAGCTTGTATAGCCGTCATATACAGGATGGCGGCTGTAAGACTCAAAATAAAGGCTGTAGAATGGTTCCAGCAGCTTGTAAATTGTTATGTAAAGGATGGCGGCTAAAGGACCCAAAATGGCGGCTGTAGAATGGTTCCAGCTACTTGTGTAGCTGTAATATGAAGAATGGCGGCTATAAACGTCAAATAAGCAGATGTAGAATAATTCCAGCAACTTGTATAGCAGTTATATAAAGAATGACAGCTATAAACCTCAAATTGGCGGCGGTAGAATGGTTCCAGTAACTTAAATAGCTCTTATATAAAAAATGGCGGCTATATAAACCTCAAATAAGCGGCTGTAGAATGATTCCAGCAGCTTGTATAGCTGTTATATAAAAAATGGCAGATATAAGACTCAAAATGGCAGCTGAAGAATGGTTCCAGCAGTTTGTAAAGCTGTTATACAAACGAAGGCGGCTATAACCCTCAAAATGGAGGCTGTTCATTGGTTCCAGCAGCTTGTATAGCTGATATATAAAGAATGGCGGCTAAACCACTCAAAATGGCGGCAGTAGAATGGTTTAAGCAGCTTGTGTAGCTGATATATAAAGGATGGAGGCTATAAGACTCAAAATGAAGGCTGTAGAATGGTTCCAGCAGCTTGTATAGCTACTATATTAAAGATGGCGGCTAAAGGACTCAAATTGGCGGCTATAGAATGGTTCCAGCAGCTTGTATAGCCGTCATATAAGGGATGGCGGCTCTAAGACTTATAATGAAGGCTGTAGAATGGTTCCAGCAGCTTGTAAAGCTCTTATGTAGAGGATGGCGGCTATAAGACTCAAAATAAAGGCTGTAGAATGGTTCCAGCAGCTTGTATAGCTATTATTTAAAGGATGGCGGCTATAACACGCAAAATGAAGCCTGTAGAATGGTTCCAGTAGCTTGTATAGCTACTATATTAAAGTTGGCGGCTAAAGGACTCAAACTGGCGGCTGTAGAATGGTTCCAGCAGCTTGTATAGCTACTATATTAAAGATGACGGCTAAAGGACTAGAATTGGCGGCTATAGAATGGTTCCAGCAGCTTGTATAGCCGTCATATAAAGGATGGCGGCTGTAAGACTAAAAATGAAGGCTGTAGAATGGTTCCAGCAGCTTGTAAAATGTTATGTAAAGGATGGCGGCTATTAGACTCAAAATGAAGGCTGTAGAATGGTTCCAGCAGCTTGTATAGCTGTTATTTAAGGGATGGAGGCTATAAGACTTAAAATGGCGGCTGAAGAATGGTTCCAGCAGCCTGTATAGCTGTTATATAAAGGATGGCGGCTCTAAGACTCAAAATGAAGGCTGTAGAATGATTCCAGCAGCTTGTAGAGCTACTACAGCGGCTATAAGACTCACAATTGCGGCTGTTGAATGGTTCCAGCAGCTTGTATAGCTGTTATATAAAGGATTGCGGCTCTAAGACTCGAAATGAAGGCTGTAGAATGGTTGCAGCAGCTTGTAAAGCTGTTATGTAAACTATGGCGGCTATAAGACTCAAAATCAAGGCTGTAGAATGGTTCCAGCAAGTTGTATAGCTGTTATATAAAGAATAGCGGCTCTAAGACTCAAAATGAAGGCTGTAGAATGGTTCCAGCAGCTTGTAAAGCTGTTTTGTAAACTATGGCGTCTCTAAGACTCGAAATGAAGGCTGTAGAATGGTTCCAGCAGCTTGTAGAGCTACTACAGCGGCTATAAGACTCAAAATTGCGGCTGTTGAATGGTTCCAGCAGCTTGTATAGCTGTTATGTAAACTATGGCGGCTATAAGACTCAAAATGGCGGCTGAAGAATGGTTCCAGCAGCCTGTATAGCTGTTATATAAAGGATGGCGGCTATAACACTCAAAATGGCGGCTGAAGAATGGTTCCAGCAGTTTGTAAAGCTGTTATACAAACGATGGCGGCTATAAACCTCGAAATGGATGCTGTTTATTGGTTCCAGGAGCTTGTAAAGCTGTTATATAAAAAATGGGGGATATAACACTCAAATTGCAGGCTGTAGAATGGTTCCAGCAACTTTTATAGCTGTTATATAAAGAATGGAGGCTATAAACCTCAAACTGGCGGCTTTAGAATGGTTCCAGCCGCTTGTATAGCTACTATATTAAAGATGGCGGCTTAAAGACTCAAACTGGCGGCTGTAGAATGGTTCCAGCAGGCTGTAGAGCTACTATACAAAGGACAGCGGCTATTAGAAGGCTGTAGAATGGTTCCAGCAGCTTGTAGAGCTACCATACAAAAGATAGCGGCTATAAGACTGAAATTGGCGGCTGTAGAATGGTTCCAGCAGCTTGTATAGCTGTTATATAAAGAATTGCAGCTTTAAGACTCAAAATGGCGGCAGTAGAATGGTTCCAGCAGCTTGTTTAGCTGTTATTTAAAGGATAGCGGCTATAAGACGCAAAATTAAGGCTGTAGAATGGTTCCAGCAGCTTGTATAGCTGTTTTATAAAAGATGTCGGCTGTAGCATTGGTCCATCAGCTTGTATAGTTACTATATTAAAGATGGCGGCTAAAGGACTCAAAGTGGCGTCTGCAGAATGGATCCAGCAGCTTGTAGAGCTACCATACAAAAGATAGCGGCTACAAGACTGAAATTGGCGGCTATAGAATTGTTCCAGCAGCTTGTATAGCTGTTATATAAAGAATTGCAGCTTTAAGACTCAAAATGGCGGCAGTAGAATGGTTCCAGCAGCTTGTATAGCTGTTATTTAAAGGATAGCGGCTCTAAGACTCGAAATGAAGGCTGTAGAATGGTTGCAGCAGCTTGTAAAGCTGTTATGTAAACTATGGCGGCTATAAGACTCAAAATCAAGGCTGTAGAATGGTTCCAGCAAGTTGTATAGCTGTTATATAAAGAATGGCGGCTCTAAGACTCAAAATGAAGGCTGTAGAATGGTTCCAGCAGCTTGTAAAGCTGTTTTATAAAAGATGTCGGCTGTAGCATTGTTCCATCAGCTTGTATAGTTACTATATTAAAGATGGCGGCTAAAGGACTCAAAGTGGCGTCTGCAGAATGGATCCAGCAGCTTGTAGAGCTACCATACAAAAGATAGCGGCTACAAGACTGAAATTGGCGGCTATAGAATTGTTCCAACAGCTTGTATAGCTGTTATATAAAGAATTGCAGCTTTAAGACTCAAAATGGCGGCAGTAGAATGGTTCCAGCAGCTTGTATAGCTGTTATTTAAAGGATAGCGGCTATAAGACGCAAAATTAAGGCTGTAGAATGGTTCCGCAGCTTGTATAACTGTTTTATAAAAGATGTCGGCTGTAGCATTGTTCCATCAGATTGTATAGCTACTATATTAAAGATGGCGGCTAAAGGACTCAAACTGGCGGCTGTAGAAAGATTCCAGCAGCTTGTAGAGCTACTATACAAAGAAAAGCGGCTATAAGTTTCAAATTAGTGGCTATAGAATGGTTCCAGCAGCTTGTATAGCTACTATATTAAAGATGGTTACTAAAGGACTCAAACTGGCGGCTGTAGAATGGTTCCAGCAGCTTGTATAGCTACTATATTAAAGATGGCGGCTAAAGGACTCAAATTGGCGGCTATAGAATGGTTCCAGCAGCTTGAATAGCCGTCATATAAAGGATGGCGGCTGTAGACTCAAAATGAAGGCTGTAGAATGGTTCCAGCAGCTTGTAAAGCTGTCATGTAAACTATGGCGGCTATAAGACTCATAATGAAGGCTGTAGAATGGTTCCAGCAGCTTGTATAGGTGTTATATAAAGGATGGCGGCTATAACACTCAAAATGGCGGCTGGAGAATGGCTTAAGCAGCTTGTGTAGCTGATATATAAAATATGGAGGCTATAAGACTCAAAATAAAGGCTGTAGAATGGTTCCAGCAGCTTGTTTAGCTGTTATATAAAGGATGGCGGCTATAACACTCAAAATGGCGGCTGTAGAAAGGTTTAAGCAGCTTGTGTAGCTGATATATAATGGAGGCTATAACACTCAAAATCGCGGCTGTAGAATGGTTAAAGCAGCTTGTGTAGCTGATATATACAGGATGGAGGCTATGAGACTCAAAATGAAGACTGTAGAATGGTTCCAGCAGCTTGTATAGCTTTTATTAAAAGGATAGCGGCTATAAGACTCAAAATTAAGGCTGTAGAAAGGTTTCAGCAGCTTGTATAGCTGTTATATAAAGGATGGCGGCTATAAACCTCAAATCAGCGGCTGTAGAATGGTTTCAGCAGCTTATACAGCTACTATATTAAAGATGGCGGCTAAAGGACTCAAACTGGCGGCTGTAGAATGGTTCCAGCAGCTTGTATGCTACTACATTAAAGATGGCGGCTAAAGGACTCAAATTGGCGGCTTTAAATGGTTCCAGCAGCTTGTATAGCTACTACATTAAAGATGGCGGCTAAAGGACTCAAATTGGCGGCTATAGAATGGTTCCAGCAGCTTGTATAGCTACTATATTAAAGATGACGGCTAAAGGACTCAAATTGGCGGCATAGAATGGTTCCAGCAGCTTGTATAGCCGTCATATAAGGGATGGCGGCTGTAAGACTAAAAATGAAGGCTGTAGAATGGTTCCAGCAGCTTGTAAAGCTGTTATGTAAACTATTGCGGCTATAAGACTCAAAATGAAGGCTGTAGAATGGTTCTAGCAGATTGTATCGCTGTTATTCAAGAGATGGCGGCTATAGGACTCAAAGTGGCGGCTGTAGAATCTTCCCAGCAGCTTGTGTAGCTCTTATTAATAGAATGGCGGCTATAACACTCAAAATGAAGGCTCTAGAATGGTTCCAGCAGCTTGTATAGCTGTTATATAAAGAATGGCGGCTCTAAGACACAAAATGAAGGCTGTAGAATGGTTCCAGCAGCTTGTAAAGCTACTATATTAAAGATGGCGGCTAAAGGACTCAAATTGGCGGCTATAGAATGGTTCCAGCAGCTTGAATAGCCGTCATATAAAGGATGGCGGCTGTAGACTCAAAATGAAGGCTGTGGAATGGTTCCAGCAGCTTGTAAAGCTGTCATGTAAATTATGGCGGCTATAAGACTCATAATGAAGGCTGTAGAATGGTTCCAGCAGCTTGTATAGGTGTTATATAAAGGATGGCGGCTATAACACTCAAAATGGAGGCTGGAGAATGGCTTAAGCAGCTTGTGTAGCTGATATATAAAATATGGAGGCTATAAGACTCAAAATAAAGGCTGTAGAATGGTTCCAGCAGCTTGTTTAGCTGTTATATAAAGGATGGCGGCTATAACACCCAAAATGGCGGCTGTAGAAAGGTTTAAGCAGCTTGTGTAGCTGATATATAATGGAGGCTATAACACTCAAAATCGCGGCTGTAGAATGGTTAAAGCAGCTTGTGTAGCTGATATATACAGGATGGAGGCTATGAGACTCAAAATGAAGACTGTAGAATGGTTACAGCAGCTTGTATAGCTTTTATTAAAAGGATAGCGGCTATAAGACTCAAAATTAAGGCTGTAGAAAGGTTTCAGCAGCTTGTATAGCTGTTATATAAAGGATGGCGGCTATAAACCTCAAATCAGCGGCTGTAGAATGGTTTCAGCAGCTTATACAGCTACTATATTAAAGATGGCGGCTAAAGGACTCAAACTGGCGGCTGTAGAATGGTTCCAGCAGCTTGTATGCTACTACATTAAAGATGGCGGCTAAAGGACTCAAATTGGCGGCTTTGAATGGCGGCTGTTATATAAAGAATGGAGGCTATAAACCTCAAACTGGCGGCTTTAGAATGGTTCCAGCCGCTTGTATAGCTACTATATTAAAGATGGCGGCTTAAAGACTCAAACTGGCGGCTGTAGAATGGTTCCAGCAGGCTGTAGAGCTACTATACAAAGGACAGCGGCTATTAGAAGGCTGTAGAATGGTTCCAGCAGCTTGTAGAGCTACCATACAAAAGATAGCGGCTATAAGACTGAAATTGGCGGCTGTAGAATGGTTCCAGCAGCTTGTATAGCTGTTATATAAAGAATTGCAGCTTTAAGACTCAAAATGGCGGCAGTAGAATGGTTCCAGCAGCTTGTTTAGCTGTTATTTAAAGGATAGCGGCTATAAGACGCAAAATTAAGGCTGTAGAATGGTTCCAGCAGCTTGTATAACTGTTTTATAAAAGATGTCGGCTGTAGCATTGTTCCATCAGCTTGTATAGTTACTATATTAAAGATGGCGGCTAAAGGACTCAAAGTGGCGTCTGCAGAATGGATCCAGCAGCTTGTAGAGCTACCATACAAAAGATAGCGGCTACAAGACTGAAATTGGCGGCTATAGAATTGTTCCAGCAGCTTGTATAGCTGTTATATAAAGAATTGCAGCTTTAAGACTCAAAATGGCGGCAGTAGAATGGTTCCAGCAGCTTGTATAGCTGTTATTTAAAGGATAGCGGCTCTAAGACTCGAAATGAAGGCTGTAGAATGGTTGCAGCAGCTTGTAAAGCTGTTATGTAAACTATGGCGGCTATAAGACTCAAAATCAAGGCTGTAGAATGGTTCCAGCAAGTTGTATAGCTGTTATATAAAGAATGGCGGCTCTAAGACTCAAAATGAAGGCTGTAGAATGGTTCCAGCAGCTTGTAAAGCTGTTTTGTAAACTATGGCGTCTCTAAGACTCGAAATGAAGGCTGTAGAATGGTTCCAGCAGCTTGTAGAGCTACTACAGCGGCTATAAGACTCAAAATTGCGGCTGTTGAATGGTTCCAGCAGCTTGTATAGCTGTTATGTAAACTATGGCGGCTATAAGACTCGAAATGGCGGCTGAAGAATGGTTCCAGCAGCCTGTATAGCTGTTATATAAAGGATGGCGGCTATAACACTCAAAATGGCGGCTGAAGAATGGTTCCAGCAGTTTGTAAAGCTGTTATACAAACGATGGCGGCTATAAACCTCGAAATGGATGCTGTTTATTGGTTCCAGGAGCTTGTAAAGCTGTTATATAAAAAATGGGGGATATAACACTCAAATTGCAGGCTGTAGAATGGTTCCAGCAACTTTTATAGCTGTTATATAAAGAATGGAGGCTATAAACCTCAAACTGGCGGCTTTAGAATGGTTCCAGCCGCTTGTATAGCTACTATATTAAAGATGGCGGCTTAAAGACTCAAACTGGCGGCTGTAGAATGGTTCCAGCAGGCTGTAGAGCTACTATACAAAGGACAGCGGCTATTAGAAGGCTGTAGAATGGTTCCAGCAGCTTGTAGAGCTACCATACAAAAGATAGCGGCTATAAGACTGAAATTGGCGGCTGTAGAATGGTTCCAGCAGCTTGTATAGCTGTTATATAAAGAATTGCAGCTTTAAGACTCAAAATGGCGGCAGTAGAATGGTTCCAGCAGCTTGTTTAGCTGTTATTTAAAGGATAGCGGCTATAAGACGCAAAATTAAGGCTGTAGAATGGTTCCAGCAGCTTGTATAGCTGTTTTATAAAAGATGTCGGCTGTAGCATTGTTCCATCAGCTTGTATAGTTACTATATTAAAGATGGCGGCTAAAGGACTCAAAGTGGCGTCTGCAGAATGGATCCAGCAGCTTGTAGAGCTACCATACAAAAGATAGCGGCTACAAGACTGAAATTGGCGGCTATAGAATTGTTCCAACAGCTTGTATAGCTGTTATATAAAGAATTGCAGCTTTAAGACTCAAAATGGCGGCAGTAGAATGGTTCCAGCAGCTTGTATAGCTGTTATTTAAAGGATAGCGGCTATAAGACGCAAAATTAAGGCTGTAGAATGGTTCCGCAGCTTGTATAACTGTTTTATAAAAGATGTCGGCTGTAGCATTGTTCCATCAGATTGTATAGCTACTATATTAAAGATGGCGGCTAAAGGACTCAAACTGGCGGCTGTAGAAAGATTCCAGCAGCTTGTAGAGCTACTATACAAAGAAAAGCGGCTATAAGTTTCAAATTAGTGGCTATAGAATGGTTCCAGCAGCTTGTATAGCTACTATATTAAAGATGGTTACTAAAGGACTCAAACTGGCGGCTGTAGAATGGTTCCAGCAGCTTGTATAGCTACTATATTAAAGATGGCGGCTAAAGGACTCAAATTGGCGGCTATAGAATGGTTCCAGCAGCTTGAATAGCCGTCATATAAAGGATGGCGGCTGTAGACTCAAAATGAAGGCTGTAGAATGGTTCCAGCAGCTTGTAAAGCTGTCATGTAAACTATGGCGGCTATAAGACTCATAATGAAGGCTGTAGAATGGTTCCAGCAGCTTGTATAGGTGTTATATAAAGGATGGCGGCTATAACACTCAAAATGGCGGCTGGAGAATGGCTTAAGCAGCTTGTGTAGCTGATATATAAAATATGGAGGCTATAAGACTCAAAATAAAGGCTGTAGAATGGTTCCAGCAGCTTGTTTAGCTGTTATATAAAGGATGGCGGCTATAACACTCAAAATGGCGGCTGTAGAAAGGTTTAAGCAGCTTGTGTAGCTGATATATAATGGAGGCTATAACACTCAAAATCGCGGCTGTAGAATGGTTAAAGCAGCTTGTGTAGCTGATATATACAGGATGGAGGCTATGAGACTCAAAATGAAGACTGTAGAATGGTTCCAGCAGCTTGTATAGCTTTTATTAAAAGGATAGCGGCTATAAGACTCAAAATTAAGGCTGTAGAAAGGTTTCAGCAGCTTGTATAGCTGTTATATAAAGGATGGCGGCTATAAACCTCAAATCAGCGGCTGTAGAATGGTTTCAGCAGCTTATACAGCTACTATATTAAAGATGGCGGCTAAAGGACTCAAACTGGCGGCTGTAGAATGGTTCCAGCAGCTTGTATGCTACTACATTAAAGATGGCGGCTAAAGGACTCAAATTGGCGGCTTTGAATGGTTCCAGCAGCTTGTATAGCTACTACATTAAAGATGGCGGCTAAAGGACTCAAATTGGCGGCTATAGAATGGTTCCAGCAGCTTCTATAGCTACTATATTAAAGATGACGGCTAAAGGACTCAAATTGGCGGCATAGAATGGTTCCAGCAGCTTGTATAGCCGTCATATAAGGGATGGCGGCTGTAAGACTAAAAATGAAGGCTGTAGAATGGTTCCAGCAGCTTGTAAAGCTGTTATGTAAACTATTGCGGCTATAAGACTCAAAATGAAGGCTGTAGAATGGTTCTAGCAGATTGTATCGCTGTTATTCAAGAGATGGCGGCTATAGGACTCAAAGTGGCGGCTGTAGAATCTTCCCGGCAGCTTGTGTAGCTCTTATTAATAGAATGGCGGCTATAACACTCAAAATGAAGGCTCTAGAATGGTTCCAGCAGCTTGTATAGCTGTTATATAAAGAATGGCGGCTCTAAGACACAAAATGAAGGCTGTAGAATGGTTCCAGCAGCTTGTAAAGCTGTTATGTAAACTATGGCGGCTATAAGACTCAAAATGAAGGCCGTAAAATGGTTCCAGCAGCTTAAATAGCTGTTATATAAAGGATGGCGGCTATAACACTAAAAATGGCGGCTGTAGAATGGTTTAAGCAGATTGTGTACTTGATATATAAAGCATGGAGGTTATAACACTCAAAATCGCGGCTGTAGAATGGTTCCAGTAGCTTGTATAGCTACTATATTAAGGATGGCGGCTAAAGGACTCAAACTGGCGGCTGTAGAATGGTTCCAGCAGCTTGTATAGCTACTATATTAAAGATTGCTACCAAAGGACTCAAACTGGCGGCTGTAGAATGGTTTCAGCAGCTTGTATAGCTGTTATATAAAGAATGGCGGCTATAACACTCAAAATGGCGACTGTAGAATGGTTTAAGCAGCTTGTGTAGCTGATATATAAAGGATGGAGGCTAAAAGACTCAAAATGAAGGCTGTAGAGTGGTTCCAGCAGCTTGTATAGCTTTTATTAAAAGGAAAGCGGCTAAAGGACTCAAAATTAAGGCTGTAGAAAGGTTTCAGCAGCTTGTATAGCTGTTATATAAAGGACGGCGGCTATAAACCTCAAATCAGCGGCTGTAGAATGGTTCCAGCAGCTTGTATAGCTGTTATATAAAAAATGTCGGCTGTAGAATGGTTCCAGTAGCTTGTATAGCTGTTATATTAAAGATGGCGGCTAAAGGACTCAAACTGGCGGCTGTAGAATGGTTCCAGCAGCTTGTATGCTACTACATTAAAGATTGAGGCTAAAGGACTCAAATTGGCGGCTATAGAATGGTTCCAGCAGCTTGTATAGCTACTATATTAAAGATGGCTACTAAAGGACTCGAACTGGCGGCTGTAGAATGGTTCCAGCAGATTGTATAGCTACTATATTAAAGATGGCGGCTAAAGGACTCAAATTGGCGGCTCTAGAATGGTTCCAGCAGCTTGCATAGCCGTCATATAAAGGATGGCGGCTGTAAGACTCAAAATGAAGGTTGTAGAATAGTTACAGTAGCTTGTATAGCTACTATATTAAAGATGGCGGCTAAGGGACTCAAACTGGCGGCTGTAGAATGGTTCCAGCAGCTTACATAGCCGTCATATAAAGGATGGCGGCTGCAAGACTCAAAATGAAGGCTGTAGAATGGTTCCAGCAGCTTGTAAAGCTGTAATAGAAAGGATGGCGGATAAAGGACTCAAACTGGCGGCTGTAGAATGGTTCCAGTAGCTTGTATAGCTACTATATTAAAGATGGCGGCTAAAGGACTCAAACTGGCGGCTGTAGAATGGTTCCAGCAGCTTGTATAGCTACTATATTAAAGATGGCTGCTAAAGAACTCAAATTGGCGGCTATAGAATGGTTCCAGCAGCTTGTATAGCCGTCATATAAAGGATGGCGGCTCTAAGACTCAAAATGAAGGCTGTAGAATGGTTCCAGCAGCTTGTAAAGCTGTTATGTAAACTATGGCGGCTATAAGACTCAAAATGAAGGCTGTAGAATGGTTCCAGCAGCTTGTATAACTGTTATATAAAGGATGGCGGCTGTAAGACTCAAAATAAAGGCTGTAGAATGGTTCCAGCAGCTTGTAAAGCTGTTATGTAAAGGATGGCGGCTATAAGACTCAAAATTAAGGCTCTAGAATGGTTCCAGCAGCTTGTATAGCTGTTATATAAAGAATGGCGGCTCTAAGACTCAAAATGAAGGCTGTAGAATGGTTCCAGCAACTTGTATAGCTGTTATATAAAGAATTGCGGCTCTAAGACTCGAAATGAAGGCTGGAAAATGGTTCCAGCAGCTTGTAAAGCTGTTATGTAAACTATGACGGCTATAAGACTCAAAATTAAGGCTGTAGAATGGTTCCAGCAGCTTGTATAGCTGTTATATTAAGGATGACGGCTGTAAGACTCAAAATCAAGGCTGTAGAATGGTTCCAGCAGCTTGTAAAGCTGTTATATAAAGAATGGCGGCTTTAAGATTCAAAATGAAGGCTGTAGCATGGTTCCAGCAGCTTGTAAAGCTGTTATGTAAACTATGGCGGCTATAAGACTCAAAATAAAGGCTGTAGAATGGTTCCAGCAGCTTGTAAAGCTGTTATATAAAGGATTGCGGCTATAAGACTCAAAATGAAGGCTGAGGAATGGTTCCAACAGCCTGTATAGCTGTTATATAAAGGATGGCGGCTATAACACTCAAAATGGCGGCTGAAGACTGGTTCCAGCAATTTGTAAAGCTGTTATACAAACGATGGCGGCTATAAACCTCGAAATGGAGTCTGTTTATTGGTTCCAGGAGCTTGTAAATCTGTTATATAAAAAATGGGGGATATAACACTCAAAATGAAGGCTCTAGAATGGTTCCAGCAGCTTGTAAAGCTGTTATGTAAACTATGGCGGCTATAAGACTCAAAATGAAGGCTGTAAAATGGTTCCAGCAGCTTGTATAGCTGTTATATAAAGGATGGCGGCTATAACACTAAAAATGGCGGCTGTAGAATGGTTTAAGCAGATTGTGTAGTTGATATATAAAGGATGGAGGCTATAACACTCAAAATGGCGGCTGTAGAATGGTTTAAGCAGCTTCTGTAGCTGATATATAAAGGATGGAGGCTATAAGACTCAAAATGAAGGCTGTAGAATGGTTCCAGCAGCTTGTAAAGCTGTTATGTAAACTATGGCGGCTATAAGACTCAAAATGAAGGCTGTAAAATGGTTCCAGCAGCTTGTATAGCTGTTATATAAAGGATGGCGGCTATAACACTAAAAATGGCGGCTGTAGAATGGTTTAAGCAGATTGTGTAGTTGATATATAAAGGATGGAGGCTATAACACTCAAAATGGCGGCTGTAGAATGGTTTAAGCAGCTTGTGTAGCTGATATATAAAGGATGGAGGCTATAAGACTCAAAATGAAGGCTGTAGAATGGTTCCAGCAGCTTGTATAGCTACTATATTAAGGATGGCGGCTAAAGGACTCAAACTGGCGGCTGTAGAATGGTTCCAGCAGCTTGTATAGCTACTATATTAAAGATTGCTACCAAAGGACTCAAACTGGCGGCTGTAGAATGGTTTCAGCAGCTTGTATAGCTCTTATATAAAGAATGGCGGCTATAACACTCAAAATGGCGGCTGTAGAATGGTTTAAGCAGCTTGTGTAGCTGATATATAAAGGATGGAGGCTATAAGACTCAAAATGAAGGCTGTAGAATGGTTCCAGCAGCTTGTATAGCTTTTATTGAAAGGAAAGCGGCTAAAGGACTCAAAATTAAGGCTGTAGAAAGGTTTCAGCAGCTTGTATAGCTGTTATATAAAGGACGGCGGCTATAAACCTCAAATCAGCGGCTGTAGAATGGTTCCAGCAGCTTGTATAGCTGTTATATAAAAAATGTCGGCTGTAGAATGGTTCCAGTAGCTACTATATTAAAGATGGCGGCTAAAGGACTCAAACTGGCGGCTGTAGAATGGTTCCAGCAGCTTACATAGCCGTCATATAAAGGATGGCGGCTGTAAGACTCAAAATGAAGGCTGTTCCAGCAGCTTGTAAAGCTGTTATAGAAAGGATGGCGGCTAAAGGACTCAAACTGGCGGCTGTAGAATGGTTCCAGTAGCTTGTATAGCTACTATATTAAAGATGGCGGCTAAAGAACTCAAATTGGCGGCTATAGATTGGTTCCAGCAGCTTGTATTGCCGTCATATAAAGGATGGCGGCTCTAAGACTCAAAATGAAAGCTGTAGAATGGTTCCAGCAGCTTGTAAAGCTGTTATGTAAACTATGGCGGCTATAAGACTAAAATGAAGGCTGTAGAATGGTTCCAGCAGCTTGTATAGCTGTTATATTAAGGATGACGGCTGTAAGACTCAAAATCAAGGCTGTAGAATGGTTCCAGCAGCTTGTAAAGCTGTTATATAAAGAATGGCGGCTCTAAGATTCAAAATGAAGGCTGTAGCATGGTTCCAGCAGCTTGTAAAGCTGTTATATAAAGGATTGCGGCTATAAGACTCAAAATGAAGGCTGAGGAATGGTTCCAACAGCCTGTATAGCTGTTATATAAAGGATGGCGGCTATAAGACTCAAAATGAAGGCTGAAGAATGGTTCCAACAGCCTGTATAGCTGTTATATACAGGATGGTGGCTATAACACTCAAAATGGCGGCTGAAGACTGGTTCCATCAATTTGTAAAGCTGTTATACAAACGATGGCGGCTATAAACCTCGAAATGGAGTCTGTTTATTGGTTCCAGGAGCTTGTAAATCTGTTATATAAAAAATGGGGGATATAACACTCAAAATGAAGGCTCTAGAATGGTTCCAGCAGCTTGTATAGCTGTTATATAAAGAATGGCGGCTCTAAGACTCAAAATGAAGGCTGTGGAATGGTTCCAGCAGCTTGTAAAGCTGTTATGTAAACTATGGCGGCTATAAGACTAAAAATGAAGGCTGTAGAATGGTTCCAGCAGCTTGTATAGCTGTTATATTAAGGATGACGGCTGTAAGACTCAAAATCAAGGCTGTAGAATGGTTCCAGCAGCTTGTAAAGCTGTTATATAAAGAATGGCGGCTCTAAGATTCAAAATGAAGGCTGCAGCATGGTTCCAGCAGCTTGTAAAGCTGTTATGTAAACTATGACGGCTATAAGACTCAAAATGAAGGCTGTAGAATGGTTCCAGCAGCTTGTAAAGCTGTTATATAAAGGATTGCGGCTATAAGACTCAAAATGAAGGCTGAAGAATGGTTTCAACAGCCTGTATAGCTGTTATATAAAGGATGGCGGCTATAACACTCAAAATGGCGGCTGAAGACTGGTTCCAGCAATTTGTAAAGCTGTTATACAAACGATGGCGGCTATAAACCTCGAAATGGAGTCTGTTTATCGGTTCCAGGAGCTTGTTAATCTGTTATATAAAAAATGGGGGATATAACACTCAAAATGAAGGCTCTAGAATGGTTCCAGCAGCTTGTATAGCTGTTATATAAAGAATGGCGGCTCTAAGACTCAAAATGAAGAATGTAGAATGGTTCCAGCAGCTTGTAAAGCTGTTATGTAAACTATGGCGGCTATAAGACTAAAAATGAAGGCTGTAGAATGGTTCCAGCAGCTTGTATAGCTGTTATATAAAGGATTGCGGCTCTAAGACTCGAAATGAAGGCTGGAGAATGGTTCCAGCAGCTTGTAAAGCTGTTATGTAAACTATGGCGGCTATAAGACTCAAAATGAAGGCTGTAGAATGGTTCCAGCAGCTTGTATAGCTGTTATGTAAAGGATAGCGGCTATAAGACTCAAAATTAAGGCTGTAGAAAGGTTTCAGCAGCTTGTATAGCTGTTATATAAAGGATGGCGGCTATAAACCTCAAATCAGCGGCTGTAGAATGGTTCCAGCAGCTTGTATAGCTGTTATATAAAAGATGTCGGCTGTAGAATGTTTCCAGCAACTTGTATAGCTACTATATTAGAGATGGCGGCTAAAGAACTCAAACTGGCGGCTGTAGAAAGATTCCAGCAGCTTGTAGAGCTACTATACAAAGAAAAGCGGCTATAAGACTCAAATTAGCGGCTATAGAGTTGTTCCAGCAGCTTGTATAGCTACTATATTAAAGATGGCAACTAAAGGACTCAAACATGCGGCTGTAGAATGGTTCCAGCAGCTTCTATCGCTGTTATATAAAGGATGGTGGCTATAAAACTCAAAATGAAGGATGAAGAATGGTTCCAACAGCCTGTAAAGCTGTTATATAAAGGATGGCGGCTATATCACTCAAAATGGCGGCTGAAGACTGGTTCCAGCAGTTTGTAAAGCTGTTATACAAACGATGGCGGCTATAAACCTCGAAATGGAGGCTGTTTATTGGTTCCAGGAGCTTGTAAATCTGTTATGTAAAAAATGGGGGATATAACATTCAAAATGAAGGCTGTAGAATGGTTCCAGCAGCTTGTAAAGCTGTTATGTAAACTATGGCGTCTATAAGACTCAAAATGAAGGCTGTAGAATGGTTCCAGCAGCTTGTATAGCTGTTATATAAAGGATTGCGGCTCTAAGACTCGAAATGAAGGCTGTAGAATGGTTCCAGCAGCTTGTATAGCTTTTATTGGAAGGATAGCGGCAATAAGACTCAAAATTAAGGCTGTAGAAAGGTTTCAGCAGCTTGTATAGCTGTTATATAAAGGACGGCGGCTATAAACCTCAAATCAGCGGCTGTAGAATGGTTCCAGCAGCTTGTATAGCTGTTATATAAAAGATGTCGGCTGTAGAATGGTTCCAGTAGCTTGTATAGCTACTATATTAAAGATGGCGGCTAAAGGACTCAAACTGGCGGCTGTAGAATGGTTCCAGCAGCTTGTATGCTACTACATTAAAGATGGCGGCTAAAGGACTCAAATTGGCGGCTATAGAATGGTTCCAGCAGCTTGTATAGCTACAATATTAAAGATGGCTACTAAAGGACTCAAACTGGCGGCTGTAGAATGGTTCCAGCAGCTTGTATAGCTACTATATTAAAGATGGCGGCTAAAGGACTCAAATTGGCGACTATAGAATGGTTCCAGCAGCTTGCATAGCCGTCATATAAAGGATGGCGGCTGTAAGACTCAAAATGAAGGTTGTAGAATAGTTACAGTAGCTTGTATAGCTACTATATTAAAGATGGTGGCTAAAGGACTCAAACTGGCGGCTGTAGAATGGTTCCAGCAGCTTACATAGCCGTCATATAAAGGATGGCGGCTGTAAGATTTAAAATGAAGGCTGTAGAATGGTTCCAGCAGCTTGTAAAGCTGTTATAAAACGGATGGCGGCTAAAGGACTCAAACTGGCGGCTGTAGAATGGTTCCAGTAGCTTGTATAGCTACTATATTAAAGATGGCGGCTAAAGGACTCAAACTGGCGGCTGTAGAATGGTTCCAGCAGCTTGTATAGCTACTATATTAAAGATGGCGGCTAAAGAACTCAAATTGGCGGCTATAGAATGGTTCTAGCAGCTTGTTTAGCTTTTATTGGAAGGATAGCGGCTATAAGACTCAAAATGAAGGCTGTAGAATGGTTCCAGCAGCTTGTATACCTGTTATATAAAGGATGGCGGCTATAACACTCAAAATGGCGGCTGTAGAATGGTTTAAGCGGCTTGTGTAGCTGATGTATAAAGGATGGAGGCTATAAGACTCAAAATGAGGGCTGTAGAATGGTTCCAGCAGCTTGTATAGCTACTACAATAAAGATGGCGGCTAAAGGACTCAAATTGGCGGCTATAGAATGGTTCCAGCAGCTTGTAGAGCTACAATATTAAATATGGCTACTAAAGGACTCAAACTGGCGGCTGTAGAATGGTTCCAGCAGCTTGTATAGCTACTATATTAAAGATGGCGGCTAAAGGACTCAAATTGGGCTATAGATTGGTTCCAGCAGCTTACATAGCCGTCATATAAAGGATGGCGGCTGTTAGACTCAAAATGAAGGCTGTAGAATGGTTCCAGCAGCTTGTACAGCTTTTATAGGAAGGATAGCGGCTATAAGACTCAAAATGAAGGCTGTAGAATGGTTCCAGCAGCTTGTATACCTGTTATATAAAGGATGGCGGCTATAACACTCAAAATGGCGGCTGTAGTATGGTTTAAGCGGCTTGTTTAGCTGATATATAAAGGATGGAGGCTATAAGACTCAAAATGAAGGCTGTAGAATGGTTCCAGCAGCTTGTATAGCTTTTATTGGAAGGATAGCGGCTATAAGACTCAAAATGAAGGCTGTAGAATGGTTCCAGCAGCTTGTATACCTGTTATATAAAGGATGGCGGCTATAACACTCATAATGGCGGCTGCAGAATGGTTTAAGCGGCTTGTGTAGCTGATGTATAAAGGATGGAGGCTATAAGTCTCAAAATGAGGGCTGTAGAATGGTTCCAGCAGGTTGTATAGCTACTACATTAAAGATGGCGGCTAAGGGACTCAAATTGGCGGCTATAGAATGGTTCCAGCAGCTTGTATAGCTACAATATTAAATATGGCTACTAAAGGACTCAAACTGGCGGCTGTAGAATGGTTCCAGCAGCTTGTATAGCTACTATATTAAAGATGGCGGCTAAAGGACTCAAATTGGCGGCTATAGAATGGTTCCAGCAGCTTACATAGCCGTCATATAAAGGATGGCGGCTGTTAGACTCAAAATGAAGGCTGTAGAATGGTTCCAGCAGCTTGTAAAGCTGTTATGTAAAGGATGGCGGCTATGAGACTCAAAATGAAGGCTCTAGAATGGTTTCAGCAGCTTGTATAGCGGTTATATAAAGGATGGCGGCTATAAGACTCAAAATGAAGGCTGTAGAATGGTTCCAGTAGCTTGTGTAGCTACTATATTAAATATATCGGCTAAAGGACTCAAATTGGCGGCTGAAGAATGGTTCCAGCAGCTTGTATAGCCGTCATAGAAAGGATGGCGGCTGTAAGAATAAAAATGAAGGCTGTAGAATGGTTCCAGCAGCTTGTAAAGCTGTTATGTAAAGGATGGCGGCTATGAGACTCAAAATGAAGGCTCTAGAATGGTTTCAGCAGCTTGTATAGCGGTTATATAAAGGATGGCGGCTATAAGACTCAAACTGGCGGCTGTAGAATGGTTCCAGCAGCTTGTATAGCTACTATATTAAAGATGACGGCTAAAGGACTCAAATTGGCGGCTGAAGAATGGTTCCAGCAGCTTGTATAGCCGTCATATAAAGGATGGCGGCTGTAAGAATAAAAATGAAGGCTGTAGAATGGTTCCAGCAGCTTGTAAATTGTTATGTAAAGGATGGCGGCTAAAGGACTCAAACTGGCGGCTGTAGAATGGTTCCAGTAGCTTGTACAGCAACTATATTAAAGATGGCGGTTAATGGACTCAAACTGGCGGCTGTAGAATGGTTCCAGCAGCTTGTATGCTACTACATTAAAGATGGCGGCTAAAGGACTCAAAATGAAGGCTGTAGAATGGTTCCAGTAGCTTGTGTAGCTACTATATTAAATATGGCGGCTAAAGGACTCAAACTGGCGGCTGTAGAATGGTTCCAGCAGCTTGTATAGCTACTATATTAAAGATGACGGCTAAAGGACTCAAATTGGCGGCTGAAGAATGGTTCCAGCAGCTTGTATAGCCGTCATAGAAAGGATGGCGGCTGTAAGAATAAAAATGAAGGCTGTAGAATGGTTCCAGCAGCTTGTAAATTGTTATGTAAAGGATGGCGGCTAAAGGACTCAATCTGGCGGCTGTAGAATGGTTCCAGTAGCTTGCATAGCTACTATGTTAAAGATGGCGGCTAAAGGACTCAAACTGGCTGACGTAAAATGGTTCCAGCAGCTTGTAGAACTACTATATTAAAGATGGTGGCTAAAGGACTCAAAATGGCGGCTATGGAATTGTTCCAGCAGCTTGTATAGCTGTTATATAAAAGATGTCGGCTGTAGAATGGTTCCAGTATCTTGTACAGCAACTATATTAAAGATAGCGGCTAATGGACTCAAACTGGCGGCTGTAGAATGGTTCCAGCAGCTTGTATGCTACTACATTAAAGATGGCGGCTAAAGGACTCAAAATGAAGGCTGTAGAATGGTTCCAGTAGCTTGTGTAGCTACTATATTAAATATGGCGGCTAAAGGACTCAAACTGGCGGCTGTAGAATGGTTCCAGCAGCTTGTATAGCTACTATATTAAAGATGACGGCTAAAGGACTCAAATTGGCGGCTGAAGAATGGTTCCAGCAGCTTGTATAGCCGTCATATAAAGGATGGCGGCTGTAAGAATAAAAATGAAGGCTGTAGAATGGTTCCAGCAGCTTGTAAATTGTTATGTAAAGGATGGCGGCTAAAGGACTCAAACTGGCGGCTGTAGAATGGTTCCAGTAGCTTGTACAGCAACTATATTAAAGATGGCGGTTAATGGACTCAAACTGGCGGCTGTAGAATGGTTCCAGCAGCTTGTATGCTACTACATTAAAGATGGCGGCTAAAGGACTCAAAATGAAGGCTGTAGAATGGTTCCAGTAGCTTGTGTAGCTACTATATTAAATATGGCGGCTAAAGGACTCAAACTGGCGGCTGTAGAATGGTTCCAGCAGCTTGTATAGCTACTATATTAAAGATGACGGCTAAAGGACTCAAATTGGCGGCTGAAGAATGGTTCCAGCAGCTTGTATAGCCGTCATATAAAGGATGGCGGCTGTAAGAATAAAAATGAAGGCTGTAGAATGGTTCCAGCAGCTTGTAAATTGTTATGTAAAGGATGGCGGCTAAAGGACTCAAACTGGCGGCTGTAGAATGGTTCCAGTAGCTTGTATAGCTACTATGTTAAAGATGGCGGCTAAAGGACTCAAACTGGCTGCTGTAAAATGGTTCCAGCAGCTTGTAGAACTACTATATTAAAGATGGCGGTTAAAGGACTCAAAATGGCGGCTATGGAATTGTTCCAGCAGCTTGTATAGCCGTCATATAAAGGATTGCGGCTCTAAGACTCAAAATTAAGACTGCAGAATGCTTCCAGCAACTTGTATAGCTGTTATATAAAAGGTGGCGGCTATAACCCTCAAAATGGCGGCTGTAGAATGGTTCCAGCAGCTTGTAGAGCTACTACACAAAGGATAGCGGCTATAAGACTCAAAATGAAGGCTGTAGAATGGTTCCAGCAAGTTGTATAGCTGTTATATAAAGAACGGCGGCTATAACACTCAAAATGGCGGCTGTAGAATGGTTCTAGCAGCTTGTATAGCTGGTTTATAAGAGATGGCGGCTATAAGACTCAAAATGAAGGCTGAAAAATGGTTCCAACAGCCTGTATAGCTGTTATATAAAGGATGGCGGCTATAACACTCAAAATGGCGGCTGAAGAATGGTTCCAGCAGTTTGTAAAGCTGTTAAACAAACGACGGCGGCTATAAACCTTAAAATGGAGGCTGTTTATTGGTTCCAGGAGCTTGTAAAGCTGCTATATAAAAAATGGGGGATATAACACTCAAATTGCAGGCTGTAGAATGGTTCCAGCAGCTTGTATAGCTGTTATGTAAAGTATGGCGGCTATAAGACTCAAAGTGAAGGCTGTAGAATGGTTCCAGCAACTTGTATAGCTGTTATATAAAGGATGGAGGCTATAAACCTCAAACTGGCGGCTTTAGAATGTTTCCAGCAGCTTGTTAAGCTACTATATTAAAGATGGCGGCTTAACGACTCAAACTGTCGGCTGTAAAATGGTTCCAGCAGATTGTAGAGCTACTATACAAAGGATAGCGATATAAGAAGGCTGAAGAATGGTTCCAGCAGCTTGTATAGCTGTTATATAAAAAATGGCAGCTTTAAGACTCAAAATGGCGGCAGTAGAATGGTTCCAGCAGCTTGTATAGCTGTTATTTAAAGGATAGCGGCTATAAGGCGCAAAATTAAGGCTGTAAAATGGTTCCAGCAGCTTGTGTAACTGTTTTATAAAAGATGTTGGCTGTAGAATGATTCCAGCAGCTTGTATAGCTACTATACAAAGAAAAGCGGCTATAGGACTCAAATTGGCGGCTGTAGAAAGCTTCCAGCAGCTTGTATAGCTGTTATTTAAAGGATAGCGGCTATAAGATGCAAAATTAAGGCTGTAAAATGGTTCCAGCAGCTTGTGTAACTGTTTTATAAAAGATGTCGGCTGTAGAATTGTTCCATCAGCTTGTATAGCTACTATATTAAAGATGGCGGCTAAAGGACTCAAACTGGCGGCTGTAGAATGATTCCAGCAGCTTGTAGAGCTACCATACAAAGGATGGCGGTTATAAGACTCAAATTGGCGGCTGTAGAATGGTTCCAGCAACTTGTATAGCTGTTATATAAAGAATGACAGCTTTAAGACTCAAAATGGCGGCAGTATAATGGTTCCAACAGCTTGTATAGCTATTATTTAAAGGAAAGCGGCTATAAGACGCAAAATTAAGGCTGTAAAATGGTTCCAGCAGCTTGTGTAACTGTTTTATAAAAGATGTTGACTGTAGAATGATTCCAGCAGCTTGTATAGCTACTATACAAAGAAAAGCGGCTATAAGACTCAAATTGGCGGCTGTAGAAAGGTTCCAGCAGCTTGTATAGCTGTTATTTAAAGGATAGCGGCTATAAGACTCAAAATGGCGGCAGTAAAATGGTTCCAGCAGCTTGTATAGCTGGTATATTAAAGACGGCGGCTAAATTGGCGGCTGTAGAATGCTTCCAGTAGCTTGTATAGCTTTTAATTAAAGGATAGCGGCTATAAGACTCAAAATTAAGGCTGTAGAAAGGTTTCAGCAGCTTGTATAGCTGTTATTTAAAGGATAGCGGCTATAAGATGCAAAATTAATGCTGTAAAATGGTTCCAGCAGCTTGTGTAACTGTTTTATAAAAGATGTCGGCTGTAGAATTGTTCCATCAGCTTGTATAGCTACTATATTAAAGATGGCGGCAAAAGGACTCAAACTGGCGGCTGTAGAATGATTCCAGCAGCTTGTAGAGCTACCATACAAAGGATAGCGGTTATAAGACTCAAATTGGCGGCTGTAGAATGGTTCCAGCTACTTGTATAGCTGTTATATAAGGAATGGCAGCTTTAAGACTCAAAATGGCGGCAGTAGAATGGTTCCAACAGCTTGTATAGCTATTATTTAAAGGATAGCGGCTATAAGACGCAAAATTAAGGCTGTAAAATGGTTCCAGCAGCTTGTGTAACTGTTTTATAAAAGATGTTGACTGTAGAATGATTCCAGCAGCTTGTATAGCTACTATACAAAGAAAAGCGGCTATAAGACTCAAATTGGCGGCTGTAGAAAGGTTCCAGCAGCTTGTATAGCTGTTATTTAAAGGATAGCGGCTATAAGATGAAAAATTAAGGCAGTAAAATGGTTCCAGCAGCTTGTGTAACTGTTTTATAAAAGATGTCGGCTGTAGAATTGTTCCATCAGCTTGTATAGCTACTATATTAAAGATGGCGGCTAAAGGACTCAAACTGGCGGCTGTAGAATGATTCCAGCAGCTTGTATAGCTACTATACAAAGAAAAGCGGCTATAAGACTCAAATTGGCGGCTGTAGAAAGGTTCCAGCAGCTTGTATAGCTGTTATATAAAGGATGGCGGCTATAACACTCAAAATGGCGGCTGAAGAATGGTTCCAGCAGTTTGTAAAGCTGTTATACAAACGATGGCGGCTATAATCCTCAAAATGGAGGCTGTTTATTGGTTCCAGGAGCTTGTAAAGCTGCTATTTCAAAAATGGGGGATATAACACTCAAATTGCAGGCTGTAGAATGTTTCCAGCAGCTTGTATAGCTGTTATGTAAAGTATGGCGGCTATAAGACTCAAAATGAAGGCTGTAGAATGGTTCCAGCAGCTTGTATAGCTTTTATTGAAAGGATAGCGGCTATAAGACTCAAAATTAAGGCTGTAGAAAGGTTTCAGCAGCTTGTATAGCTGGTATATTAAAGACGGCGGCTAAATTGGCGGCTGTAGAATGCTTCCAGTAGCTTGTATAGCTTTTAATTAAAGGATAGCGGCTATAAGACTCAAAATTAAGGCTGTAGAAAGGTTTCAGCAGCTTGTATAGCTGTTATTGCTGTTATTTAAAGGATAGCGGCTATAAGATGCAAAATTAAGGCTGTAAAATGGTTCCAGCAGCTTGTGTAACTGTTTTATAAAAGATGTCGGCTGTAGAATTGTTCCATCAGCTTGTATAGCTACTATATTAAAGATGGCGGCTAAAGGACTCAAACTGGCGGCTGTAGAATGATTCCAGCAGCTTGTATAGCTACTATACAAAGAAAAGCGGCTATAAGAGTCAAATTGGCGGCTGTAGAAAGGTTCCAGCAGCTTGTATAGCTGTTATATAAAGGACGGCGGCTATAAACCTCAAATCAGCGGCTGTAGAATGGTTCCAGCAGCTTTTATAGCTGTTATATAATGGATGGCGGGTATAAGATTCAAAATGGCGGCTGTATAATGGTCCCAGCAGCTTGTGTTATATAAAGGATGGCGGCTATAACACTCAAAATGGCGGCTGTAGAATGATTCCAGCAGCTTTTATAGCTGTTATATAATGGATGGCGGGTATAAGATTGAAAATGGAGGCTGTATAATGGTCCCAGCAGCTTGTATAGCTGTTGTGTAAAAGATGGCGGGTATAAGCTTCAAAATGGCGGCTGTAGAAGGGTTCCAGCAGCTTTTATGGCTACTATATAAAGGATGGTGACTATAAGACTCAAAACGGCGGCTGTAGAATGGTTCCAACAGCTTTTAAAGGTGTTATATAGAGGATGGCGGGTAAAAGTATAGGATGGCGGCTATACAACTCAAAATGGCGGCAGTAGAATGGTTCCAGCAGTTTGTATAGCTGTTACATTATGGATGGCGGGCATAAGATTTTAAATGGCGGCTGTATAATGGCCCCAGCAGCTTGTGTAGCTGTTATATAAAGGATGGCGGCTATAACACTCAAAATGGTGGCTGTAGAATGGTTCCAGCAGCTTGTTTTTCTGTTATATAAAGGATGGCGGCTAAAAGACTCAAAACAGCGGCTATAGAATGGTTCCAGCAGCTTTTATAGCTGTCATATAAAAGTTGGCGAGTATAAGACTCAAAATGGCGGCTGTATAATGGTCCCAGCAGCTTGTGTTATATAAAGGATGGCGGCTATAACACTCAAAATGGCGGCTGTAGAATGATTCCAGCAGCTTTTATAGCTGTTATATAATGGATGGCGGGTATAAGATTCAAAATGGAGGCTGTATAATGGTCCCAGCAGCTTGTATAGCTGTTATTTAAAGGATAGCGGCTATAAGATGAAAAATTAAGGCAGTAAAATGGTTCCAGCAGCTTGTGTAACTGTTTTATAAAAGATGTCGGCTGTAGAATTGTTCCATCAGCTTGTATAGCTACTATATTAAAGATGGCGGCTAAAGGACTCAAACTGGCGGCTGTAGAATGATTCCAGCAGCTTGTATAGCTACTATACAAAGAAAAGCGGCTATAAGACTCAAATTGGCGGCTGTAGAAAGGTTCCAGCAGCTTGTATAGCTGTTATATAAAGGATGGCGGCTATAACACTCAAAATGGCGGCTGAAGAATGGTTCCAGCAGTTTGTAAAGCTGTTATACAAACGATGGCGGCTATAATCCTCAAAATGGAGGCTGTTTATTGGTTCCAGGAGCTTGTAAAGCTGCTATTTCAAAAATGGGGGATATAACACTCAAATTGCAGGCTGTAGAATGTTTCCAGCAGCTTGTATAGCTGTTATGTAAAGTATGGCGGCTATAAGACTCAAAATGAAGGCTGTAGAATGGTTCCAGCAGCTTGTATAGCTTTTATTGAAAGGATAGCGGCTATAAGACTCAAAATTAAGGCTGTAGAAAGGTTTCAGCAGCTTGTATAGCTGGTATATTAAAGACGGCGGCTAAATTGGCGGCTGTAGAATGCTTCCAGTAGCTTGTATAGCTTTTAATTAAAGGATAGCGGCTATAAGACTCAAAATTAAGGCTGTAGAAAGGTTTCAGCAGCTTGTATAGCTGTTATTTAAAGGATAGCGGCTATAAGATGCAAAATTAAGGCTGTAAAATGGTTCCAGCAGCTTGTGTAACTGTTTTATAAAAGATGTCGGCTGTAGAATTGTTCCATCAGCTTGTATAGCTACTATATTAAAGATGGCGGCTAAAGGACTCAAACTGGCGGCTGTAGAATGATTCCAGCAGCTTGTATAGCTACTATACAAAGAAAAGCGGCTATAAGAGTCAAATTGGCGGCTGTAGAAAGGTTCCAGCAGCTTGTATAGCTGTTATATAAAGGACGGCGGCTATAAACCTCAAATCAGCGGCTGTAGAATGGTTCCAGCAGCTTTTATAGCTGTTATATAATGGATGGCGGGTATAAGATTCAAAATGGCGGCTGTATAATGGTCCCAGCAGCTTGTGTTATATAAAGGATGGCGGCTATAACACTCAAAATGGCGGCTGTAGAATGATTCCAGCAGCTTTTATAGCTGTTATATAATGGATGGCGGGTATAAGATTGAAAATGGAGGCTGTATAATGGTCCCAGCAGCTTGTATAGCTGTTGTGTAAAAGATGGCGGGTATAAGCTTCAAAATGGCGGCTGTAGAAGGGTTCCAGCAGCTTTTATGGCTACTATATAAAGGATGGTGACTATAAGACTCAAAACGGCGGCTGTAGAATGGTTCCAACAGCTTTTAAAGGTGTTATATAGAGGATGGCGGGTAAAAGTATAGGATGGCGGCTATACAACTCAAAATGGCGGCAGTAGAATGGTTCCAGCAGTTTGTATAGCTGTTACATTATGGATGGCGGGCATAAGATTTTAAATGGCGGCTGTATAATGGCCCCAGCAGCTTGTGTAGCTGTTATATAAAGGATGGCGGCTATAACACTCAAAATGGTGGCTGTAGAATGGTTCCAGCAGCTTGTATTTCTGTTATATAAAGGATGGCGGCTAAAAGACTCAAAACAGCGGCTATAGAATGGTTCCAGCAGCTTTTATAGCTGTCATATAAAAGTTGGCGAGTATAAGACTCAAAATGGCGGCTGTATAATGGTCCCAGCAGCTTGTGTTATATAAAGGATGGCGGCTATAACACTCAAAATGGCGGCTGTAGAATGATTCCAGCAGCTTTTATAGCTGTTATATAATGGATGGCGGGTATAAGATTCAAAATGGAGGCTGTATAATGGTCCCAGCAGCTTGTATAGCTGTTATGTAATGTATGGCGGCTATAAGACTCAATGTGAAGGCAGTAGAATGGTTCCAGCAACTTGAATAGCTGTTATATAAAGGATGGAGGCTATAAACCTCAAACTGGCGGCTTTACAATGTTTCCAGCAGCTTGTATAGCTACTATATAAAAGATGGCGGCTTAACGACTCAAACTGTCGGCTGTAAAATGGTTCCAGCAGATTGTAGAGCTACTATACAAAGGATAGCGATATAAGAAGGCTGAAGAATGGTTCCAGCAGCTTGTATAGCTGTTATATAAAGAATGGCAGCTTTAAGACTCAAAATGGCGGCAGTAGAATGGTTCCAGCAGCTTGTATAGCTGTTATTTAAAGGATAGCGGCTATAAGGCGCAAAATTAAGGCTGTAAAGTGGTTCCAGCAGCTTGTGTAACTGTTTTATAAAAGATGTCGGCTGTAGAATTGTTCCATCAGCTTGTATAGCTACTATATTAAAGATGGCGGCTAAAGGACTCAAATTGGCGGCTGAAGAATGGTTCCAGCAGCTTGTATAGCTGTTATATAAAGGATGGCGGCTATAAGATTCAAAATGAAGGCTGTAGAATGGTTCCAGCAGCTTGTATAGCTTTTATTGAAAGGATAGCGGCTATAAGACTCAAAATTAAGGCTGTAGAAAGGTTTCAGCAGCTTGTATAGCTGGTATATTAAAGATGGCGGCTAAATTGGCGGCTGTAGAATGGTTCCAGTAGCTTGTATAGCTTTTAATTAAAGGATAGCGGCTATAAGACGCAAAATTAAGGCTGTAAAATGGTTCCAGCAGCTTGTGTAACTGTTTTATAAAAGATGTTGGCTGTAGAATGATTCCAGCAGCTTGTATAGCTACTATACAAAGAAAAGCGGCTATAAGACTCAAATTGGCGGCTGTAGAAAGGTTCCAGCAGCTTGTATAGCTGTTATATAAAGGATGGCGGCTATAAGATTCAAAATGAAGGCTGTAGAATGGTTCCAGCTGCTTGTATAGCTTTTATTGAAAGGATAGCGGCTATAAGACTCAAAATTAAGGGTGTAGAAAGGTTTCAGCAGCTTGTATAGCTGGTATATTAAAGATGGCGGCTAAATTGGCGGCTGTAGAATGGTTCCAGTAGCTTGTATAGCTTTTAATTAAAGGATAGCGGCTATAAGACTCAAAATTAAGGCTGTAGAAAGGTTTCAGCAGCTTGTATAGCTGTTATTTAAAGGATAGCGGCTATGCAAAAATGGATTCAAAATGGCGGTTGTATAATGGTCCCAGCAGCTTGTGTTATATAAAGGATGGCGGCTATAACACTCAAAATGGCGGCTGTAGAATGATTCCAGCAGCTTTTATAGCTGTTATATAATGGATGGCGGGTATAAGATTCAAAATGGAGGCTGTATAATGGTCCCAGCAGCTTGTATAGCTGTTGTGTAAAAGATGGCGGGTATAAGCTTCAAAATGGCGGCTGTAGAAGGGTTCCAGCAGCTTTTATGGCTACTATATAAAGGATGGTGACTAAAAGACTCAAAACGGCGGCTGTAGAATGGTTTCAACAGCTTTTACAGGTGTTATATAGAGGATAGCGGCTACAACTCAAAATGGCGGCTGTAGAATGATTCCAGCAGTTTGTATAGCTGTTATATTATGGATGGCGGGCATAAGATTTTAAATGTGCGGCTGTATAATGGCCCCAGCAGATTGTGTAGCTGTTATATAAAGGATGGCGGGTTGAAGACTCAAAACAGCGGCTGTAGAATGGTTCCAGCAGCTTTTATGGCTACTATATAAAGGATGGTGACTATAGGACTCAAAACGGCGGCTGTAGAATGGTTCCAACAGCTCTTAAAGCTGTTATATAGACGATTGCGGGTAGAGAAGTCAAAATTGCGGCTGTAGAATGGTTCCAGCAGCTTGTATTTCTGTTATATAAAGGATGGCGGCTATACAACTCAAAATGGCGGCAGTAGAATGGTTCCAGCAGTTTGTATAGCTGTTATATTATGGATGGCGGGCATAAGATTTTAAATGGCGGCTGTATAATGGCCCCAGCAGCTTGTGTAGCTGTTATATAAAGGATGGCGGCTATACAACTCAAAACTGCGGCTATAGAATGGTTCCAGCAGCGTTTATAGCTGTCATATGAAAGTTGGCGGGTATAAGACTCAAAATGGCGGCTGTAGAATGGTTCCAGCAACTTGTGTAGCTGTTATATAATGGATGGCGGCTATAACACTCAAAATGGTGGCTGTAGAATGGTTCCAGCAGCTTGTATAGCTGTTAAATAATGGATGGCGGGTATACGACTCAAAATGACGGCTGTATAGTGGTCCCAGCAGCTTGTGTTGCTGTTATATAAAGGATAGCGGCTATAACACTCAAAATGGCGGCTGTAGAATGCTTCCAGCAGCTTGCGTGGCTGTTATATAAAGGATGGCGGCTATACAACTCAAAATGGCGGCAGTAGAATGGTTCCAGCAGTTTGTATAGCTGTTATATTATGGATGGCGGGCATAAGATTTTAAATGGCGGCTGTATATTGGCCCCAGCAGCTTGTGTAGCTGTTATATAATGGATGGCGGCTATAACACTCAAAATGGTGGCTGTAGAATGGTTCCAGCAGCTTGTAATACTGTTATATAAAGGATGGCGGCTAAAATACTCAAAACTGCGGCTATAGAATGGTTCCAGCAGCGTTTATAGCTGTCATATGAAAGTTGGCGGGTATAAGACTCAAAATGGCGGCTGTAGAATGCTTCCAGCAGCTTGCGTAGCTGTTATATAAAGGATGGCGGCTATACAACTCAAAATGGCGGCAGTAGAATGGTTCCAGCAGTTTGTATAGCTGTTATATTATGGATGGCGGGCATAAGATTTTAAATGGCGGCTGTATAATGGCCCCAGCAGCTTGTGTAGCTGATATATAATGGATAGCGGCTATAACACTCAAAATGGTGGCTGTAGAATGGTTCCAGCAGCTTGTAATACTGTTATATAAAGGATGGCGGCTAAAATACTCAAAACTGCGGCTATAGAATGGTTTCAGCAGCGTTTATAGCTGTCATATGAAAGTTGGCGGGTATAAGACTCAAAATGGCGGCTGTAGAATGGTTCCAGCAGCTTGTGTAGCTGTTATATAATAGAATAGAATGGTTCCAGCAGCTTGTAATACTGTTATATAAAGGATGGCGGCTAAAATACTCAAAACTGCGGCTATAGAATGGTTCCAGCAGCGTTTATAGCTGTCATATGAAAGTTGGCGGGTATAAGACTCAAAATGGCGGCTGTAGAATGCTTCCAGCAGCTTGCGTAGCTGTTATATAAAGGATGGCGGCTATACAACTCAAAATGGCGGCAGTAGAATGGTTCCAGCAGTTTGTATAGCTGTTATATTATGGATGGCGGGCATAAGATTTTAAATGGCGTCTGTATAATGGCCCCAGCAGCTTGTGTAGCTGATATATAATGGATGGCGGCTATAACACTCAAAATGGTGGCTGTAGAATGGTTCCAGCAGCTTGTAATACTGTTATATAAAGGATGGCGGCTAAAATACTCAAAACTGCGGCTATAGAATGGTTCCAGCAGCGTTTATAGCTGTCATATGAAAGTTGGCGGGTATAAGACTCAAAATGGCGGCTGTAGAATGGTTCCAGCAACTTGTGTAGCTGTTATATAATGGATGGCGGCTATAACACTCAAAATGGTGGCTGTAGAATGATTCCAACAGCTTGTATAGCTGTTAAATAATGGATGGCGGGTATACGACTCAAAATGACGGCTGTATAGTGGTCCCAGCAGCTTGTGTTGCTGTTATATAAAGGATGGCGGCTATAACACTCAAAATAGCGGCTGTAGAATGGTTCCAACAGCTTGTGTAGCTGCTGTATAAGAGATGGCGGGTATAAGACTCAAAATGGCGCCTGTAGAATGGTTCCAGCAACTTGTAATACTGTTATATAAAGGATGGCGGCTAAAATACTCAAAACTGCGGCTATAGAATGGTTCCAGCAGCGTTTATAGCTGTCATATGAAAGTTGGCGGGTATAAGACTCAAAATGGCGGCTGTAGAATGCTTCCAGCAGCTTGCATAGCTGTTATATAAAGGATGGCGGCTATACAACTCAAAATGGCGGCAGTAGAATGGTTCCAGCAGTTTGTATAGCTGGTATATTATGGATGGCGGGCATAAGATTTTAAATGGCGGCTGTATAATGGCCCCAGCAGCTTGTGTAGCTGTTATATAATGGATGGCGGCTATAACACTCAAAATGGTGGCTGTAGACTGGTTCCAGCAGCTTGTAATACTGTTATATAAAGGATGGCGGCTTAAATACTCAAAACTGCGGTTATAGAATGGTTCCAGCAGCGTTTATAGCTGTCATATGAAAGTTGGCGGGCATAAGATTTTAAATGGCTGCTGTATAATGGCCCCAGCAGCTTGTATAGCTGTTATATAATGGATGGCGGCTATAACACTCAAAATGGTGGCTGTAGAATGGTTCCAGCAGCTTGTATAGCTGTTAAATAATGGATGGCGGGTATACGACTCAAAACGACGGCTGTATAGTGGTCCCAGCAGCTTGTGTTGCTGTTATATAAAGGATGGCGGCTATAACACTCAAAACGGCGGCTGTAGAATGGTTCCAACAGCTTTTAAAGCTGTTTTATAGAGGATGGCGCGTAAAAAAAACAAAATTGCGGCTGTAAAATGGTTCTAGCAACTTGTAAAGCTGTTATATAAAGGATGGCGGCTATAAGACTCAAAATGGCGGCTGTAGAATGGTCCCAGCAGCTTGTGTAGCTGTTATATAATGGATGGCGGCTAAAATACTCAAAACTGCGGCTATAGAATGGTTCCAGCAGCGTTTATAGCTGTCATATGAAAGTTGGCGGGTATAAGACTCAAAATGGCGGCTGTAGAATGCTTCCAGCAGCTTGCATAGCTGTTATATAAAGGATGGCGGCTATACAACTCAAAATGGCGGCAGTAGAATGGTTCCAGCAGTTTGAATAGCTGTTATATTATGGATGGCGGGCATAAGATTTTAAATGGCGGCTGTATTATGGCCCCAGCAGCTTGTGTAGCTGATATATAATGGATGGCGGCTATAACACTCAAAATGGTGGCTGTAGAATGGTTCCAGCAGCTTGTAATACTGTTATATAAAGGATGGCGGCTATAATACTCAAAACTGCGGCTATAGAATGGTTCCAGCAGCGTTTATAGCTGTCATATGAAAGTTGGCGGGTATAAGACTCAAAATGGCGGCTGTAGAATGCTTCCAGCAACTTGTGTAGCTGTTATATAATGGATGGCGGCTATAACACTCAAAATGGTGGCTGTAGAATGATTCCAACAGCTTGTATAGCTGTTAAATAATGGATGGCAGGTATACGACTCAAAATGACGGCTGTATAGTGGTCCCAGCAGCTTGTGTTGCTGTTATATAAAGGATGGCGGCTATAACACTCAAAAGGGCGGCTGTAGAATGGTTCCAACAGCTTGTGTAGCTGCTGTATAAGAGATGGCGGGAATAAGACTCAAAATGGCGCCTGTAGAATGGTTCCAGCAACTTGTAATACTGTTATATAAAGGATGGCGGCTAAAATACTCAAAACTGCGGCTATAGAATGGTTCCAGCAGCGTTTATAGCTGTCATATGAAAGTTGGCGGGTATAAGACTCAAAATGGCGGCTGTAGAATGCTTCCAGCAGCTTGCATAGCTGTTATATAAAGGATGGCGGCTATACAACTCAAAATGGCGGCAGTAGAATGGTTCCAGCAGTTTGAATAGCTGTTATATTATGGATGGCGGGCATAAGATTTTAAATGGCGGCTGTATTATGGCCCCAGCAGCTTGTGTAGCTGATATATAATGGATGGCGGCTATAACACTCAAAATGGTGGCTGTAGAATGGTTCCAGCAGCTTGTAATACTGTTATATAAAGGATGGCGGCTATAATACTCAAAACTGCGGCTATAGAATGGTTCCAGCAGCGTTTATAGCTGTCATATGAAAGTTGGCGGGTATAAGACTCAAAATGGCGGCTGTAGAATGGTTCCAGCAACTTGTGTAGCTGTTATATAATGGATGGCGGCTATAACACTCAAAATGGTGGCTGTAGAATGATTCCAACAGCTTGTATAGCTGTTAAATAATGGATGGCGGGTATACGACTCAAAATGACGGCTGTATAGTGGTCCCAGCAGCTTGTGTTGCTGTTATATAAAGGATGGCGGCTATAACACTCAAAATGGCGGCTGTAGAATGGTTCCAACAGCTTGTGTAGCTGCTGTATAAGAGATGGCGGGTATAAGACTCAAAATGGCGCCTGTAGAATGGTTCCAGCAACTTGTGTGGCTGTTGTATGAAAGATGGCGGGTATAAGACTCAAAATGGCGGTTGAAGAATGGTTCCAACAGCATGTATAGCTGCTGTATAAATGATGGCGGCTATAAGACTAAAAACAGCGGCTGTAGAATGTTTCCAGCAGCTTTTATAGCTGTTGTGTAAAAGATGGCGGGTATAAGACTTAAAATGGCGGATGTAGAATGGTTCCAGCAGCTTGTATTTCTGTTATATAAAGGATGGCGGCTACTTGACTCAAAACAGCAGCTGTATAATTGTTCCAGCTGCTTTTATAGCTGTCATATAAAAGTTGGCTCAAAATGGCGGCTGTAGAATGATTCCAGCAGCTTGTATAGCTGTTATATTATGGATGGCGGGAATACGACTCAAAATGGCGGCTGTATAATGGACCCTGCAGCTTGTGTAGCTGTTGTATAAAAGATGGCGGCTATAACACTCAAAATGGCGGCTGCAGAATGGGTCCAACAGCTTGTGTAGCAGCTGCATAAGAAATGGCGGGTATAAGACTCAAAATGGCGGCTGTAGAATGGTTCCAGCAACTTGTGTAGCTGTTGTATAAAGGATGGCGGCTATAAGACTCAAAACGACGGATGTAGAATGGTTCCAGCAGCTTGTGTAGCTGTCATATAAAGGATGGCGGCTATAACACTCAAAACGGCGGCTGTAGAATGGTTCCAACAGCTTTTAAAGCTGTTTTATAGAGGATGGCGCGTAAAAAAAACAAAATTGCGGCTGTAAAATGGTTCTAGCAACTTGTAAAGCTGTTATATAAAGGATGGCGGCTATAAGACTCAAAATGGCGGCTGTAGAATGGTCCCAGCAGCTTGTGTAGCTGTTATATAATGGATGGCGGCTATAACACTCAAAATGGCGGCTATAGAATGGTTCCAGCAGCTTGTATAGCTTTTAAATAATGGATGGCGGGTATACGACTCAAAATGACGGCTGTATAGTGGTCCCAGCAGCTTGTGTTGCTGTTATATAAAGGATGGCGGCTATAACACTCAAAATGGCGGCTGTAGAATGGTTCCAACAGCTTGTGTAGCTGCTGTATAAGAGATGGCGGGTATAAGACTCAAAATGGCGCCTGTAGAATGGTTGCAGCAACTTGTGTGGCTGTTGTATGAAAGATGGCGGGTATAAGACTCAAAATGGCGGTTGATGAATGGTTCCAACAGCATGTATAGCTGCTGCATAAATGATGGCGGCTATAAGACTAAAAACAGCGGCCGTAGAATGTTTCCAGCAGCTTTTATAGCTGTTGTGTAAAAGATGGCGGGTATAAGACTTAAAATGGCGGATGTAGAATGGATGCAGCAGCTTGTATTTCTGTTATATAAAGGATGGAGGGAATACGACTCAAAATGGCGGCTGTATAATGGTCCCAGCAGCTTGTGTAGCTGTTATATAAAAGATGGCGGCTATAACACTCAAAATGGCGGCTGTAGAATGGTTCCAACAGCTTTTGTAGCAGCTGCATAAGAGATGGCGGGTATAAGACTCAAAATGGCGGCTGTAGAATGGTTCCAGCAACTTGTGTAGCTGTTGTATAAAGGATGGCGGCTATAAGACTCAAAACGACGGCTGTAGAATGGTTCCAGCAGCTTGTGTAGCAGTCATATAAAGGATGGTGGCTATAACACTAAAAATGGCGGCTGTAGAATGATTCCGACGGCTTTTATGGCTGTTATATAAAGGATGGCGGCTAAAACACTCAAAATTGCGGCTGTAGAATGGTTCTAGCAACTTGTAAAGCTGTTATATAAAGGATGGCGGCTATAAGACTCAAAATGGCGGGTGCAGAATGGTCCCCGCAGCTTGTGTAGCTGTTATATAAAATATGGCGGCTATAACACTCAAAATGGCGGCTCTAGAATGGTTCCAGCAGCTTGTATAGCTGTTATTTTATGGATGGCGGGCATAAGATTTTAAATGGCGGCTGTAGAATGGTTCCAGCAGCTTGTGTATCTGTTATATAAAAGATGGCGGCTATAACACTCGAAATGGCGGCTCTAGAATGCTTCCAGCAGCTTGCATAGCTGTTATATAAAGATGGCGGCTATACAACTCAAAATGGCGGCTGTAGAATGGTTCCAGCAGCTTGTATAGCTGTTATTTTATGGATGGCGGGCATAAGATTTTAAATGGCGGCTGTAGAATGGTTCCAGCAGCTTGTGTATCTGTTATATAAAAGATGGCGGCTATAACACTCAAAATGGCGGCTCTAGAATGGTTCCAGCAGCTTGTATAGCTGTTGTTTTATGGATGGCGGGCATAAGATTTTAAATGGCGGCTGTAGAATGGTTCCAGCAGCTTGTGTTGCTGTTATATAAAAGATGGCGGCTATAACACTCGAAATGGCGGCTCTAGAATGCTTCCAGCAGCTTGCATAGCTGTTATATAAAGATGGCGGCTATACAACTCAAAACGGCGGCTGTAGAATGGTTCCAACAGCTTTTAAAGCTGTTATATAGAGAATGGCGGGTAAAAAAGTCAAAATTGCGGCTGTAGAATGGTTCCAGCAGCTTGTATTTCTGTTGTATAAGGGATGACGGGTATAAGACTCAAAACGACGGCTGTAGAATGGTTCCAACAGCTTTTAAAGCTGTTATATAGAGGGTGGCGGGTAAAAAAGTCAAAATTGCGGCTGTAGAATGGTTCCAGCAGCTTGTATTTCTGTTGTATAAAGGATGGCGGGTATAAGACTCAAAACGACGGCTGTAGAATGGTTCCAACAGCTTTTAAAGCTGTTATATAGACGATGGCAGGTAAAAAAGTGAAAATTGCGGCTGTAGAATGGTTCCAGCAGCTTGTATTTCAGTTGTATAAAGGATGGCGGGTATAAGACTCAAAACGACGGCTGTAGAATGCTTCCAGCAGCTTGCGTAGCTGTTATATAAAGGATGGCGGCTATATAACTCAAAATGGCGGCAGTAGAATGGTTCCAGCAGTTTGTATAGCTGTTATATTATGGATGGCGGGCATAAGATTTTAAATGGCGGCTGGATAATGGCCCCAGCAGCTTGTGTAGCTGTTATATAATGGATGGCGGCTATAACACTCAAAATGGTGGCTGTAGAATGGTTCCAGCAGCTTGTAATTCTGTTATGTAAAGGATGGTGGCTAAAATACTCAAAACTGCGGCTATAGAATGGTTCCAGCAGCGTTTATAGCTGTCATATGAAAGTTGGCGGGTATATGACTCAAAATGGCGGCTGTAGAATGGTTCCAGCAGCTTGTATAGCTGTTAAATAATGAATGGCGGGTATAGGACGCAAAATGACGGCTGTATAGTGGTCCCAGCAGCTTGTGTTGCTGTTATATAAAGGATGGCGGCTATAACACTCAAAATGGCGGCTGTAGAATGGTTCCAGCAACTTGTGTGGCTGTTGTACAAAGGATGGCGGCGAGAAGACCCAAAACGACGGATGTAGAATGGTTCCAGCAGCTTGTGTAGCTGTCATATAAAGGATGGCGGCTATAACTCTCAAAACGGCGGCTGTAGAATGCTTCCAGCAGCTTGCGTAGCTGTTATATAAAGGATGGTGGCTATACAACTCATAATGGCGGCAGTAGAATGGTTCCAGCAGTTTGTATAGCTGTTATATTATGGATGGCGGGCATAAGATTTTAAATGGCGGCTGTATAATGGCCCCAGCAGCTTGTGTAGCTGTTATATAATGGATGGCGGCTATAACACTCAAAATGGTGGCTGTAGAATGGTTCCAGCAGCTTGTAATTCTGTTATATAAAGGATGGCGGCTAAAATACTCAAAACTGCGGCTATAGAATGGTTCCAGCAGCGTTTATAGCTGTCATATGAAAGTTGGCGGGTATAAGACTCAAAATGGCGGCTGTAGAATGGTTCCAGCAGCTTGTATAGCTGTTAAATATTGGATGGCGGGTATACGACTCAAAATGACGGCTGTATAGTGGTCCCAGCAGCTTGTGTTGCTGTTATATAAAGGATGGCGGCTATAACACTCAAAATGGCGGCTGTAGAATGGTTCCAACAGCTTGTGTAGCTGCTGTGTAAGAGATGGCGGGTATAAGACTCAAAATGGCGCCTGTAGAATGGTTCCAGCAGTTTGTATAGTTCTTATATTATGGATGGCGAGCATGAGATTTTAAATGGCGGCTGTTTAATGGCCCCAGCAGCTTGTGTAGCTGTTATATAATGGATGGCGGCTATAACACTCAAAATGGTGGCTGTAGAATGGTTCCAGCAGCTTGTAATTCTGTTATATAAAGGATGGCGGCTAAAATACTCAAAACTGCGGCTATAGAATGGTTCCAGCAGCGTTTATAGCTGTCATATGAAAGTTAAGGGTATAAGACTCAAAATGGCGGCTGTAGAATGGTTCCAGCAGCTTGTATAGCTGTTAAATAATGGATGGCGGGTATACGACTCAAAATGACGGCTGTATAGTGGTCCCAGCAGCTTGTGTTGCTGTTATATAAAGGATGGCGGCTATAACACTCAAAATGGCGGCTGTAGAATGGTTCCGACAGCTTGTGTGGCTGTTGTATGAAAGATGGCGGGTATAAGACTCAAAATGGCGGTTGAAGAATGGTTCCAACAGCATGTATAGCTGCTGTATAAATGATGGCGGCTATAAGACTAAAAACAGCGGCTGTAGAATGTTTCCAGCAGCTTTTATAGCTGTTGTGTAAAAGATGGCGGGTATAAGACTTAAAATGGCGGATGTAGAATAGTTCCAGCAGCTTGTATTTCTGTTATATAAAGGATGGCGGCTACTAGACTCAAAACAGCAGCTGTAGAATGGTTCCAGCAGCTTTTACAGCTGTCATATAAAAGTTGGCTCAAAATGGCGGCTGTAGAATGATTCCATCAGCTTGTATAGCTGGTTTATAATGGATGGCGGGAATACGACTCAAAATGGCGGCTGTATAATGGTCCCTGCAGCTTGTGTAGCTGTTGTATAAAAGATGGCGGCTATAACACTCAAAATGGCGGCTCCAGAATGGTTCCAACAGCTTGTGTAGCAGCTGTATAAGAAATGGCGGGTATAAGACTCAAAATGGCGGCTGTAGAATGGTTCCAGCAACTTGTGTAGCTGTTGTATAAAGGATGGCGGCTATAAGACTCAAAACGACGGATGTAGAATGGTTCCAGCAGCTTGTGTAGCTGTCATATAAAGGATGGCGGCTATAACACTAAAAACGGCGGCTGTAGAATGGTTCCAACAGCTTTTAAAGCTGTTATATAGAGGATGGCGGGTAAAAAAGTGAAAATTGCGGCTGTAGAATGGTTCTAGCAACTTGTAAAGCTGTTATATAAAGGATGGCGGCTATAAGACTCAAAATGGCGGCTGTAGAATGGTCCCAGCAGCTTGTGTAGCTGTTATGTAAAGGATGGCGGCTATAACACTCCAAATGGCGGCTGTAGAATGGTTCCAGCAGCTTGTATTTCTGTTGTATAAAGGATGGCGGCTATAAGACTCAAAACGACGGCTGTAGAATGGTTCCAGCAGCTTGTGTTACTGTTATATAAAGGATGGCGGCTATAACACTCAAAATGACGGCTGTAGAATGGTTCCGACAGCTTTTATGGCTGTTATATAAAGAATGCCGGCTATAACACTCAAAATGGCGGTTATTGAATGGTTCCAGCAGCTTCTATTTCTGTTGTATAAAGGATGGCGGCTATAAGACTCAAAACAACGGCTGTAGAATGGTTCCAGCAGCTTGTGTTGCTGTTATATAAAGGATGGCGGCTATAACACTCAAAATGACGGCTGTAGAATGGTTCTAGCAGCTGGTAAAGCTGTTATATAAAGAATGGCTGCTACAAGACTCAAAATGGCGGCTGTAGAATGGTTCCAGCAGCTTTTGTAGCTGTTATATAAAGGATGGCGGCTATAACACTCAAAATGGCGGCTGTAGAATGGTTCCAGCAGCTTGTATTTCTGTTGTATAAAGGATGGCGGCTATAAGACTCAAAACGACGGCTGTAGAATGGTTCCAGCAGCTTGTGTTGCTGTTATATAAAGGATGGCGGCTATAACACTCAAAATAACGGCTGTAGAATGGTTCAGACAGCTTTTATGGCTGTTATATAAAGGATGGCGGCTATAACACTCAAAATGGCGGTTATTTAATGGTTCCAGCAGCTTCTATTTCTGTTATATAGAATCTGCTGTAGAATGGTTGCAGCAGATTGTGTAGTTGTAATATAAATGATGGCGGCTGTAACACCCAAAATGGAGGCTGTAAAATGGTCCCAGCAGCTTGTATAGCTGTTGTGTATAAGATGGCGGGTATAAGACTCAAAATGGCGGCTGTTGAATGGTTCCAGCAGCTTGTATTTCTGTTATATAAAGGATGGCGGCTATAAGACTCAAAACAGCGGCTATAGAATGGTTCCAGCAGCTTTTATATCTGTCAAATAAAAGATGGCGGGTATAAGATTCAAAATGGCGGCTGTAGAATGGTTCCAGCAGCTTGTGTAGCTGTTATATAAAGGATGGCGGGTAAAAGACTCAAAATGGCGGCTGTAGAATGGTTCCAGCAACTTGTGTAGCTGTTGTATAAAAGATGGCGGGTATAAGATTCAAAATGGCGGCTGTAGAATGGTTCCAGCAGCTTGTATAACTGTTATATAAAGGATGGCGGTTATAATATTCAAAACAGCGGCTGTAGAATGGTTCTCGCAACTATATAAAGGATGGCGGTAAAAGACTCAAAACGGCGGCTGTAGAATGGTTCCAGCAGCTTTTAAAGCTCTTATATAATGGATGGCGGGCATTAGATTAATGAAGCAAGTAAGTCGTCTCGCCGACTTAGGTATACCATACACCAGCAAAACAAATATTCCAACAGCTTGTGTAGCAGCTGTATAAGAAATGGCGGGTATAAGACTCAAAATGGCGGCTGTAGAACGGTTCTAGCAGCTTGTAAAGCTGTTATATAAAAGATGGCGGCTATAAGACTCTAAATGGCGGCTGTAGAATGGTCCCAGCAGCTTGTGTAGCTGTTATATAAAGGATGGCGGCTATAACACTCAAAATGGCGGCTGTAGAATGGTTCCAGCAGCTTGTATTTCTGTTGTATAAAGGATGGCGGCTATAAGACTCAAAACAACGGCTGTAGAATGGTTCCAGCAGCTTGTGTTGCTGTTATATAAAGGATGGCGGCTATAACACTCAAAATGACGGCTGTAGAATGGTTCTTACAGCTTTTATGGCTGTTATATAAAGGATGGCGGCTATAACAATCAAAATTGCGGCTGTAGAATGGTTCCAGCAGCTTGTATAGCTGGTTTATAATGGATGGCGGGAATACGACTCAAAATGGCGGCTGTATAATGATCCCTGCAGCTTGTGTAGCTGTTGTATAAAAGATGGCGGCTATAACACTCAAAATGGCGGCTGCAGAATGGTTCCAACAGCTTGTGTAGCAGCTGTATAAGAAATGGCGGGTATAAGACTCAAAATGGCGGCTGTAGAATGGTTCCAGCAGCTTGTGTAGCTGTTATATAAAGGATGGCGGCTATAACACTCAAAATGGCGGCTGTAGAATGGTTCCAGCAGCTTGTATTTCTGTTGTATAAAGGATGGCGGCAATAAGACTCAAAACGACGGCTGTAGAATGGTTCCAGCAACTTGTGTGGCTGTTGTATGAAAGATGGCGGGTATAAGACTCAAAATGGCGGTTGAAGAATGGTTCCAACAGCATGTATAGCTGCTGTATAAATGATGGCGGCTATAAGACTAAAAACAGCGGCTGTAGAATGTTTCCAGCAGCTTTTATAGCTGTTGTGTAAAAGATGGCGGGTATAAGACTTCAAATGGCGGATGTAGAATGGTTCCAGCAGCTTGTATTTCTGTTATATAAAGGATGGCGGCTACTAGACTCAAAACAGCAGCTGTAGAATGGTTCCAGCAGCTTTTATAGCTGTCATATAAAAGTTGGCTCAAAATGGCGGCTGTAGAATGATTCCAGCAGCTTGTATAGCTGGTTTATAATGGATGGCGGGAATACGACTCAAAATGGCGGCTGTATAATGGTCCCTGCAGCTTGTGTAGCTGTTGTATAAAAGATGGCGGCTATAACACTTAAAATGGCGGCTGCAGAATGGTTCCAACAGCTTGTGTAGCAGCTGTATAAGAAATGGCGGGTATAAGACTCAAAATGGCGGCTGTAGAATGGTTCCAGCAACTTGTGTAGCTGTTGTATAAAGGATGGCGGCTATAAGACTCAAAACGACGGATGTAGAATGGTTCCAGCAGCTTGTGTAGCTGTCATATAAAGGATGGCGGCTATAACACTAAAAACGGCGGATGTAGAATGGTTCCAACAGCTTTTAAAGCTGTTATATAGAGGATGGCGGGTAAAAAAGTGAAAATTGCGGCTGTAGAATGGTTCTAGCAGCTTGTAAAGCTGTTATATAAAGGATGGCGGCTATAAGACTCAAAATGGCGGCTGTAGAATGGTCCCAGCAGCTTGTGTAGCTGTTATATAAAGGATGGCGGCTATAACACTCCAAATGGCGGCTGTAGAATGGTTCCAGCAGCTTGTATTTCTGTTGTATAAAGGATGGCGGCTATAAGACTCAAAACGACGGCTGTAGAATGGTTCCAGCAGCTTGTGTTACTGTTATATAAAGGATGGCGGCTATAACACTCAAAATGACGGCTGTAGAATGGTTCCGACAGCTTTTATGGCTGTTATATAAAGAATGCCGGCTATAACACTCAAAATGGCGGTTATTGAATGGTTCCAGCAGCTTCTATTTCTGTTGTATAAAGGATGGCGGCTATAAGACTCAAAACAACGGCTGTAGAATGGTTCCAGCAGCTTGTGTTGCTGTTATATAAAGGATGGGGGCTATAACACTCAAAATGACGGCTGTAGAATGGTTCTAGCAGCTGGTAAAGCTGTTATATAAAAAATGGCTGCTACAAGACTCAAAATGGCGGCTGTAGAATGGTTCCAGCAGCTTGTGTAGCTGTTATATAAAGGATGGCGGCTATAACACTCAAAATGGCGGCTGCAGAATGGTTCCAACAGCTTGTGTAGCAGCTGTATAAGAAATGGCGGGTATAAGACTCAAAATGGCAGCTGTAGAATGGTTCCAGCAACTTGTGTAGCTGTTGTATAAAGGATGGCGGCTATAAGACTCAAAACGACGGATGTAGAATGGTTCCAGCAGCTTGTGTAGCTGTCATATAAAGGATGGCGGCTATAACACTAAAAACGGCGGATGTAGAATGGTTCCAACAGCTTTTAAAGCTGTTATATAGAGGATGGCGGGTAAAAAAGTGAAAATTGCGGCTGTAGAATGGTTCTAGCAACTTGTAAAGCTGTTATATAAAGGATGGCGGCTATAAGACTCAAAATGGCGGCTGTAGAATGGTCCCAGCAGCTTGTGTAGCTGTTATATAAAGGATGGCGGCTATAACACTCCAAATGGCGGCTGTAGAATGGTTCCAGCAGCTTGTATTTCTGTTGTATAAAGGATGGCGGCTATAAGACTCAAAACGACGGCTGTAGAATGGTTCCAGCAGCTTGTGTTACTGTTATATAAAGGATGGCGGCTATAACACTCAAAATGACGGCTGTAGAATGGTTCCGACAGCTTTTATGGCTGTTATATAAAGAATGCCGGCTATAACACTCAAAATGGCGGTTATTGAATGGTTCCAGCAGCTTCTATTTCTGTTGTATAAAGGATGGCGGCTATAAGACTCAAAACAACGGCTGTAGAATGGTTCCAGCAGCTTGTGTTGCTGTTATATAAAGGATGGCGGCTATAACACTCAAAATGACGGCTGTAGAATGGTTCTAGCAGCTGGTAAAGCTGTTATATAAAGAATGGCTGCTACAAGACTCAAAATGGCGGCTGTAGAATGGTTCCAGCAGCTTTTGTAGCTGTTATATAAAGGATGGCGGCTATAACACTCAAAATGGCGGCTGTAGAATGGTTCCAGCAGCTTGTATTTCTGTTGTATAAAGGATGGCGGCTATAAGACTCAAAACGACGGCTGTAGAATGGTTCCAGCAGCTTGTGTTGCTGTTATATAAAGGATGGCGGCTATAACACTCAAAATAACGGCTGTAGAATGGTTCCGACAGCTTTTATGGCTGTTATATAAAGGATGGCGGCTATAACACTCAAAATGGCGGTTATTTAATGGTTCCAGCAGCTTCTATTTCTGTTATATAGAATCTGCTGTAGAATGGTTGCAGCAGATTGTGTAGTTGTAATATAAATGATGGCGGCTATAACACCCAAAATGGAGGCTGTAAAATGGTCCCAGCAGCTTGTATAGCTGTTGTGTATAAGATGGCGGGTATAAGACTCAAAATGGCGGCTGTTGAATGGTTCCAGCAGCTTGTATTTCTGTTATATAAAGGATGGCGCCTATAAGACTCAAAACAGCGGCTATAGAATGGTTCCAGCAGCTTTTATATCTGTCAAATAAAAGATGGCGGGTATAAGATTCAAAATGGCGGCTGTAGAATGGTTCCAGCAGCTTGTGTAGCTGTTATATAAAGGATGGCGGGTAAAAGACTCAAAATGGCGGCTGTAGAATGGTTCCAGCAACTTGTGTAGCTGTTGTATAAAAGATGGCGGGTATAAGATTCAAAATGGCGGCTGTAGAATGGTTCCAGCAGCTTGTATAACTGTTATATAAAGGATGGCGGTTATAATATTCAAAACAGCGGCTGTAGAATGGTTCTCGCATCTATATAAAGGATGGCGGTAAAAGACTCAAAACGGCGGCTGTAGAATGGTTCCAGCAGCTTTTAAAGCTCTTATATAATGGATGGCGGGCATTAGATTAATGAAGCAAGTAAGTCGTCTCGCCGACTTAGGTATACCATACACCAGCAAAACAAATATTCCAACAGCTTGTGTAGCAGCTGTATAAGAAATGGCGGGTATAAGACTCAAAATGGCGGCTGTAGAATGGTTCCAGCAGCTTGTGTAGCTGTCATATAAAGGATGGCGGCTATAACACTCAAAACGGCGGCTGTAGAATGGTTCCAACAGCTTTTAAAGCTGTTATATAGAGGATGGCGGGTAAAAAAGTCAAAATTGCGGCTGTAGAACGGTTCTAGCAGCTTGTAAAGCTGTTATATAAAAGATGGCGGCTATAAGACTCTAAATGGCGGCTGTAGAATGGTCCCAGCAGCTTGTGTAGCTGTTATATAAAGGATGGCGGCTATAACACTCAAAATGGCGGCTGTAGAATGGTTCCAGCAGCTTGTATTTCTGTTGTATAAAGGATGGCGGCTATAAGACTCAAAACAACGGCTGTAGAATGGTTCCAGCAGCTTGTGTTGCTGTTATATAAAGGATGGCGGCTATAACACTCAAAATGACGGCTGTAGAATGGTTCTTACAGCTTTTATGGCTGTTATATAAAGGATGGCGGCTATAACAATCAAAATTGCGGCTGTAGAATGGTTCCAGCAGCTTGTATAGCTGGTTTATAATGGATGGCGGGAATACGACTCAAAATGGAGGCTGTATAATGATCCCTGCAGCTTGTGTAGCTGTTGTATAAAAGATGGCGGCTATAACACTCAAAATGGCGGCTGCAGAATGGTTCCAACAGCTTGTGTAGCAGCTGTATAAGAAATGGCGGGTATAAGACTCAAAATGGCGGCTGTAGAATGGTTCCAGCAGCTTGTGTAGCTGTTATATAAAGGATGGCGGCTATAACACTCAAAATGGCGGCTGTAGAATGGTTCCAGCAGCTTGTATTTCTGTTGTATAAAGGATGGCGGCAATAAGACTCAAAACGACGGCTGTAGAATGGTTCCAGCAACTTGTGTGGCTGTTGTATGAATGATGGCGGGTATAAGACTCAAAATGGCGGTTGAAGAATGGTTCCAACAGCATGTATAGCTGCTGTATAAATGATGGCGGCTATAAGACTAAAAACAGCGGCTGTAGAATGTTTCCAGCAGCTTTTATAGCTGTTGTGTAAAAGATGGCGGGTATAAGACTTCAAATGGCGGATGTAGAATGGTTCCAGCAGCTTGTATTTCTGTTATATAAAGGATGGCGGCTACTAGACTCAAAACAGCAGCTGTAGAATGGTTCCAGCAGCTTTTATAGCTGTCATATAAAAGTTGGCTCAAAATGGCGGCTGTAGAATGATTCCAGCAGCTTGTATAGCTGGTTTATAATGGATGGCGGGAATACGACTCAAAATGGCGGCTGTATAATGGTCCCTGCAGCTTGTGTAGCTGCAGAATGGTTCCAACAGCTTGTGTAGCAGCTGTATAAGAAATGGCGGGTATAAGACTCAAAATGGCGGCTGTAGAATGGTTCCAGCAACTTGTGTAGCTGTTGTATAAAGGATGGCGGCTATAAGACTCAAAACGACGGATGTAGAATGGTTCCAGCAGCTTGTGTAGCTGTCATATAAAGGATGGCGGCTATAACACTAAAAACGGCGGATGTAGAATGGTTCCAACAGCTTTTAAAGCTGTTATATAGAGGATGGCGTGTAAAAAAGTGAAAAATGCGGCTGTAGAATGGTTCTAGCAGCTTGTACAGCTGTTATATAAAGGATGGCGGCTATAAGACTCAAAATGGCGGCTGTAGAATGGTCCCAGCAGCTTGTGTAGCTGTTATATAAAGGATGGCGGCTATAACACTCCAAATGGCGGCTGTAGAATGGTTCCAGCAGCTTGTATTTCTGTTGTATAAAGGATGGCGGCTATAAGACTCAAAACGACGGCTGTAGAATGGTTCCAGCAGCTTGTGTTACTGTTATATAAAGGATGGCGGCTATAACACTCAAAATGACGGCTGTAGAATGGTTCCGACAGCTTTTATGGCTGTTATATAAAGAATGCCGGCTATAACACTCAAAATGGCGGTTATTGAATGGTTCCAGCAGCTTCTATTTCTGTTGTATAAAGGATGGCGGCTATAAGACTCAAAACAACGGCTGTAGAATGGTTCCAGCAGCTTGTGTTGCTGTTATATAAAGGATGGCGGCTATAACACTCAAAATGACGGCTGTAGAATGGTTCTAGCAGCTGGTAAAGCTGTTATATAAAGAATGGCTGCTACAAGACTCAAAATGGCGGCTGTAGAATGGTTCCAGCAGCTTTTGTAGCTGTTATATAAAGGATGGCGGCTATAACACTCAAAATGGCGGCTGTAGAATGGTTCCAGCAGCTTGTATTTCTGTTGTATAAAGGATGGCGGCTATAAGACTCAAAACGACGGCTGTAGAATGGTTCCAGCAGCTTGTGTTGCTGTTATATAAAGGATGGCGGCTATAACACTCAAAATAACGGCTGTAGAATGGTTCCGACAGCTTTTATGGCTGTTATATAAAGGATGGCGGCTATAACACTCAAAATGGCGGTTATTTAATGGTTCCAGCAGCTTCTATTTCTGTTATATAGAATCTGCTGTAGAATGGTTGCAGCAGATTGTGTAGTTGTAATATAAATGATGGCGGCTATAACACCCAAAATGGAGGCTGTAAAATGGTCCCAGCAGCTTGTATAGCTGTTGTGTATAAGATGGCGGGTATAAGACTCAAAATGGCGGCTGTTGAATGGTTCCAGCAGCTTGTATTTCTGTTATATAAAGGATGGCGCCTATAAGACTCAAAACAGCGGCTATAGAATGGTTCCAGCAGCTTTTATATCTGTCAAATAAAAGATGGCGGGTATAAGATTCAAAATGGCGGCTGTAGAATGGTTCCAGCAGCTTGTGTAGCTGTTATATAAAGGATGGCGGGTAAAAGACTCAAAATGGCGGCTGTAGAATGGTTCCAGCAACTTGTGTAGCTGTTGTATAAAAGATGGCGGGTATAAGATTCAAAATGGCGGCTGTAGAATGGTTCCAGCAGCTTGTATAACTGTTATATAAAGGATGGCGGTTATAATATTCAAAACAGCGGCTGTAGAATGGTTCTCGCATCTATATAAAGGATGGCGGTAAAAGACTCAAAACGGCGGCTGTAGAATGGTTCCAGCAGCTTTTAAAGCTCTTATATAATGGATGGCGGGCATTAGATTAATGAAGCAAGTAAGTCGTCTCGCCGACTTAGGTATACCATACACCAGCAAAACAAATATTCCAACAGCTTGTGTAGCAGCTGTATAAGAAATGGCGGGTATAAGACTCAAAATGGCGGCTGTAGAATGGTTCCAGCAGCTTGTGTAGCTGTCATATAAAGGATGGCGGCTATAACACTCAAAACGGCGGCTGTAGAATGGTTCCAACAGCTTTTAAAGCTGTTATATAGAGGATGGCGGGTAAAAAAGTCAAAATTGCGGCTGTAGAACGGTTCTAGCAGCTTGTAAAGCTGTTATATAAAAGATGGCGGCTATAAGACTCTAAATGGCGGCTGTAGAATGGTCCCAGCAGCTTGTGTAGCTGTTATATAAAGGATGGCGGCTATAACACTCAAAATGGCGGCTGTAGAATGGTTCCAGCAGCTTGTATTTCTGTTGTATAAAGGATGGCGGCTATAAGACTCAAAACAACGGCTGTAGAATGGTTCCAGCAGCTTGTGTTGCTGTTATATAAAGGATGGCGGCTATAACACTCAAAATGACGGCTGTAGAATGGTTCTTACAGCTTTTATGGCTGTTATATAAAGGATGGCGGCTATAACAATCAAAATTGCGGCTGTAGAATGGTTCCAGCAGCTTGTATAGCTGGTTTATAATGGATGGCGGGAATACGACTCAAAATGGAGGCTGTATAATGATCCCTGCAGCTTGTGTAGCTGTTGTATAAAAGATGGCGGCTATAACACTCAAAATGGCGGCTGCAGAATGGTTCCAACAGCTTGTGTAGCAGCTGTATAAGAAATGGCGGGTATAAGACTCAAAATGGCGGCTGTAGAATGGTTCCAGCAGCTTTTATAGCTGTTGTGTAAAAGATGGCGGGTATAAGACTTAAAATGGCGGCTGTAGAATTGTTCTAGCAGCTTGTATAGCTGTTTTATAATGGATGGCGGGTATACGACTCAAAATGTGTAATGGTCCCAGCAGCTTGTGTAGCTGTTATATAAAGGATGGCGGGTTTAACACTCAAAATGGTGGCTGTAGAATGGTTCCAACAACTGGTACAGCTGCTGTATAAGAGATGGTGCGTATAAGACTCAAAATGGCGGCTGTAGAATGGGTCCAGCAACTTGTGTAGCTGTTGTATGAAAGATGGCGGGTATAAGACTCAAAATGGCGGTTGAAGAATGGTTCCAACCGCATGTATAGTTGCTGTATAAATGATGGCGGCTATAAGACTCAAAACAGCGGCTGAAGAATGTTTCCAGCAGCTTTTATAGCTGTTGTGTAAAAGATGGCGGGTATAAGACTTAAAATGGCGGCTGTAGAATTGTTCTAGCAGCTTGTACAGCTGTTTTATAATGGATGGCGGGTATACGACTCAAAATGTGTAATGGTCCCAGCAGCTTGTATAGCTGTTATATAAAGGCTGGCTGCCATAACACTCAAAATGGCAGCTGTAGAATGGTTCTAGCAGCTGGTAAAGCTGTTATATAAAGAATGGCTGTTATTAGACTCAAGATGGCGGCTGTAGAATGGTTCCAGCAGCTTGTGTTATATAAAGGATGGCGGCTATAACACTCAAAATGGCGGTTGTTGAATGGTTCCAGCAGCTTGTATTTCTGTTATATAGAATCTGCTGTAGAATGGTTCCAGCAGATTGTGTAGTTGTAATATAAAGGATGGCGGCTATAACACTCAAAATGGAGGCTGTATAATGGTCCCAGCAGCTTTTATAGCTGTTGTGTAAAAGATGGCGGGTATAAGCTTTAAAATGGCGGCTGTGTAAGGGTTCCAGCAGCTTGTTTTTCTGTTGTATAAAAGATGGCGGGTATAAGACTCAAAATGGCGGCTGTAGAATGGTTTCAGCAGCTTGTATAACTTTTATATAAAGGATGGCGGGTTTAAGACTCAAAACAGCGGCTGTAGAATGGTTCCAGCTACTTTTATGGCTACTATATAAAGGATGGCGATTATAAGACTCAAAACGGCGGCTGTGGAATGGTTCCAGCATTTTTTAAAGCTGTTATATAGAGGATGGCGGGTGAAAGAGTCAAAATTGCGGCAGTAGAATGGTTCCTGCAGCTTGTGTAGCTGTTGTATAAAAGATGGCGGGTATTAGACACAAAATGGCGGCTGTATAATGGTTCCAACAGCTTGTATTTCTCTTGTATAAAGGATGGCGGGTATAAGACTCAAAACGACGGATGTAGAATGCTTCCAGCAGCTTGCATAGCTGTTATATAAAGGCTGGCTGCCATAACACTCAAAATGGCAGCTGTAGAATGGTTCTAGCAGCTGGTAAAGCTGTTATATAAAGAATGGCTGTTATTAGACTCAAGATGGCGGCTGTAGAATGGTTCCAGCAGCTTGTGTTATATAAAGGATGGCGGCTATAACACTCAAAATGGCGGTTGTTGAATGGTTCCAGCAGCTTGTATTTCTGTTACATAGAATCTGCTGTAGAATGGTTCCAGCAGATTGTGTACTTGTAATATAAAGGATGGCGGCTATAACACTCAAAATGGAGGCTGTATAATGGTCCCAGCAGCTTTTATAGCTGTTGTGTAAAAGATGGCGGGTATAAGCTTTAAAATGGCGGCTGTGTAAGGGTTCCAGCAGCTTGTTTTTCTGTTGTATAAAAGATGGCGGGTATAAGACTCAAAACGACGGATGAAAAATGCTTCCAGCAGCTTGCATAGCTGTTATATAAAGGATGGCGGCTATACAACTCAAAATGGCGGCTGTAGAATGGTTCCAGCAGCTTGTATAGCTGTTATATTATGGATGGCGGGCATAAGATTTTAAATGGCGGCTGTATAATGGCCCCAGCAGCTTGTGTAGCTGTTATATAAAGCATGGCGGCTATAACACTCAAAATGGTGGCTGTAGAATGGTTCCAGCAGCTTTTATAGCTGTCATATAAAAGTTGGCGGGTATAAGACTCAAAATGGCGGCTGTAGAATGGTTCCAGCAGTTTTTGTAGTTGTAATATAAAGGATGGCGGCTATAACACTCAAAATGGAGGCTGTATAATGGTCCCAGCAGCTTTTATAGCTGTTGTGTAAAAGATGGCGGGTATAAGCTTTAAAATGGCGGCTGTATAAGGGTTCCAGCAGCTTGTTTTTCTGTTGTATAAAAGATGGCGGGTATAAGACTCAAAATGGCGGCTGTAGAATGGTTTCAGCAGCTTGTATAACTTTTATATAAAGGATGGCGGTTTTAAGACTCAAAACAGCGGCTGTAGAATGGTTCCAGCTACTTTTATGGCTACTATATAAAGGATGGCGAATATAAGACTCAAAACGGCGGCTGTGGAATGGTTCCAGCATTTTTTAAAGCTGTTATATAGAGGATGGCGGGTGAAAGAGTCAAAATTGCGGCAGTAGAATGGTTCCAGCAGCTTGTGTAGCTGTTGTATAAAAGATGGCGGCTACAAGTCTTAAAATGGCTGCTGTAGAATGGTTCCACCAGCTTGTGTAGCTGCTGTATAAGAGATGGCGGGTATAAGACACAAAATGGCGGCTGTATAATGGTTCCAACAGCTTGTATTTCTCTTGTATAAAGGATGCCGGGTATAAGACTCAAAACGACGGATGTAGAATGCTTCCAGCAGCTTGCATAGCTGTTATATAAAGGATGGCGGCTATACAACTCAAAATGGCGGCTGTAGAATGGTTCCAGCAGCTTGTATAGCTGTTATATTATGGATGGCGGGCATAAGATTTTAAATGGCGGCTGTATAATGGCCCCAGCAGCTTGTGTAGCTGTTATATAAAGCATGGCGGCTATAACACTCAAAATGGTGGCTGTAGAATGGTTCCAGCAGCTTGTATTTCTGTTATATAAAGGATGGCGGCTAAAAGACTCAAAACTGCGGCTATAGAATGGTTCCAGCAGCTTTTATAGCTGTCATATAAAAGTTGGCGGGTATAAGACTCAAAATGGCGGCTGTAGAATGGTTCCAGCAGCTTGTATTTCTGTTGTATAAAGGATGGCGGCTATAAGACTCAAAACGACGGCTGTAGAATGGTTCCAGCAGTTTGTGTAGCTGTTATATAATGGGTGACGGCTGTAACACTCAAAATGGCGGCTGTAGAATAGTACCGACAGCTTTTATGGCTGTTATATAAAGGATGGCGGGTATATTACTCAAAATGGCGGCTGTAGAATGGTTCTAGCAGCTGGTAAAGCTGTTATATAAAGAATGGCTGTTATTAGACTCAAGATGGCGGCTGTAGAATGGTTCCAGCAGCTTGTGTTATATAAAGGATGGCGGCTATAACACTCAAAATAGCCGTTGATGAATGGTTCCAGCAGCTTGTATTTCTGTTATATAGAATCTGCTGTAGAATGGTTCCAGCAGATTGTGTAGTTGTAATATAAAGGATGGCGGCTATAACACTCAAAATGGAGGCTGCATAATGGTCCCAGCAGCTTTTATAGCTGTTGTGTAAAAGATGGCGGGTATAAGCTTAAAAATGGCGGCTGTATAAGGGTTCCAGCAGCTTGTTTTTCTGTTGTATAAAAGACGGCGGGTATAAGACTCAAAATGGCGGCTGTTGAATGGTTCCAGCAGCTTGTATTTCTGTTATATAAAGGACGGCGGCTATAAGACTCAAAACAGCGGCTGTAGAATGGTTCTAGCAGCTTGTAAAGCTGTTATATAAAGAATGGCTGTTATTAGACTCAAGATGGCGGCTGTAGAATGGTTCCAGCAACTTGTGTTATATAAAGGATGGCGGCTATAACACTCAAAATGGCGGTTGTTGAATGGTTCCAGCAGCTTGTATTTCTGTTATATAGAATCTGCTGTGGAATGGTTCCAGCAGATTGTGTAGTTGTAATATAAAGGATGGCGCCTATAACCCTCAAAATGGAGGCTGTATAAAGGTCCCAGCAGCTTTTATATCTGTTGTGTAAAAGATGGCTGGTATAAGCTTCAAAATGGCGGCTGTATAAGGGTTCCAGCAGCTTATTTTTCTGTTGTATAAAAGATGGCGTGTATAAGACTCAAAATGGCGGCTGTAGAATGGTTTCAGCAGCTTGTATAACTTTTATATAAAGGATGGCGGGTTTAAGACTCAAAACAGCGGCTGTAGAATGTTTCCAGCTGCTTTTATGGCTACTATATAAAGGATAGCGAATATAAGACTCAAAACGGCGGCTGTGGAATGGTTCCAGCATTTTTTAAAGCTGTTATATAGAGAATGGCTGGTGAAAGAGTCAAAATTGCGGCAGTAGAATGGTTCCTGCAGCTTGTGTAGCTGTTGTATAAAAGATGGCGGCTACAAGTCTTAAAATGGCTGCTGTAGAATGGTTCCACCAGCTTGTGTAGCTGCTGTATAAGAGATGGCGGGTATAAGACACAAAATGGCGGCTGTATAATGGTTCCAACAGCTTGTATTTCTCTTGTATAAAGGATGGCGGGTATAAGACTCAAAACGACGGCTGTAGAATGCTTCCAGCAGCTTGCATAGCTGTTATATAAAAGTTGGCGGCTATAACACTCAAAATAACGGCTGTAGAATGGTTCCAGCAGCTTGTATAGCTGTTATATAATGGATGGCGGGTATACGACTCAAAATGGTCCAAGCAGCTTGTGTTGCTGTTAATTAAAGGATGGCGGCTATAACACTAGAAATGGCGGCTGTAGAATGGTTCCAACAGCTTGTGTAGCTGCTGTTTAAGAGATGGCGGGAATAAGACTCAAAATGGCGGCTGTAGAATGGTTCCAGCAACTTGTGTAGCTGTTGTATGAAAGATGGCGGGCATAAGACTCAAAATGGCGGTTGAAGAATGGTTCCAACAGCATGTATAGCTGCTGTATAAATGATGGCGGCTATAAGACTCAAAACAGCAGCTGTAGAATGGTTCCAGCAGTTTGTGTAGCTGTTATCTAAAAGATGGCGGCTATAACACTCAAAATGGCGGCTGTAGAATGGTTCCAGCAACTTGTATAGCTGTTATATAATGGATGGCGGGCATATGATTTTAAATGAGCAGCTGTATAATGGCCCCAGCAGCTTGTGTAGCTGTTATATAAAGGATGGCGGGTTGAAGACTCAAAACAGCGGCTGTAGAATGGTTCCAGCAGCTTTTGATACTGTTATATAGAGGATGGCGGGTAAAAAAGTCAAAATTGCGGCTGTAGAATGGTTCCAGCAGCTTGCATAGCTGTTATATAAAGGATGGCGGCTATACAACTCAAAATGGCGGCTGTAGAATGGTTCCAGTAGCTTGTATAGCTGTTATATTATGGATGGCGGGCATAAGATTTTAAATGGCGGCTGTATAATGGTCCCAGCAGCTTGTGTAGCTGTTATATAAAGCATGGCGGCTATAACATTCAAAATGGTGGCTGTAGAATGGTTCCAGCATCTTGTATTTATGTTATATAAAGGATGGCGGCTAAAAGACTCAAAACTGCGGCTATAGAATGGTTCCAGCAGCTTTTATAGCTGTTATATAAAAGTTGGCGGGTATAAGACTCAAAATGGCGGCTATAGAATGGTTTCAGCAGCTTTTATAGCTGTCATATAAAGGATGGCGGGTTGAAGACTCAAAACAGCGGCTGTAGAATGGTTCCAGCAGCTTGTATTTCTGTTGTATAAAGGATGGCGGGTTGAAGACTCAAAACAGCGGCTGTATAATGGTCCCAGTAGCTTGTGTTATATAAAGGATGTCGGCTATAACACTCAAAATGGCGGCTATAGAATGGTTTCAGCAGCTTGTATTTGTTATATAAAGGATGGCGGCTATAAGTCTGAAAATAACGGCTGTAGAATGGCTCCAGCAGCTTGTATTTCTGTTATATAGAATCTGCTGTAGAATGGTTCCAGCAGATTGTGTAGTTGTAATATAAAGGATGGCGGCTATAACACTCAAAATGGAGGCTGTATAATGGTCCCATCAGCTTGTATAGCTGTTGTGTAAAAGATGGCGTGTATAAGACTGAAAATGGCGGATGTACAATGGTTCCAGCAGCTTGTGTAGCTGTTATATAGAAGATGGCGGCTATAACACTCAAAACGGCGGCTATAGAATGGTTTCAGCATTATGGATGGCTGTATAATGGCCCCAGCAGCTTGTGTAACTGTTATATGAAGGATGGCGGCTATAACACTCAAAATGGTGGCTGTAGAATGGTTCCAGCAGCTTGTATTTCTGTTGTATAAAGGATGGCGGGTTGAAGACTCAAAACAGCGGCTGTAGAATGGTTCCAGCAGCTTTTATGGCTACTATATAAAGGATGGTGACTATAAAACTCAAAACGGCAGCTGTAGAATGGTTCCAACAGCTTTTAAAGCTGTTATATAGAGGATGGCGGGTAAAAAAGTCAAAATTGCGGCTGTAGAATGGTTCCAGCAGCTTGTATTTCTGTTGTATAAAGGATGGCGGGTATAAGACTCAAAACGACGGCTGTAGAATAGTTTCAGCAGCTTGCATAGCTGTTATATAAAGGATGGCGGCTATACAACTTAAAATGGCGGCTGTAGACTGGTTCCAGCAGCTTGTATAGCTTTTATATTATGGATGGCGGGCATAAGATTTTAAATGGCGGCTGGATAATGGCCCCAGCAGCTTGTGTAACTGTTATATAAAGGATGGCGGCTATAACGCTCAAAATGGTGGCTGTAGAATGGTTCCAGCAGCTTGTATTTCTGTTATATAAAGGATGGCGGCTATAAGACTCAAAACAACAGCTGTACAATGGTTCCAGCTGCTTGTAGCTGTTATATAAAAGTTGGCGGCTATAACACTCAAAACGGCGGCTATAGAATGGTTTCAGCAGCTTGTATAACTGTTATATAAAGGATGGCGGGTTGAAGACTCAAAACAGCGGCTGTAGAATGGTTCCAGCAGCTTTTATGGCTACTATATAAAGGATGGTGACTATAAAACTCAAAACGGCAGCTGTAGAATGGTTCCAACAGCTTTTAAAGCTGTTATATAGAGGATGGCGGGTAAAAAAGTCAAAATTGCGGCTGTAGAATGGTTCCAGCAGCTTGTATTTCTGTTGTATAAAGGATGGCGGCTATTCAACTTAAAATAGCGGCTGTAGAATGGTTCCAGCAGCTTGTATAGCTTTTATATTATGGATTGCGGGCATAAGATTTAAAATGGCGGCTGTATAATGGCCCCAGTAGCTTGTGTAACTGTTATATAAAGGATGGCGGCTATAACACTCAAAATGGTGGCTGTAGAATGGTTCCAGCAGCTTGTATTTCTGTTATATAAAGGATGGCGGCTAAAAGACTCAAAACAGCGGCTTCAGCAGCTGGTTTCAGCAGCTTTTATAGCTGTCAGATAAAAGTTGGCGGGTATAAGACTCAAAATGGCGGCTGTAGAATGGTTCCAGCAGCTTTTATAGCTGTTATATAATGGATGGCGGCTATAACACTCAAAACGGCGGCTGTAGAATGGTTCCAGCAGCTTGTATTTCTGTTATATAAAGGACGGCGGCTATAAGACTCAAAACAGCGGCTGTAGAATGGTTCTAGCAGCTGGTAATGCTGTTATATAAAGAATGGCTGTTATTAGACTCAAGATGGCTGCTGTAGAATGGTTCCAGCAGCTTGTGTTATATAGAGGATGGCGGCTATAACACTCAAAATGGCGGTTGTTGAATGGTTCCAGCAGCTTGTATTTCTGTTATATAGAATCTGCTGTAGAATGGTTCCAGCTGATTGGGTAGTTGTAATATTAAGGATGGCGGCTATAACACTCAAAATGGCGGCTGTATAATGGTTCCAGCAGCTTGTTTTTCTGTTGTATAAAAGATGGCGTGTATAAGACTCAAAATGGCGGCTGTAGAATGGTTTCAGCAGCTTGTATAACCTTTATATAAAGGATGGCGGGTTTAAGACTCAAAACAGCGGCTGTAGAATGGTTCTAGCAGCTGGTAATGCTGTTATATAAAGAATGGCTGTTATTAGACTCAAGATGGCTGCTGTAGAATGGTTCCAGCAGCTTGTGTTATATAAAGGATGGCGGCTATAACACTCAAAATGGCGGTTGTTGAATGGTTCCAGCAGCTTGTATTTCTGTTATATAGAATCTGCTGTAGAATGGTTCCAGCAGATTGGGTAGTTGTAATATTAAGGATGGCGGCTATAACACTCAAAATGGCGGCTGTATAATGGTTCCAGCAGCTTGTTTTTCTGTTGTATAAAAGATGGCGTGTATAAGACTCAAAATGGCGGCTGTGGAATGGTTCCAGCATTTTTTTAAGCTGTTATATAGAGGATGGCGGGTGAAAGAGTCAAAATTGCGGCAGTAGAATGGTTTCAGCAGCTTGTGTAGCTGTTGTATAAAAGATGGCGACTACAAGTCTTAAAATGGCTGCTGTAGAATGGTTGCACCAGCTTGTGTAGCTGCTGTATAAGAGATGGCGGGTATAAGACACAAAATGGCGGCTGTAGAATGGTTCCAACAGCTTGTATTTCTCTTGTATAAAGGATGGCGGGTATAAGACTCAAAACGACGGCTGTAGAATGCTTCCAGCAGCTTGCATAGCTGTTATATAAAGGATGGCGGCTATACAACTCAAAATGGCGGCTGTAGAATGGTTCCAGCAGCTTGTATAGCTGTTATATTATGGATGGCGGGCATAAGATTTTAAATGGCGGCTGTATAATGGCCCCAGCAGCTTGGGTAGCTGTTATATAAAGCATGGCGGCTATAACACTCAAAATGGTGGCTGTAGAATGGTTCCAGCAGCTTGTATTTCTGTTATAAAAAGGGTGGCGGCTTAAGACTCAAAACAGCAGCTGTAGAATGGTTCCAGCAGCTTGTGTAGCTGTTATCTAAAAGATGGCGGCTATAACACTAAAAATGGCGGCTGTAGAATGGTTCCAGCAACTTGTATAGCTGTTATATTATGGATGGCGGGCATATGATTTTAAATGAGCGGCTGTATAATGGCCCCAGCAGCTTGTGTAGCTGTTATATAAAGGATGGCAGGTTGAAGACTCAAAACAGCGGCTGTAGCTTTTATATTATGGATGGCGACATAAGATTTTAAATGGCGGCTGTATAATGGCCCCAGCAGCTTGTGTAACTGTTATATAAAGGATGGCGGCTATAACACTCAAAATGGTGGCTGTAGAATGGTTCCAGCAGCTTGTATTTCTGTTATACAAAGGATGGCGGCTAAAAGACTCAAAACAGCGGCTATAGAATGGTTTCAGCAGCTTTCATAGCTGTCATATAAAAGTTGGCGGGTATAAGACTCAAAATGGCGGATGTAGAATGGTTCCAGCAGCTTTTATAGCTGTTATATAATGGATGGCGGCTATAACACTCAAAACGGCGGCTGTAGAATGGTTCCAGCAGCTTGTATTTCTGTTATATAAAGGACGGCGGCTATAAGACTCAAAACAGCGGCTGTAGAATGGTTCTAGCAGCTGGTAAAGCTGTTATATAAAGAATAACTGTTATTAGACTCAAGATGGCGGCTGTAGAATGGTTCCAGCAACTTGTGTTATATAAAGGATGGCGGCTATAACACTCAAAATGGCGGTTGTTGAATGGTTCCAGCAGCTTGTATTTCTGTTATATAGAATCTGCTGTAGAATGGTTCCAGCAGATTGTGTAGTTGTAATATTAAGGATGGCGGCTATAACACTCAAAATGGAGGCTGTATAATGGTCCCAGCAGCTTTTATATCTGTTGTGTAAAAGATGGCTGGTATAAGCTTCAAAATGGCGGCTGTATAAGGGTTCCAGCAGCCTGTTTTTCTGTTGTATAAAAGATGGCGTGTATAAGACTGAAAACAGCGGCAGAAGAATGGTTCCAGCAGCTTGTGTAGCTGTTGTATAAAAGATGGCGACTACAAGTCTTAAAATGGCTGCTGTAGAATGGTTCCACCAGCTTGTGTAGCTGCTGTATAAGAGATGGTGGGTATAAGACACAAAATGGCGGCTGTAGAATGGTTCCAACAGCTTGTATTTCTCTTGTATAAAGGATGGCGGGTATAAGACTCAAAACGACGGCTGTAGAATGCTTCCAGCAGCTTGCATAGCTGTTATATAAAGGATGGCGTCTATACAACTCAAAATGGCGGCTGTAGAATGGTTCCAGCAGCTTGTATAGCTGTTATATTATGGATGGCGGGCATAAGATTTTAAATGGCGGCTGTATAATGGCCCCAGCAGCTTGGGTAGCTGTTATATAAAGCATGGCGGCTATAACACTCAAAATGGTGGCTGTAGAATGGTTCCAGCAGCTTGTATTTCTGTTATAAAAAGGGTGGCGGCTTAAGACTCAAAACAGCAGCTGTAGAATGGTTCCAGCAGCTTGTGTAGCTGTTATCTAAAAGATGGCGGCTATAACACTAAAAATGGCGGCTGTAGAATGGTTCCAGCAACTTGTATAGCTGTTATATTATGGATGGCGGGCATATGATTTTAAATGAGCGGCTGTATAATGGCCCCAGCAGCTTGTGTAGCTGTTATATAAAGGATGGCAGGTTGAAGACTCAAAACAGCGGCTGTAGCTTTTATATTATGGATGGCGACATAAGATTTTAAATGGCGGCTGTATAATGGCCCCAGCAGCTTGTGTAACTGTTATATAAAGGATGGCGGCTATAACACTCAAAATGGTGGCTGTAGAATGGTTCCAGCAGCTTGTATTTCTGTTATATAAAGGATGGCGGCTAAAAGACTCAAAACAGCGGCTATAGAATGGTTTCAGCAGCTTTCATAGCTGTCATATAAAAGTTGGCGGGTATAAGACTCAAAATGGCGGATGTAGAATGGTTCCAGCAGCTTTTATAGCTGTTATATAATGGATGGCGGCTATAACACTCAAAACGGCGGCTGTAGAATGGTTCCAGCAGCTTGTATTTCTGTTATATAAAGGACGGCGGCTATAAGACTCAAAACAGCGGCTGTAGAATGGTTCTAGCAGCTGGTAAAGCTGTTATATAAAGAATAACTGTTATTAGACTCAAGATGGCGGCTGTAGAATGGTTCCAGCAACTTGTGTTATATAAAGGATGGCGGCTATAACACTCAAAATGGCGGTTGTTTAATGGTTCCAGCAGCTTGTATTTCTGTTATATAGAATCTGCTGTAGAATTGTTCCAGCAGATTGTGTAGTTGTAATATTAAGGATGGCGGCTATAACACTCAAAATGGAGGCTGTATAATGGTCCCAGCAGCTTTTATATCTGTTGTGTAAAAGATGGCTGGTATAAGCTTCAAAATGGCGGCTGTATAAGGGTTCCAGCAGCCTGTTTTTCTGTTGTATAAAAGATGGCGTGTATAAGACTGAAAACAGCGGCAGAAGAATGGTTCCAGCAGCTTGTGTAGCTGTTGTATAAAAGATGGCGACTACAAGTCTTAAAATGGCTGCTGTAGAATGGTTCCACCAGCTTGTGTAGCTGCTGTATAAGAGATGGTGGGTATAAGACACAAAATGGCGGCTGTAGAATGGTTCCAACAGCTTGTATTTCTCTTGTATAAAGGATGGCGGGTATAAGACTCAAAACGACGGCTGTAGAATGCTTCCAGCAGCTTGCATAGCTGTTATATAAAGGATGGCGTCTATACAACTCAAAATGGCGGCTGTAGAATGGTTCCAGCAGCTTGTATAGCTGTTATATTATGGATGGCGGGCATAAGATTTTAAATGGCGGCTGTATAATGGCCCCAGCAGCTTGGGTAGCTGTTATATAAAGCATGGCGGCTATAACACTCAAAATGGTGGCTGTAAAATGGTTCCAGCAGCTTGTATTTCTGTTATAAAAAGGATGGCGGCTAAAAGACTCAAAACTGCGGCTATAGAATGGTTCCAGCAGCTTGTATAGCTGTTATATAATGGATTGCGGGTATAAGATTCAAAATGGCGGCTGTATAATGGTCCCAGCAGCTTGTGTTATATAAAGGATGACGGCTATAACACTCAAAATGGCGGTTGTAGAAAGGTTTCAGCAGCTTGTATTTCTGTTATATAATGGATGGCGGCTATAAGACTCAAAACAACAGCTGTACAATGGTTCCAGCAGCTTGTAGCTGTTATATAAAAGTTGGCGGCTATAACACTCAAAACGGCGGCTATAGAATGGTTCCAGCAGCTTGTATAACTGTTATATAAAGGATGGCGGGTTGAAGACTCAAAACAGCGGCTGTAGAATGGTTCCAGCAGCTTTTATGGCTACTATATAAAGGATGGTGACTATAAAACTCAAAACGGCAGCTGTAGAATGGTTCCAACAGCTTTTAAAGCTGTTATATAAAGAATGGCGGGTAAAAAAGTCCAAATTGCGGCTGTAGAATGGTTCCAGCAGCTTGTATTTCTGTTGTATAAAGGATGGCGGGTATAAGACTCAAAACGACGGCTGTAGAATAGTTTCAGCAGCTTGCATAGCTGTTATATAAAGGATGGCGGATGGTTCCAGCAGCTTGTATTTCTGTTATATAAAGGATGGCGGCTAAAAGACTCAAAACTGCGGCTATAGAATGGTTCCAGCAGCTTTTATAGCTGTCATATAAAAGTTGGCGGGTATAAGACTCAAAATGGCGGCTGTAGAATGGTTCCAGCGGCTTGTATAGCTGTTATATAATGTATGGCGGGTATACGACTCAAAATGGTCCCAGCAGCTTGTGTTGCTGTTAATTAAAGGATGGCGGCTATAACACTCAAAATGGCGGCTGTAGAATGGTTCCAACAGCTTGTGTAGCTGCTGTATAAGAGATGGCGGGAATAAGACTCAAAATGGCGGCTGTAGAATGGTTCCAGCAACTTGTGTAGCTGTTGTATGAAAGATGGCGGGTATAAGACTCAAAATGGCGGTTGAAGAATGGTTCCAACAGCATGTATAGCTGCTGTATAAATGATGGCGGCTATAAGAATCAAAACAGCAGCTGTAGAATGGTTCCAGCAGATTGTGTAGCTGTTATCTAAAAGATGGCGGCTATATCACTAAAAATGGCGGCTGTAGAATGGTTCCAGCAACTTGTATAGCTGTTATATTATGGATGGCGGGCATATGATTTTAAATGAGCGGCTGTATAATGGCCCCAGCAGCTTGTGTAGCTGTTATATAAAGGATGGCGGGTTGAAGACTCAAAACAGCGGCTGATGAATGGTTCCAGCAGCTTTTATGGCTACTATATAAAGGATGGTGACTATAAAACTCAAAACGGCGGCTGTAGAATGGTTCCAACAGCTTTTAATACTGTTATATAGAGGATGGCGGGTAAAAAAGTCAAAATGGCGGCTGTAGAATGGTTCCATCAGCTTTTATAGCTGTTATATAATGGATGGCGGGTATAAGATTCAAAATGGCGGCTGTAGAATGGTTCCAGCAGCTTGTATAGCTGTTATATTATGGATGGCGGGCATAAGATTTTAAATGGCGGCTGTATAATGGTCCCAGCAGCTTGTGTAGCTGTTATATAAAGCATGGCGGCTATAACACTCAAAATGGTGGCTGTAGAATGGTTCCAGCAGCTTGTATTTCTGTTATATAAAGGATGGCGGCTAAAAGACTCAAAACTGCGGCTATAGATTGGTTCCAGCAGCTTTTATAGCTGTCATATAAAAGTTGGCGGGTATAAGACTCAAAATGGCGGCTATAGAATGGTTTCAGCAGTTTTTATAGCTGTCATATAAAAGTTGGCGGGTATAAGATTCAAAATGGCGGCTGTATAATGGTCCCAGCAGCTTGTGTTATATAAAGGATGGCGGCTATAACACTCAAAATGGCGGCTATAGAATGGTTTCAGCAGCTTGTATTTGTTATATAAAGGATGGCGGCTATAAGTCTGAAAATAACGGCTGTAGAATGGTTCCAGCAGCTTGTATTTCTGTTATATAGAATCTGCTGTAGAATGGTTCCAGCAGATTTTGTAGTTGTAATATAAAAGATGGCGGCTATAACACTCAAAATGGAGGCTGTATAATGGTCCCATCAGCTTGTATAGCTGTTGTGTAAAAGATGGCGTGTATAAGACTGAAAATGGCGGCTGTTGAATGGTTTCAGCAGCTTGTATTTCTGTTATATAAAGGATGGCGGCTATAAGACTCAAAACAGCAGCTGTACAATGGTTCCAGCAGCTTGTGTAGCTGTTATATAAAAGATGGCGGCTATAACACTCAAAACGGCGGCTATAGAATGGTTTCAACAGCTTGTATAACTGTTATATAAAGGATAGCGGGTTGAAGACTCAAAACAGCGGCTGTAGAATGGTTCCAGCAGCTTTTATGGCTACTATATAAAGGATGGTGACTATAAAACTCAAAACGGCAGCTGTAGAATGGTTCCAACAGCTTTTAATGCTGTTATATAGAGGATGGCGGGTAAAAAAGTCATAATTGCGGCTGTAGAATGGTTCAAGCAGCTAGTATTTCCGTTGTATAAAGGATGGCGGGTATAAGACTCAAAACGACGGCTGTAGAATAGTTTCAGCAGCTTGCATAGCTGTTATATAAAGGATGGCGGCTATACAACTTAAAATGGCGGCTGTAGAATGGTTCCAGCAGCTTGTATTTTTTTTTTTTTTTTTTTTTTTTAGATCATTTATTGGTTAATTGAGTAAGGTTGACTTAATAAATAGCAGTATATAATTTTTTTTTTCAACTTATGCTAGTCTCTCATCGAGCTCTCGGCAGAAATAGATGTTTGTCAATTAGGCTTTCTTTTCAAAAATAAATTTGTTTTTGTGTATATACTTAAAAGCTAAATTAGTTTAATGAAACCAAAATCGATCGCAACAAAAAGCAAAGAAAAAGTTTGCGTAAGTAGGGTAGTTTAAGATAAAATAAGAGAAAAAAAAAAAACAAATTTTAAGACCGTGCCTCAATTTCTATGAGCCACCAGAAAAGCTTCCTTGATGCTAACTGGAATTCTTTGTCTCTGATCGATAGGGATGTATCAAATCTTTTATTTTCAACAGTTAAGCTTTTTGATTGTATTGACTTATTATTTGCTCTTCTCAGTATGTGATAAAGGATAGGTGTGCCGTAACTGTCTTGTATAAATCCTCTTTTATCTAGAAGTAGGAATGTTTCAGGGGGTGAAAACCCGTTACATATTGCTTGCTCTAAGTAGAGATCATCTTCATAGAATGGAGCTTTAATAAGATCGTTAGAGCTCTCCAGACAGCGGCAGATGTGCCTCCTAATTAGATTTATAATCTGATTATCAATCCTTATTATATTTGCAGCGTTATAAAGTTTATTGTTAGAATAAAATCTTATCCAGTTACTGGCTGGAGTTCTATATAATGAGGTGCAAGCTGTGAGTATCTTTCTTTCAAACATTCTAATTCTTTCCATGTATGATGGTGAGATTAAGTACCATATTGGGCAACCCTACGTTATTATGGGCCTGATGACAACTTTATATAGCAAGACTTTCACTTTTTTACTGAGTATTTTGGAGCTAAATGCCTTTCTGTACGGTTGATATGCGCTCATTGCCTTGGAGAGTTGTAGATTGATGTGATCATTAAAGTAAAGGAACTTGTCAAAATGTATCCCCAAGTATTTCACCCTATTAACGAGAGGAATGGGTTCGTTGGACATGTTAGAGACAACTTGGAATCTTTTCCAATTTTTGCTGACATTATGATTGCATTTATTAATTGGAGGTCGGAAAAGAATACTTTCGCATTTACTAATATTTATTTTAAGATGCCAGTTTAGTGTGAATTCTTCTAGTGTATTGAAGCTTTTTGTAGGTTTTTGTTAATATTGGCTATTGTTTTGTCTGCATTGTAGATAACAATATCATCAGCGTAGGCTATAATATTTTCAATTTTTTCAAGTAAATCGTGTATAAAGATAGTAAACAATGTAGGTGCATTTACGGTGCCCTGCTGCAAGCCATTGATTGCTTTAAACTGTGAACTACTAGTTGTGCCATTTAAATGAACCACAAACTTCCGAAATGAGATCATATTGTATATTGATATTAGAAGGTGTAAAGGGAATTTGAAGCTCATTAATTTTGCAATTAGTCCTTTAATCCAAACCGTGTCAAATGCTTTTTCAAGATCGATAAAACAAGCGCCAACAACATTCTTTTTGTTCCAATTCCAGTTGATTTCAGATGTTAAGAGGTTCATTGCATGAAGAGTTGAGTGATTAGATTTAAATCCGAACTGCTTATTGCATAAGATTTTGTTTTTGGCACAAATTTTATGTATGTTTAAATTAACTAGTATTTCAAATACTTTGCTTATATTAGGGAGTAGACTAATAGGTCGTAGGTTATTTATTTCGTTCTTATCTAACTTTTTCTTTGGTATGACTACTAGCTTGGCAGTTTTCCAAAATGGGGGGTAATATGCGTTATTTAACATGTTGTTAAAAATTGAACAATATTCAAGAAGAAGGACTTTCGGTATATGTTTCAGAATTATGTTTGGGATTTCATCGATTCCTGATGAGGTTTTAGGCTTTAAGTTAACGAATATTGTAATTAGTTCATTGCTTGTAATAAAATAGTCGTCAGTCTGGCTTTTTGTTAGGCAGTTGGCTCTTTTGTTCTCGCTAAAGTCAATAAGTGTAGATTGTAAGTTGTCAAATCTATTTTTAATATCTAAAAATTGATTGAAACAGTGCTCTACATTGCTATGGACAGAATTGGTCCCTGCACTCTGTTTTTCAGAGTGGACCAATTCAAAAAAATGACCCATAAAGTTAAGAATGGCTTGCTTATTTTCCAGCACTAAATTGTTTGAACCGGGGTCTTTGTAAAGGAAATCGGGGTGTGTATTGGCCTTTTGCATGAGATTTCTGAAATCAACGGTGTCTGGTATGGTTATGTGATCTAAAGGATGGCTAATACCCTTAAGAAAACATTTTTTAATTCTTGCAAATTTAAGTGGATCAGAAGGAGTTAAGTTAAGAAGCTGAGACTCCACCATCTTGTTGTAGTGCAATATAATGTTTTCTGTCATAAGTTTCTTAATAAGTTTTAACTTGGTTTTTGCTAGTTGTAGAGTAGAGAGTGAAACTATTTGTTCTTGTCTATTGTGTTTTTTTATAAGTGTTAGGACTTTGCTTTTTTCTTTTTGTAGTTTTTTGATAACGCTTCTTTTAGTGAGTATGTCTAGTGTATGTGTATTCTTGTATTTTGGCACACTTTTATTGATTGCCGTGGTAAGGATATTTTCTAACTTCATTAAGTGATAGTCTATTTCGGTATTAGATAAATTATAATCATTGGGAGTAGGTATTTCACCTTGAAGCAAGGTCGAACATTTATTCTTAAATGAGACCCAGTTGGTCCTTTTAAAATCTCGTTTTAATAATTGTCGTGGTTCAGAAAGAAGGAAAAAATCGTCTCTACCCTGGCAAGATACATTTATTACAATTGCACGGTGGTCACTATCAAAGTCCAAGCATTCTAAGCAGTTCACAGAATTATTAGTTTTGTGTATCATTAAGTTATGATCTGACAGGCAAATATCTAAGAAGGAGCTTGAGCTTTCGAAAGATGGTGTTTGGGAGGCATATAAATTACAACGATATCTAATTTCGTTGCGACACAAGAAGTTTTGAAGAGAGTTACCCTTTGGATTGCAACATGAATTGCCCCAATTCGTATGTTTACAGTTCATGTCACCAGCTATAATATAGTGATGGCTAGTGTTGTCAAGCTTAAGTGTTTCAAATAAAATGTTAAGTTCGTTTTGAAATGAACCGCTTTCATTTCCTGAAGGACAGTATACGGCAATCAGAAATATGCATTTATTAAACTGTAAATGTTCGGAAACCAACTGCCTAGTTAGACTGTTTAAAGGCGATACCGCCTATTTGATTTATTGTTCAATATAGTTGCAATTTGTGTAATTCTTACAACCAGTCAACTCCAAGATTTTCTAACAACTAAGCTTTTCCCCGATATCGATTGCATATCGATACCAGCGAACTCGATAACAATTTCATGGTAATATGACACTGCAATTCGATAATTATCTTACTGCACTAACAAAATGGAATACAAGTCAAATTTCTTATATGCTAACAATAATAATGCATTTCGTTCAGAAACATACCGGCGCCCCCTGAACTATTAGTTCAGCACATAGGGAGGGCAGCTAATTTGGTGAGAGGGCGTTTGTAAGATCCATGGGCAGTAGTTACAGTAACTACCCGAATTAATCCATCGTCTCCAGGATGGACCGCAGAGACTCGTCCCAATATCCATTTAGTGGGTGGAAGATGTGGCTCCTTGAGCACCACAAGAGTTCCAATACAAAGGTTATTCTCTTTCGATGACCATTTGGTTCGGTCTTGCAATGATGTGAGATATTCCATATACCAGCGCTTCCAGAACCCCTGTACCATAGCTTGAAGTTGATTCCATCTCTCCACACGGTTGAATGTCATGTCCAAATGACTGGGCTCAGGTAGCGCAGTGTAAGGTGACCCAACAAGAAAATGAGCAGGTGTGAGAGGGTCCAGAGAGCTGTCACCGTTTGCGCACAGTGGTCTGGAGTTTAATACAGCTTCTATTTGCGCTAACACAGTAGACAACTCCTCGAAAGTCAGTGCTTTAGCGCCGATAACACGACGGAGATGTAGTTTCACGGATCGCACTCCAGATTCCCATATGCCGCCAAAGTGTGGTGCAGACGGCGGTATGAAATGCCATGTGAGGCCTTCACCCGCGACAAAACTAGCAAGTTCCTTATCCTTCATGTGATCGCTGGCCAAACGTCTCATCTCGTCTAGCGCACGTCTACTTCCGTGAAAGGTGGTACCATTGTCCGAGTAAAGATCAGTGGGTCTCGTTCGGCGAGAAATAAATCGTTTAAATGCTGCAATGAAAGCGTTGGTGGTTAAGTCACTTACGACCTCCAAATGTATTGCCTTTGTTGCGAGACAGACAAATATGGCAAACCAAGCCTTTCCAATACGAGGTGTTCGACCCTTATTCTCCTTGATTGCGATTGGGCCAGCATAGTCTAGGCCAGTATGCTGGAAACACGGAGTTGCTTGAACTCTAGGTAGAGGCAAGTTACCCATTAGCTGAGTATGAGTTGCTCGTCGTTGCAAGAAGCAGGGCTTGCATTGAAAAACCACTCGGCGCACTAGATTACGTGCACCTAAAATCCAATATTGTTGCCGAAGAATAGTAAATGTAGCATCGACTCCAGTATGAAAATGTGTTTGATGAATGTGTCGAATTAATAACAAGCTGATCGGTGACTCCTTGGGCAGTAGAATGGGATGCTTTACATTGTAATGTAGGGATGATCGTTCGATTCGCCCTCCGACTCGTACAATTCCTCTCTCGTCAAGAAATGGGCTGTACCGGATCAATCGAGATTTAATTGATAATGGCTCTTGTTTGTTAAGCTTTTCATAGTCCAGAAGTTGCAGAAGTAGGCATCGTGCGGATTGTAACTCAATAGATGTAAGGAATGTTTTATCGGAGAGTGTGCCTTTGCACCTAAGTCGCTCAATGAATCGGTAACAGTAGCTAGTTACCCGTAAGAGATGGCTCCAGGACGATAACTTGTTGATTAATAACTCGTGAATGCTCTCCTCCAGCATCCCATGAAGCACAGTAATTGGCGGGCGTCGTTCCTCAGTCGCCGTGTCAGTAAAGCTTTGGCCTTGTGGTTCAGATAGTGGCCATTCCGATTGTGGTTTAGTAATCCATGAGGGTCCATTCCACCATAACTCATGATTCAACAACTGAGATGGACTTAGACCTCGTGATGAGCAGTCAGCAGGATTCTCTTCAGAGCGAACATGGTTCCAGCAGCTACGTGGGTAGTCCTCCAGAATTTCAGCAACTCTATGACAAACATAGGTATTCCAACGACGGGGTGGCGATGATAACCAGTGCAAGACTATCTCCGAGTCAGTCCAGCAATATGAGCTAGAAATGGGTATAGTTAGAGATTCTGTTACAAGTTTAAGTAATCGGCTAAGTAGAAGTGCGGCGTTGAGTTCAAGACGGGGAATAGAAATAGGCTTAAGCGGGGCTACTCGGGTCTTAGCAGCCACCAACCGACTCCGGTAACCATTCGTTGTAAGAACGCGACTATAAATAACAGCGCCATAGGCTTGAGTGGATGCATCCGCGAACCCACAAAGTTCAATGTGCGGCGACGAAGCGGCTATGTATCGTGAAATTCGGCAGTGAGATAGTAGGGGTAATTCCTTTACGATTGCTTGCCATCGCCTTCGAAGAGTTTCCGGTATTGGGTCATCCCAGCTAATAGCGCTGAACCAGCATTCTTGGAATATTAGCTTTAACAACACAGTGGTAGGCGCAACAAAGCCCAGTGGGTCGAAGAGTTTTGACAGATCCGATAATAGCGCCCGTTTGCTAGGGGCATGTTTGTTTGCAATCATCGGTGTATTAACCAATAACTCATCTCGACCAGGATTCCAAGGAATGCCCAATATTTTAACGTTGTCCTCGATCGACGCATGTCCATGTAAACAATCTTCCTTTGGTATCGACTTCAAGAAACTCCAGCTGTTCGAACTCCATTTTCTCAACTTGAAGTTTCCTTCATCTAATAAAGAAATCAGTTGATCTTTTAATTTCATAAGTTCGCCAACTGAATCGCATCCAGTTGGAATGTCATCCACGTACGCATCGCGCGCTAGGACTCGCGCGGCTAGTGGATATTTCGCTTCATAGTCTATGGCCAATTGTTTCAAAACCCGTACAGCCAAGAAGGGTGATGGCGCCAATCCGTAGGTGACAGTACGCAATCGATAATGCTGAATAGGGTCCATTGTGGAACTGCGCCAGATGATCCGTTGATATTTTGTATGATGGGGAGCAACCTCTATTTTGCGGAACATCTTTTCTATATCCGAACAACAAACATAACGATGTTGTCTGAATCGAAGGCAGACACCAAATAGATCTCGTTGAATGGGAGGCCCAATGTGAAGACGCTCATTGAGTGACACTCCGCTACTATCTTTTCCAGATCCATCAAACACCACTCGGCATTTGGTAGTGGTGCTTTCCGGTTTCAAGACGGCGTGATGCGGCAGATAGAAACAACCGTCGGGCTGCTCGTCGATCTGCTGTGTGTTGAGTAATTCCATATGACCGCTCTTCAGATACTCGTCCATGAAAGCGATATACTCTCTCTTGAGACTTGGGTTGCGACTAAACTTGCGTTCTAGTGACTGCAATCGGCTAACAGCTTGTGGAAGGGTTTCGCCAATTGGTGGCATCGGGGCTTTGAAGGGGTATTCTACTACATACGTGCCAGTTTGGGAACGGGTGTGAGTGGTGATAAAGTGTTGCTCAGTCGGATCAAATATCTCCAATTTCGATGTTTTCGATGGAATGCTATCCATCTCCATGAACGATCGCACCTCCGAATCGAGGTCCAGGTGAACATGATGAGTGATTGCCAGTGGATGAGTTTCCCCGAATGTACTATACGGACCTGCAAGAGTCCAACCAAAAATTGTATTTAGCGCGATAGGAACGTTGTTACCAAATGATCTTTGCTCTCCAGTACAGAATTTCCAGAGCTGATCTGATCCAAAAATGACATCTACCGCACCAACCGTGCCGAAAGATGGATCAGCTAAGGGTAACTTCAAAATTTCCTTCCATTGCATTGAGCTCATGTCCACGTTTTGAGCTGGGAGAGCTGATGTGAGGGTGCTGAGGATGTACGTCTCGACCTCAATGTTGTGATCCGAATTGCGAGAGCAGATTTGAAACTTTACGAGTCCTCTGGTGACGCCGGCTCTGTTAGCCGCGAGACCACGAACTGGAACCTTTGCATGTGTACGTCGCATGCCAATCCGCTGGACAAATGATTCCGTTGCCAATGAGACTGTAGACCCAGTGTCAAGTAGAGCTCGGCAAGTAAAGGTCTTGCCCCGAGCGTCTTTCACTGATGTAAGAATGGTGGGCAAAAGCGTTTGCGAAACTGCATGCGGAATATTCTCCAGGGTGTGACGAGAAACTCTCTCTCTGTGCTTTGGAACTGCTATTTGATGACTTCTTGTAGTTTGAACATGATGACTAATAATAGCCGGGGATTCATCGTTAGATCCTGGGCTCTCAGGCTGATGAACTCGCACCGCGCTATCTCTGAATTCACGGCCAGTCGTCTGCTGCGCTGCATGAATCAGGGTGTGATGCTTTCTTTGACATACTCGACATGTATTCTTTGAAGGACAGGTTGCAATCCTATGGTTTGAGCTTAAACAGTTGAAGCACAAGTTGGCACTCCTCACGTGTGCGTGTCGTGCAACTACATCAAGTGCTCTGAATTGTTCACATCTTGATAGCGGATGAGCGTGCTGGCACAGGGTGCATGGCTCGATCAATGGCTGGGTTTCCGTGTTGACGTGATGAGTGGTAGCTATTCGTCGGCTGTGATTCGGTCGTGAAAATTGGCTCGATTCCAACGTATCACCGCGGGAGAGCAGAAATTTGATAAAACTGTCGATCGTTACAGTGTAATCCTCAGATTCACTGCGCTCTGCCCATGCTTGCCGAGTGTTGTTGTCCACCTTTGCCAATAGCACATGAATCAACCAGGGATCTCGATTCTCACACTCTAATGCTCTTAGTCCGCGAATTACTTCATCGGCTCCGTCAGCCAGCTTGCGAATAGCGACAGAGTTGAGTACAGATGCCGTTGGGAGATTTAGAAAACTGTCAATGAAGGAACGAATGATTACATGTCTCTTATTGTAACGTTGCACCAGCCTGTCCCAAGCCTCACTATAGTTATCGTTAGTCACGGCAATGTGTTTAATTAACGAAAACGCTTCGCCAGACAAATAAGATTTCAGATAGTGAAACTTCTGACAGCTGGTGAGATGCGGATCGCCGCCGATAGAACCAAGAAACATATCCGAAAAATGTTGCCAGTCCTCATAAGTGCCAGAGAATGTTGGTAGTTTGATCCGTTCATAGTGCAAGTTCACGTGGTTTTGTGATACGTGACCTTCACGTGCCTCTGTTGCAGAAAAGCGGTTGTTGAGCGATCGAGCGGATTGCAATTGCAGCTCCTCCCGCGCAACACTCAACATCGAGTAAGTTGCGTAGTGCTTTTCCTCATATGGATCAATGTCCACGTCCGGATCTTCCCAGTCCGAAGTGTCTTCATAGGTGTGCAACTCCTCGGTGAGTTGTAGAAAACGTATGTAGTTTTCTTGCAGTTGTTGCAATCGTGTGTCATAAGTTGCCACTGCGTGCGTTTTCTCGATGAATGTATTTGCATTGTGGTAAGCCCGCGTGATTTGGCTTTTGCAGTAACCACGTTGTTGCATAACTGTCTGCATCGTGAATGAGGTTAGAAACGGTCTCTTCCAACTAAAGTACCGTCTAGCTTTACACAACTTGCAAAATATTGAAATAAATCAGCAGCTAGGATCCGGCTCGAAGGACCAAAATTTTATATGTTCGGAAACCAACTGCCTAGTTAGACTGTTTAAAGGCGATACCGCCTATTTGATTTATTGTTCAATATAGTTGCAATTTGTGTAATTCTTACAACCAGTCAACTCCAAGATTTTCTAACAACTAAGCTTTTCCCCGATATCGATTGCATATCGATACCAGCGAACTCGATAACAATTTCATGGTAATATGACACTGCAATTCGATAATTATCTTACTGCACTAACAAAATGGAATACAAGTCAAATTTCTTATATGCTAACAATAATAATGCATTTCGTTCAGAAACAGTAAATAAAGCTTTACCACGCATGCCTCAATGTGGGAGAAAAGGTTTAATTTGTGATTATATTGTCTCTGATATTTTATGCTATTTTTTATTAGTATTGCGACGCCTCCCCCTCTGGAACCAGTGTCTCTGTCTTTTCTTATTACTTCGTATCCGTTAATGTATAATTTGTGCATGCGATTGAGCTTGGTTTCATTCAACATAAGGATATCAGGCTTGTTTTCAATAATAAACTGATTGAGCTCAATTCTTTTGGACGTACTGACTAGTGAATTTACGTTAATTGAAATTATTTTTAAAGTATTTTTAATCTTCGCGGAGTGCCTGATAGTATTCATGATGAGTCTACTAAATTACAAATAGTGTCTACCCGAGCGGTTTCAAATTCGAGTTGTTTTTGAAGATTTTCAATTTGTTTACTTAAAGCTAAAAGAGATTTTTGGATATTTATAAGAACTGAATCGCTTTTGAGGTCTAAATTTAGATTACCTATATTAGCTTCTTTGCATACATCGGCGAATCTTATATTAGGGTTAATTAGTTTAGTAGAATAGTTTTGGGTTAATGGTGTTTGTCTTTTTTTATCCCTGATCCTCTGTTGGAGTTCTTTGTATCGCTCGCATCCTTTATACGAGGCCTTGTGGCCACTCTTCTTGCAGAGTACACAGAACAGTTTCTCCTTGTTACACTCAAAGTTTTTGAGGATGGGGCAGGGTACGTCGCCGTGATGGGCACCACATTTCACACATCTGGATGGAAGGTTACAGTTAGCAGAACTGTGAAAAAAACGTTGACACTTTCTACATTGAGGAATCTCCGCTCGGCGCAATGGTTCCCATTTAATGCAATGATGTTGTATCGCTTTAATTGCTTTTAAGCGTTTGCGCTGCTTTCGGCACTTATTTGAACCAAAAACATGGGTAAGACAATTTTCCGTTCCACAGAGGATTTTGTGTTGAAGGGTTTTACTTGTATGAATTTTAGAGCTTCTGATTCAAAACTTTTTAAATCACTTAAAATTTCCTGCACGTCTGAATCCCCACTTAGGCCTTTCATTAGGTATGTTTTGGTTTTGAGGCTCCTAGGTGTATAGGAGAAAAATTGAGCGTTGGATTTTTGCAGGTGGCCACGTACTTTTATGTAATCGTTCAGGTTTGTCAAGAAAACGGCAGTTTTGTTTTGGTTTAGTTCTCTTATAGTAAATTGAGTAATTCTTAAACCAGTTTTAATTAATTGTATTATTTGTTTTGCTTCAATGTTAAACACATTTATTGGGGGTATATGTTTGTTGTTGTTTTTGTTGGACTTTTTAATATTTTCTGCATTGGGCCCTGTACCCGCCGTTATAGTTGAGGTGTTTTTTGCAACTTTGGATGTTGACGGTGATGGTATGGTCTCATCTGTTGAAACTGTTGTTGTTTCTGTTGTTATATTGCACATGCTGCGTAAAGCTTTCAAGCACTTCTTCGTCGCACCGTTGCGAATCAATGTCTAATAATTCGTAGTAGTTAGTGCATTTACGCGAAGCTTTGTTTTCATGCTTTGTGGGAGAGCAAACACTTTTTCTTTTTCTGGAGTTACCTAGTATATTTTCTAGGTCCATATCATTAGAATTGACGTCCATATCGTCGAGAGCATTGTGCTCACTCATAATTACGAGCTGCTACCTCTATGGGCAGTTAGTATTTGTATTAAACACTCAAAAAATAATTAATTGTAGAAAATAAACTTCGGAAACACCGGTTGTTAAGCACTTAATTTCTTGACACGTCTGCTTCACACCGCTGTCAGAATCGAACTCCCAGCAGCTTGTATAGCTTTTATATTATGGATGGCGGGCATAAGATTTTAAATGGCGGCTGTATATTGGCCCCAGCAGCTTGTGTAACTGTTACATAAAGGAAGGCAGCTATAACACTCAAAATGGTGGCTGTAGAATGGTTCCAGCAGCTTGTATTTCTGTTATATAAAGGATGGCGGCTATAAGACTCAAAACAGCAGCTGTACAATGGTTCCAGCAGCTTGTAGCTGTTAAATAAAAGTTGGCGGCTATAACACTCAAAACGGCGGCTATAGAATGGTTTCAGCAGCTTGTATAGCTGTTATATAAAGGATGGCGGGTTGAAGACTCAAAACAGCGGCTGTAGAATGGTTCCAGCAGCTTTTATGGCTACTATATAAAGGATGGTGACTATAAAACTCAAAACGGCAGCTGTAGAATGGTTCTAACAGCTTTTAAAGCTGTTATATAGAGGATGGCGGGTAAAAAAGTCAAAATTGCGGCTGTAGAATGGTTCCAGCAGCTTGTTTTTCTGTTGTATAAAAGATGGCGGGTATAAGACTCAAAATGGCGGCTGTAGAATGGTTCCAGCAGCTTGTATAGCTTTTATATTATAGATGGCGGGCATAAGATTTTAAATGGCGGCTGTATAATGGCCCCAGCAGCTTGTGTAACTGTTATATAAAGGATGGCGGCTATAACACTCAAAATGGTGGCTGTAGAATGGTTCCAGCAGCTTGTATTTCTGTTATATAAAGGATGGCGGCTAAAAGACTCAAAACAGCGGCTATAGAATGGTTTCAGCAGCTTTTATAGCTGTCATATAAAAGTTGGCGGGTATAAGACTCAAAATGGCGGCTGTAGAATGGTTCCAGCAGCTTTTATAGCTGTTATATAATGGATGGCGGGTATAAGATTCAAAATGGCGGCTGTATAATGGTCCCAGCAGCTTGTGTTATATAAAGGATGGCGGCTATAACACTCAAAATGGCAGTTGTAGAATGGTTTCAGCAGCTTGTATTTCTGTTATATAAAGGATGGCGGCTATAAGTCTAAAAATAACGGCTGTAGAATGGTTCCAGCAGTTTGTATTTCTGTTATATAGAATCTGCTGTAGAAAGGTTCCAGCAGATTGTGTAGTTGTAATATAAAGGATGGCGGCTATAACACTCAAAATGGAGGCTGTATAATGGTCCAGCAGCTTGTATAGCTGTTGTGTAAAAGATGGCGTGTATAAGACTGAAAATGGCGGCTGTTGAATGGTTTCAGCAGCTTGTATTTCTGTTATATAAAGGATGGCGGCTATAAGACCCAAAACAGCAGCTGTACAATGGTTCCAGCAGCTTGTGTAGCTGTTATATAAAAGATGGCGGCTATAACACTCAAAACGGCGGCTATAGAATGGTTTCAGCAGCTTGTATAACTGTTATATAAAGGATAGCGGGTTGAAGACTCAAAACAGCGGCTGTAGAATGGTTCCAACAGCTTTTATGGCTACTATATAAAGGATGGTGGCTATAAAACTCAAAACGGCAGCTGTAGTATGGTTCCAACAGCTTTTAAAGCTGTTATATAGAGGATGGCGGGTAAAAAAGTCATAATTGCGGCTGTAGAATGGTTCCAGCAGCTTGTATTTCTTTTGTATAAAGGATGGCGGGTATAAGACTCAAAACGACGGCTGTAGAATAGTTTCAGCAGCTTGCATAGCTGTTATATAAAGGATGGCGGCTATACAACTTAAAATGGCGGCTGTAGAATGGTTCCAGCAGCTTGTATAGCTTTTATATTATGGATGGCCGGCATAAGATTTTAAATGGCGGCTGTAGAATGGTTCCAGCAGCTTGTATTTCTGTTATAAGTTAGCATGGACAAAGGAATATAGCTAATACTGCATTTGGCAGTAGCCACGATCGCTGGGTCAGCGATCCCACGGTCTGGGTAACATGAGCCGGCCCGCAAGACGTTGACCGCTGCTAGCGGCACGAGGCGCAGTGTCAGCATTCCGATGGCCAAAGCTTAGGGTTCTTGGGTAGTTTATTTAATTATGTTCAGTTAGTTATAATCCCAACTCCAAGCGCACAAAACTGTGGCTTGCAATAAATCAAATATAAACAAATATAAATAAACATTTATATAACTGGCGCCCAACTTACACTAAAAGTGCCCAAAAATTTAAAAAACAATTCTAAGTAAAAATAGAATTGAAATAAAAAACAAAAAACTCAAGAATTTAAAAATAATTCTAAATAACAAACTAAACGGTAACTAAAAGTGCCTGAAAAGTTTGAAATCAATTCTAAGTGAAAATAGAATTGAAATAAAAAACCAAAAAAAAATAATAATAAAAAACCCAAAAAGTTTAAACATTGTAGTGAACAAATTGTCACTACAAAAATAAAGAAAAATAAAAAACCAAAAAACAACAACAGTCACGTCACTGGACTGGTGACGGCAGCGGCGAAGAAAGCAAGTGAAAGATACGCACACCAATAATCAGAAAAATAGTGATAGTAGTGACGAGGAGTTGTTAAAGGTTATAAGAGGCAAAAGTGAGCAAGTGAAAGAAACACACAAAATGCCAACAACAGAGGAGGTGATGAAAATAGTGCAAGTGGCAGTGCAGACTGCGCTTGATCACCAGGCTGCACAGATGCAGTCTACTTTCACACAACAGTTAAACCACGAAATGGAGTCTTTAAGGACTCAGCTAGAAAGTTTAAAACCAGTCGCACCGGAGGTTGAGGTTTATAGGGACGCCGAAATCATCCCAGGAATAGAATGTAAGGAACCATTAGATATTGTTAGATCCTTGCCAGATTTTGATGGCAACCAAAACGAATACATTTCATGGCGCTCCGCAGCTTCATTCGCATACGAACTATTTCGACCTTATAGGGGCAGTTCCGCCCACTACCAAGCAGTAGGCATAATCAGGAATAAGGTAAAAGGTGCCGCTAGTTCCACTCTAGCATCATACAATACTGTAAAAAATGTCGATGCGATCATAGCTCGACTAGACTTCACCTACGCTGACAAAACACCCATTCGCGTTATTCAACAAAAATTGGGAACCTTACGACAGGGGGAACAATCGCTGTCTCAGTATTATGACGAGGTGGAAAAAACACTGACCCTCCTCACTAATAAAACGATAATGACACATGAGGCAGCGTCAGCGAACGTACTTAACGAGCAGTTTAGGTCCGATGCGCTACACTCCTTTGTGTCGGGGCTTAAGAAATCTCTCAGGGCAGTAGTATTACCGGCAAAACCCAAAGACTTACCCACTGCGCTAGCATTAGCGCACGAAGCTGAAGTAAGCCATGACTACGCAGCCTTCGCTGCTAGCTTTGCGCGGGCTACCGAGGAAAAAGCTCAGGGTCCCTTTGAACAAAAGAATCAAAATTTCCGAAACAATGCTAATCAGAATAAGACCTCGGAAAATAGCCAAGGGGCATACAAGAAGACCCCACATTATACTAGGGTTCAAGAAAAACCAAATAATAAAGGGAAGCCACCACAAAATTCTGGGGCTCAGGCGTCCTCAACACCAAAACCCATGGAGGTTGACTCCTCTTCAAAGTATAGGCAACCAACCAGGTATTCGGGAAACAAGTCCACAAAGTCTGGATTCGGGTCGAAAAAGAGTCAACAGATCCATTTCACGTCTCAGAATCCCCCTGGGGAAGAAGCCTACGAGACACAAGCAGAGGCGAGCGTTCTAGCAGCTAGTGATGACCTGTCAGATAATGAAGAATGCTGTAATTTTTTAGGGAACACTCCCTTCTACCGTTCATCACGAGAACAGTAGGAGGAAAAACAATTAAATTACTTATCGATACGGGGGCCTCAAAAATTTTATTCGTCCAATGGAGGGACTAAAATTCATCACCCCCGCAGAAAAACCATTTAATGTCAGATCCATACATGGGACCTCAAAGGTAACGGAAAAATGTCCAATACATATTTTCGGCCTTAAAGCACATTTCTTCTTGATAAATATCCCAGAAGATTTCGACGGCATAATTGGTTTCGACCTTTTAAAAAAGGTCGGAGCAACTATCAATCTGCTAAACAACCAAATAGTTACAAAAAATGGATCTGAGGCCATTAATTTTACCCGTTGCCCACAAGTAAATTTCATTTATATCGACGATGCAGACGTCCCGGCTGCGGTACTTAAGTCTTTCAACAAGATGATGGACGAAAGAGTAGGAGCGTTTGCAGACCCTGACGAGGCTCTGCCATACAACATAAATACTGTAGCAACTATTCGAACAAATGGGGAGCCGGTATACACCAGAGTATACCCACTCCCAATGGGCGTTACGGACTTTGTCAAAGCAGAAGTTAAACAACTTCTAGCCCACGGCATAATTCGACCCTCAGAATCTCCCTACAATAATCCGACCTGGGTGGTCGACAAAAAGGGACAGATGAAAACGGCTTCCATAAAAAAAGGCTAGTAATTGACTTTAGGAAACTAAATCAAAATACTAAAGATGACAAGTACCCTATTCCAATGATTTCAACAATCTTGTCGAACATGGGAAAGGCCCAATATTTTACAACATTGGACCTTAAATCGGGATTTCACCAAATAACACTAGCAGAAAAAGACAGGGAGAAAACTGCTTTTTCTGTCAACAATGGGAAGTATGAATTCTGCAGACTTCCCTTCGGCCTCAAAAATGCACCCAGTATTTTTCAGAGGGCCATCGATGACGTCCTTAGGGAAAAGATAAGTACAACATGCTACGTCTATATAGACGATGTTATTATTTTTCCGAGACAAAAGAAGACCATGTTAGGGACATTGAATGGGTCCTTAAAAGCCTTCAGGACGCGGGGATGCGAGTATCACAGGAAAAATCCAAATTTTTTAAAAAAAGTGTGGAGTATCTGGGATTTATCGTATCTAGGGATGGTATCACAACCTCACCCGAAAAGGTTCAGGCAATCAAAAATTTTCCAATGCCAAGCACCCTTTTTGATCTCAGATCATTTCTCGGCCTTGCCAGCTATTATCGCTGCTTCATAAAAGACTTCGCGAAAATCGCAGGTCCTCTTACGGATATTTTAAAGGGCGATAATGGAAAAGTCAGCAAAAACATGTCTCGAAAAATAAAAATCGACTTTACTTCAGAACAATTGCGGACATTCACCAAGCTAAAAGATATTTTAGCATCAGAAGAAGTTTTTAGCCTACCCAGTTTATCGACAACCATTCGATCTTACCACAGACGCATCTGGCGATGGGCTAGGGGCTGTCCTTTCACAAAAAGGCAGACCAATTACCATGATATCCCGTAAATTACGTAATAACGAAAGAAATTTTGCGACTAACGAAAGAGAGCTTCTGGCCATAGTGTGGTCACTAAAAAACTTGAGAAACTACCTTTACGGGGTAAGAGACCTAAATATATTTACCGACCATCAGCCACTAACCTTCGCCGTATCGGACAAAAATTCGAATGCAAAACTAATACGCTGGAAAGCATATATTGATGGACATGGCGCAAAAATAATTTATAAGCCAGGAAAGGAAAATTTCGTAGCAGACGCCCTTTCGCGTCAGAACATTAACGCTCTCGAAACACCAGACTCAGAATCCGATAGGGCAACCTGCCACAGTGAAGAGTCTCTGTCCTACACTATTGATGTATCCGATAAGCCCTTAAATTGTTTTCGAAACCAGATCGTGATTGAAGAAGCAGATTTCCCTTCGGTAAGGACATTCGTCCTCTTCCAGAGTAAGTCCAGGCACATAATACGCACATCAAACCCTGATTCACTCTTGCAGACACTGCAAGATGTAATAAATGCTGAAGTGGTAAACGCAATACATTGCGAACTGCCAACTCTTGCTCTCATTCAGCACAAATTGGTTGAACTCTATCCGGCAACAAAATTCTGGTACTGCAAACACATCGTTACAGATGTACCAGACAAGTCAGAACAAAAAGAAATTGTATTGACCGAACATAACAGGGCGCACCGTGCAGCCCAGGAAAACATGAAACAAATTTTGCAAGACTATTTTTCCCGAACATGGGAAAATTGACCACAGAAATTGCAGCCAATTGTAAGATCTGCTCTGTCGCAAAATACGACAGGCATCCAAAAAAACATAAGTTGGGTACCACACCAGTACCAGCTTACGCAGGGGAACTCTTACACATTGACGTTTTTCCACAGATAAAAGATTCTTTCTGACTTGCATAGATAAGTTTTCTAAATTTGCGATAGTCCAACCTATAGCATCGAGAGCCATAGTTGACGTAAAGCCGGCCATTCTACAATTAGTCAATTACTTTGCTAACGTTAAGACAATATATTGCGATAATGAAAGGTCGATAAACTCTGAAACAATAAGTTCCCTCTTATTAAACGAGTTTGAAATACAAATCGTCAACGCCCCACCCCTACACAGTACATCTAATGGCCAAGTGGAAAGATTCCACAGCACATTACTTGAGATCGCACGGTGTGACAAAATAACAGCTCAGGCTAGCGACACTATCGATGTTATACTACTAGCAACAGTAAAGTATAACAGGTCAATCCATTCAGTCTTGAACAAAAAACCAATTGAAGCGGTTCATGAAACTACGGTAGAGGAGGGATTGAGAATTGCCAAAAAGATAAAAGACGCTCAGAGCAAACAAATGGAACAGGAAAACAGAACCAGAATAGACAAAAAGTACCAACGGGGTGACAAAGTCTTGGTAAAGTCAAACAAACGCCTTGGTAACAAACTTACCCCTTTGTACAAGGAAGGAATTGTAGAGGCTGACCTAGGAACTAAGGTTCTTATAAAGGGGAGGGAGGTCCATAAGGACAATTTAAAATAAAATTAGGTTTGCATACTTCTATAACTACTAGAGTAATAATACTATTTTATAATACCAGAAATTACAGAACGGACTTTATACTGATACTAATAATACTGAGGACACACGCGACAATGACCATGAAAATTACGGACTATACCAAAGCAGACTTCATACAGATACTGGACGGAGACGTGACAGTTTGGAAAGAGTACAGCTACCTCGGACATACGACAAACATTACCTCGTACAGGACATACGCGGACGAGACCAGGGAAACTATTAAATTCTTTAAGGAAGATCATATTAAAAGAATTATTTTGACAGACATTAGGAAAATCGACACGCTAATAGAAACAATGACGGTTCATCATAGAGGCGCTAGAAGCCTAAATATTTTAGGCACTGCATTGAAAGTAGTGGCCGGAACTCCTGATTTTGACGACTGGGAACAGATCAAGTTTAAACAAGAGCAATTAATAGAGTCAGAAAATAAGCAAGTCAAAATCAACAACAAATTACAGGAAAAACTAAATGCAATAACGAATTCCATAAACCAAATAAGTAAAACAGAAAATGTCAATCACGAACACTTTTATGAAACCATCCTAGCAAAAAACAGAATGGTCATTTCAGACCTTGAAAATTTAATTCTAACAACCACTTTGGCAAAAGCGAATTTATTGAACCCAATAATCCTCGATGACTTGGATGTCAATGAAATGACCAACAAAAATCTCACAAATATTAGTGTGTCAGATTTATTAGATGTAGGTAGTATTAAGGTTTTTCAAAATTTTAACATTTTATACTTTTTAATCAAATATCCTCACCCAGAATCTGTCTGTAAGAAAATCAGCCTTTACCCTGTAGAACGGGATAACATAATTTTAGATTTTAATAACAGAAACGTAGTTGCTGATTGTGGTACGGAGCTATTCTCAGTCGAGGGTTTCCAATTGGCGGTAACCACAACATTCTGCAAAAGATCGCCCACGAATGGCTGCACGCAACAATTAGTAGCCGGAACTCAAGCCCATTGTAGCTCCAGACCAGGTCACATGGAACCTTTAATAGTTGTGGATGAGGGAATGGTTATCATCAACGACGCCACCATGGACATCATAGACGAAGTCGGCAACGAAAAAAGGGTGAACGGCACCTACCTCGTGACATTCACCGACAGGATCACCATCAACCAAACAACGTTTGTCAACAAGTATGATGTGCTCAGAAAGAAGCCAATGGTGTCAGCCGAGTCACAAATCAACATTACGAGATACCGGGAACACTTAAGCCTGCCTTTCCTCCACGAACTGAGCATAAACAATCTCCGACATATAACCGGACTACGCTCAAAAATAATATCGGGCCCTGTATTGAGCAGCAGTGTCACTATTGGGATAGTCGCAATTGGGTTCGCAATCTATCTGGCCATTCGCAGACTCCAGAGACGCAATTTAGTAACAACTCTTCAAAAGTCTCTTGACCTACAGAAGTCCGGGGACGGCCTCCACTTAAGCGAGGGAGGAGTTAGCATGGACAAAGGAATATAGCTAATACTGCATTTGGCAGTAGCCACGATCGCTGGGTCAGCGATCCCACGGTCTGGGTAACATGAGCCGGCCCGCAAGACGTTGACCGCTGCTAGCGGCACGAGGCGCAGTGTCAGCATTCCGATGGCCAATGCTTAGGGTTCTTGGGTAGTTTATTTAATTATGTTCAGTTAGTTATAATCCCAACTCCAAGCGCACAAAACTGTGGCTTGCAATAAATCAAATATAAACAAATATAAATAAACATTTATATAACTTATATAAAGGAGGGCGGCCAAAAGACTCAAAACAGCGGCTATAGAATGGTTCCAGCAGCTTTTATAGCTGTCATATAAAAGTTGGCGGGTATAAGACTCAAAATGGCGGCTGTAAAATGGCTCTTGCAGCTTGTATAGCTGTTATATAATGGATGGCGGGTCAGGACTCAAAATGGCGGCTGTATAATGGTTCCAACAACTGGTGTAGCTGCTGTATAAGAGATGGTGGGTATAAGACTCAAAATGGCGGCTGTAGAATGGGTCCATGTTGTGTAGCTGTTGTATGAAAGATGGCGGGTATAAGACTCAAAATGGCGGTTGAAGAATGGTTCCAACAGCATGTATAGTTGCTGTATAAATGATGGCGGCTATAAGACTCAAAACAGCGGCTGAAGAATGTTTCCAGCAGCTTTTATAGCTGTTGTGTAAAAGATGGCGGGTATAAGACTTAAAATGGCGGCTGTAAAATAGTTCCAGCAGCTTGTATTTCCGTTATATAAAGGATGGCGGGTATAAGACTCAAAATGGCGGCTGTAGAATGATTCCAACAGCTTGTGTAGCTGTTGTTTAAAGGATGGCGGCTATAAGACTCAAAACGACGGCTGTAGTATGGTTCCAGCAGCTTGTGTAGCTGTTATATAATGGATGGCGGGCTTAACACTCAAAATGGTGGCTGTAGAATTGTTCCAGCAGCTTGTATTTCTGTTGTATAAAGGATGGCGGCTATAAGACTCAAAACGACGGCTGTAGAATGGTTCCAGCAGTTTGTGTAGCTGTTATATAATGAATGACGGCTGTAACACTCAAAATGGCGGCTGTAGAATGGTACCGACAGCTTTTATGGCTGTTATATAAAGGATGACGGGTATATGACTCAAAATGGCGGCTGTAGAATGGTTCTAGCAGCTGGTAAAGCTGTTATATAAAGAATAACTGTTATTAGACTCAAGATGGCGGCTGTAGAATGGTTCCAGCAACTTGTGTTATATAAAGGATGGCGGCTATAACACTCAAAATGGCGGTTGTTGAATTGTTCCAGCAGCTTGTATTTCTGTTATATAGAATCTGCTGTAGAATGGTTCCAGCTGATTGTGTAGTTGTAATATAAAGGATGGCGGCTATAACACTCAAAATGGAGGCTGTATAATGGTCCCAGCAGCTTTTATAGCTGTTGTGTAAAAGATGGCGGGTATAAGCTTCAAAATGGCGGCTGTATAAGGGTTCCAGCAGCTTGTTTTTCTGTTGTATAAAAGATGGCGGGTATAAGACTCAAAATGGCGGCTGTAGAATGGTTTCAGCAGCTTGTATAACTTTTTTATAAAGGATGGCGGGTTTAAGACCCAAAACAGCGGCTGTAGAATGGTTCCAGCTACTTTTATGGCTACTATATAAAGGATGGCGAATATAAGACTCAAAACGGCGGCTGTAGAATGGTTCCAGCATTTTTTAAATCTGTTATATAGAGGATGGCGGGTAAAAGAGTCAAAATTGCGGCAGTAGAATGGTTCCAGCAGCTTGTGTAGCTGTTGTATAAAAGATGGCGGCTACAAGTCTTAAAATGGCTGCTGTAGAATGGTTCCAACAGCTTGTATTTCTCTTGTATAAAGGATGGCGGGTATAAGACTCATAACGACGGCTGTAGAATGCTTCCAGCAGCTTGCATAGCTGTTATATAAAGGATGGCGGCTATACAACTCAAAATGGCGGCTGTAGAATGGTTCCAGCAGCTTGTATAGCTGTTATATTATGGATGGCGGGCATAAGATTTTAAATGGCGGCTGTATAATGGCCCCAGCAGCTTGTGTAGCTGTTTAATAAAGCATGGCGGCTATAACACTCAAAATGGTGGCTGTAGAATGGTTCCAGCAGCTTGTATTTCTGTTATATAAAGGATGGCGGCTAAAAGACTCAAAACTGCGGCTATAGAATGGTTCCAGCAGCTTTTATAGCTGTCATATAAAAGTTGGCGGTTATAAGACTCAAAATGGCGGCTGTAGAATGGTTCCAGCAGCTTGTATAGCTGTTATATAATGGATGGCGGGTATACGACTCAAACGACAGCTTGTGTAGCTGCTGTATTAGAGATGGCGGGAATAAGACTCAAAATGGCGGCTGTAGAATGGTTCCAGCAGCTTGTGTTATATAAAGGATGGCGGCTATGACACTCAAAATGGCGGTTGTTGAATGGTTCCAGCAGCTTGTATTTCTGTTATATAGAATCTGCTGTAGAATGGTATCAGCAGATTGTGTAGTTGTAATATAAAGGATGGCGGCTATAACACTCAAAATGGAGGCTGTGTAATGGTCCCAGCAGCTTTTATAGCTGTTGTGTAAAAGATGGCGGGTATAAGCTTCAAGATGGCGGCTGTATAAGGGTTCCAGCAGCTTGTTTTTCTGTTGTATAAAAGATGGCGGGTATAAGACTCAAAATGGCGGCTGTAGAATGGTTTCAGCAGCTTGTATGACTTTTATATAAAGGATGGCGGGTTTAAGACTCAAAACAGCGGCTGTAGAATGGTTCTAGCTGCTTTTATGGCTACTATATAAAGGATGGCGAATATAAGACTCAAAACGGCGGCAGTAGAATGGTTCCAGCATTTTTTAAAGCTGTTATATAGAGGATGGCGGGTAAAAGAGTCAAAATTGCGGCAGTAAAATGGTTCTAGCAGCTTGTGTAGCTGTTGTATAAAAGATGGCGGCTACAAGTCTTAAAATGGCTGCTGTAGAATGGTTCCACCAGCTTGTGTAGCTGCTGTATAAGAGATGGCGGGTATAAGACACAAAATGGCGGCTGTAGAATAGTTCCAACAGCTTGTATTTCTCTTGTATAAAGGATGGCGGGAATAAGACTCAAAATGGTCCCAGCAGCTTGTGTTGCTGTTAAATAAAGGATGGCGGCTATAACACTCAAAATGGCGGCTGTAGAATGGTTCCAACAGTTTGTGTAGCTGCTGTATAAGAGATGGCGGGAATAAGACTCAAAATGGCGGCTGTAGAATGGTTCCAGCAACTTGTGTAGCTGTTGTATGAAAGATGGCGGGTATAACACTCAAAATGGTGGCTGTTGAATGGTTCCAGCAGCTTGTATTTCTGTTATATAAAGGATGGCGGCTAAAAGACTCAAAATGGCGGCTGTAGAATGGTTCCAGCAACTTGTATAGCTGTTATATTATGGATGGCGGGCATATGATTTTAAATGTGCGGCTGTATAATGGCCCCAGCAGCTTATGTAGCTGTTATATAAAGGATGGCGGGTTGAAGAGTCAAAACAGCGGCTTTAGAATGGTTCCAGCGGCTTTTATGGCTACTGTATAAATTATGGTGAATATAAAACTCAAAACGGCGGCTGTAGAATGGTTCCAACAGCTTTTAATACTGTTATATAGAGGATGGCGGGTAAAAAAGTCAAAATTGCGGCTGTAGAATGGTTCCAGCAGCTTGCATAGCTGTTATATAAAGGATGGCGGCTATACAACTCAAAATGGCGGCTGTAGAATGGTTCCAGCAGCTTGTATAGCTGTTATATTATGGATGGCGGGCATAAGATTTTAAATGACGGCTGCATAATGGCCCCAGCAGCTTGTGTAGCTGTTATATAAAGCATGGCGGCTATAACACTCAAAATGGTGGCTGTAGAATGGTTCCAGCAGCTTCTATTTCTGTTATATAAAGGATGGCGGCTAAAAGACTCAAAACTGCGGCTATAGAATGGTTCCAGCAGCTTTTATAGCTGTCATATAAAAGTTGGCGGTTATAAGACTCAAAATGGCGGCTGCAGAATGGTTCCAGCAACTTGTGTAGCTGTTGTATGAAAGATGGCGGGTATAAGACTCAAAATGGCGGCTGCAGAATGGTTCCAGCAACTTGTGTAGCTGTTATATAATGAATGACGGCTGTAACACTCAAAATGGCGGCTGTAGAATGGTACCGACAGCTTTTATGGCTGTTATATAAAGTATGACGGGTATATGACTCAAAATGGCGGCTGTAGAATGGTTCTAGCAGCTGGTAAAGCTGTTATATAAAGAATGGCTGTTATTAGACTCAAGATGGCGGCTGTAGAATGGTTCCAGCAACTTGTGTTATATAAAGGATGGCGGCTATAACACTCAAAATGGCGGTTGTTGAATTGTTCCAGCAGCTTGTATTTCTGTTATATAGAATCTGCTGTAGAATGGTTCCAGCTGATTGTGTAGTTGTAATATAAAGGATGGCGGCTATAACACTCAAAATGGAGGCTGTATAATGGTACCAGCAGCTTTTATAGCTGTTGTGTAAAAGATGGCGGGTATAAGCTTCAAAATGGCGGCTGTATAAGGGTTCCAGCAGCTTGTTTTTCTGTTGTATAAAAGATGGCGGGTATAAGACTCAAAATGGCGGCTGTAGAATGGTTTCAGCAGCTTGTATAACTTTTTTATAAAGGATGGCGGGTTTAAGACCCAAAACAGCGGCTGTAGAATGGTTCCAGCTACTTTTATGGCTACTATATAAAGGATGGCGAATATAAGACTCAAAACGGCGGCTGTAGAATGGTTCCAGCATTTTTTTAAATCTGTTATATAGAGGATGGCGGGTAAAAGAGTCAAAATTGCGGCAGTAGAATGGTTCCAGCAGCTTGTGTAGCTGTTGTATAAAAGATGGCGGCTACAAGTCTTAAAATGGCTGCTGTAGAATGGTTCCAACAGCTTGTATTTCTCTTGTATAAAGGATGGCGGGTATAAGACTCATAACGACGGCTGTAGAATGCTTCCAGCAGCTTGCATAGCTGTTATATAAAGGATGGCGGCTATACAACTCAAAATGGCGGCTGTAGAATGGTTCCAGCAGCTTGTATAGCTGTTATATTATGGATGGCGGGCATAAGATTTTAAATGGCGGCTGTATAATGGCCCCAGCAGCTTGTGTAGCTGTTTAATAAAGCATGGCGGCTATAACACTCAAAATGGTGGCTGTAGAATGGTTCCAGCAGCTTGTATTTCTGTTATATAAAGGATGGCGGCTAAAAGACTCAAAACTGCGGCTATAGAATGGTTCCAGCAGCTTTTATAGCTGTCATATAAAAGTTGGCGGTTATAAGACTCAAAATGGCGGCTGTAGAATGGTTCCAGCAGCTTGTATAGCTGTTATATAATGGATGGCGGGTATACGACTCAAACGACAGCTTGTGTAGCTGCTGTATTAGAGATGGCGGGAATAAGACTCAAAATGGCGGCTGTAGAATGGTTCCAGCAGCTTGTGTTATATAAAGGATGGCGGCTATGACACTCAAAATGGCGGTTGTTGAATGGTTCCAGCAGCTTGTATTTCTGTTATATAGAATCTGCTGTAGAATGGTATCAGCAGATTGTGTAGTTGTAATATAAAGGATGGCGGCTATAACACTCAAAATGGAGGCTGTGTAATGGTCCCAGCAGCTTTTATAGCTGTTGTGTAAAAGATGGCGGGTATAAGCTTCAAGATGGCGGCTGTATAAGGGTTCCAGCAGCTTGTTTTTCTGTTGTATAAAAGATGGCGGGTATAAGACTCAAAATGGCGGCTGTAGAATGGTTTCAGCAGCTTGTATGACTTTTATATAAAGGATGGCGGGTTTAAGACTCAAAACAGCGGCTGTAGAATGGTTCTAGCTGCTTTTATGGCTACTATATAAAGGATGGCGAATATAAGACTCAAAACGGCGGCAGTAGAATGGTTCCAGCATTTTTTAAAGCTGTTATATAGAGGATGGCGGGTAAAAGAGTCAAAATTGCGGCAGTAAAATGGTTCTAGCAGCTTGTGTAGCTGTTGTATAAAAGATGGCGGCTACAAGTCTTAAAATGGCTGCTGTAGAATGGTTCCACCAGCTTGTGTAGCTGCTGTATAAGAGATGGCGGGTATAAGACACAAAATGGCGGCTGTAGAATAGTTCCAACAGCTTGTATTTCTCTTGTATAAAGGATGGCGGGAATAAGACTCAAAATGGTCCCAGCAGCTTGTGTTGCTGTTAAATAAAGGATGGCGGCTATAACACTCAAAATGGCGGCTGTAGAATGGTTCCAACAGTTTGTGTAGCTGCTGTATAAGAGATGGCGGGAATAAGACTCAAAATGGCGGCTGTAGAATGGTTCCAGCAACTTGTGTAGCTGTTGTATGAAAGATGGCGGGTATAACACTCAAAATGGTGGCTGTTGAATGGTTCCAGCAGCTTGTATTTCTGTTATATAAAGGATGGCGGCTAAAAGACTCAAAATGGCGGCTGTAGAATGGTTCCAGCAACTTGTATAGCTGTTATATTATGGATGGCGGGCATATGATTTTAAATGTGCGGCTGTATAATGGCCCCAGCAGCTTATGTAGCTGTTATATAAAGGATGGCGGGTTGAAGAGTCAAAACAGCGGCTTTAGAATGGTTCCAGCGGCTTTTATGGCTACTGTATAAATTATGGTGAATATAAAACTCAAAACGGCGGCTGTAGAATGGTTCCAACAGCTTTTAATACTGTTATATAGAGGATGGCGGGTAAAAAAGTCAAAATTGCGGCTGTAGAATGGTTCCAGCAGCTTGCATAGCTGTTATATAAAGGATGGCGGCTATACAACTCAAAATGGCGGCTGTAGAATGGTTCCAGCAGCTTGTATAGCTGTTATATTATGGATGGCGGGCATAAGATTTTAAATGACGGCTGCATAATGGCCCCAGCAGCTTGTGTAGCTGTTATATAAAGCATGGCGGCTATAACACTCAAAATGGTGGCTGTAGAATGGTTCCAGCAGCTTCTATTTCTGTTATATAAAGGATGGCGGCTAAAAGACTCAAAACTGCGGCTATAGAATGGTTCCAGCAGCTTTTATAGCTGTCATATAAAAGTTGGCGGTTATAAGACTCAAAATGGCGGCTGCAGAATGGTTCCAGCAACTTGTGTAGCTGTTGTATGAAAGATGGCGGGTATAAGACTCAAAATGGCGGCTGCAGAATGGTTCCAGCAACTTGTGTAGCTGTTATATAATGAATGACGGCTGTAACACTCAAAATGGCGGCTGTAGAATGGTACCGACAGCTTTTATGGCTGTTATATAAAGTATGACGGGTATATGACTCAAAATGGCGGCTGTAGAATGGTTCTAGCAGCTGGTAAAGCTGTTATATAAAGAATGGCTGTTATTAGACTCAAGATGGCGGCTGTAGAATGGTTCCAGCAACTTGTGTTATATAAAGGATGGCGGCTATAACACTCAAAATGGCGGTTGTTGAATTGTTCCAGCAGCTTGTATTTCTGTTATATAGAATCTGCTGTAGAATGGTTCCAGCTGATTGTGTAGTTGTAATATAAAGGATGGCGGCTATAACACTCAAAATGGAGGCTGTATAATGGTACCAGCAGCTTTTATAGCTGTTGTGTAAAAGATGGCGGGTATAAGCTTCAAAATGGCGGCTGTATAAGGGTTCCAGCAGCTTGTTTTTCTGTTGTATAAAAGATGGCGGGTATAAGACTCAAAATGGCGGCTGTAGAATGGTTTCAGCAGCTTGTATAACTTTTTTATAAAGGATGGCGGGTTTAAGACCCAAAACAGCGGCTGTAGAATGGTTCCAGCTACTTTTATGGCTACTATATAAAGGATGGCGAATATAAGACTCAAAACGGCGGCTGTAGAATGGTTCCAGCATTTTTTAAATCTGTTATATAGAGGATGGCGGGTAAAAGAGTCAAAATTGCGGCAGTAGAATGGTTCCAGCAGCTTGTGTAGCTGTTGTATAAAAGATGGCGGCTACAAGTCTTAAAATGGCTGCTGTAGAATGGTTCCAACAGCTTGTATTTCTCTTGTATAAAGGATGGCGGGTATAAGACTCATAACGACGGCTGTAGAATGCTTCCAGCAGCTTGCATAGCTGTTATATAAAGGATGGCGGCTATACAACTCAAAATGGCGGCTGTAGAATTGTTCCAGCAGCTTGTATAGCTGTTATATTATGGATGGCGGGCATAAGATTTTAAATGGCGGCTGTATAATGGCCCCAGCAGCTTGTGTAGCTGTTTAATAAAGCATGGCGGCTATAACACTCAAAATGGTGGCTGTAGAATGGTTCCAGCAGCTTGTATTTCTGTTATATAAAGGATGGCGGCTAAAAGACTCAAAACTGCGGCTATAGAATGGTTCCAGCAGCTTTTATAGCTGCTTTTAAATCTGTTATATAGAGGATGGCGGGTAAAAGAGTCAAAATTGCGGCAGTAGAATGGTTCCAGCAGCTTGTGTAGCTGTTGTATAAAAGATGGCGGCTACAAGTCTTAAAATGGCTGCTGTAGAATGGTTCCAACAGCTTGTATTTCTCTTGTATAAAGGATGGCGGGTATAAGACTCATAACGACGGCTGTAGAATGCTTCCAGCAGCTTGCATAGCTGTTATATAAAGGATGGCGGCTATACAACTCAAAATGGCGGCTGTAGAATTGTTCCAGCAGCTTGTATAGCTGTTATATTATGGATGGCGGGCATAAGATTTTAAATGGCGGCTGTATAATGGCCCCAGCAGCTTGTGTAGCTGTTTAATAAAGCATGGCGGCTATAACACTCAAAATGGTGGCTGTAGAATGGTTCCAGCAGCTTGTATTTCTGTTATATAAAGGATGGCGGCTAAAAGACTCAAAACTGCGGCTATAGAATGGTTCCAGCAGCTTTTATAGCTGTCATATAAAAGTTGGCGGGTATAAGACTCAAAATGGCGGCTGTAGAATGGTTCCAGCAGCTTGTATAGCTGTTATATAATGGATGGCGGGTATACGACTCAAACGACAGCTTGTGTAGCTGCTGTATTAGAGATGGCGGGAATAAGACTCAAAATGGCGGCTGTAGAATGGTTCCAGCAGCTTGTGTTATATAAAGGATGGCGGCTATGACACTCAAAATGGCGGTTGTTGAATGGTTCCAGCAGCTTGTATTTCTGTTATATAGAATCTGCTGTAGAATGGTATCAGCAGATTGTGTAGTTGTAATATAAAGGCTATAACACTCAAAATGGAGGCTGTGTAATGGTCCCAGCAGCTTTTATAGCTGTTGTGTAAAAGATAGCGGGTATAAGCTTCAAGATGGCGGCTGTATAAGGGTTCCAGCAGCTTGTTTTTCTGTTGTATAAAAGATGGCGGGTATAAGACTCAAAATGGCGGCTGTAGAATGGTTTCAGCAGCTTGTATGACTTTTATATAAAGGATGGCGGGTTTAAGACTCAAAACAGCGGCTGTAGAATGGTTCTAGCTGCTTTTATGGCTACTATATAAAGGATGGCGAATATAAGACTCAAAACGGCGGCAGTAGAATGGTTCCAGCATTTTTAAAGCTGTTATATAGAGGATGGCGGGTAAAAGAGTCAAAATTGCGGCAGTAAAATGGTTCTAGCAGCTTGTGTAGCTGTTGTATAAAAGATGGCGGCTACAAGTCTTAAAATGGCTGCTGTAGAATGGTTCCACCAGCTTGTGTAGCTGCTGTATAAGAGATGGCGGGTATAAGACACAAAATGGCGGCTGTAGAATAGTTCCAACAGCTTGTATTTCTCTTGTATAAAGGATGGCGGGAATAAGACTCAAAATGGTCCCAGCAGCTTGTGTTGCTGTTAAATAAAGGATGGCGGCTATAACACTCAAAATGGCGGCTGTAGAATGGTTCCAACAGTTTGTGTAGCTGCTGTATAAGAGATGGCGGGAATAAGACTCAAAATGGCGGCTGTAGAATGGTTCCAGCAACTTGTGTAGCTGTTGTATGAAAGATGGCGGGTATAACACTCAAAATGGTGGCTGTTGAATGGTTCCAGCAGCTTGTATTTCTGTTATATAAAGGATGGCGGCTAAAAGACTCAAAATGGCGGCTGTAGAATGGTTCCAGCAACTTGTATAGCTGTTATATTATGGATGGCGGGCATATGATTTTAAATGTGCGGCTGTATAATGGCCCCAGCAGCTTATGTAGCTGTTATATAAAGGATGGCGTGTTGAAGACTCAAAACAGCGGCTTTAGAATGGTTCCAGCGGCTTTTATGGCTACTGTATAAATTATGGTGAATATAAAACTCAAAACGGCGGCTGTAGAATGGTTCCAACAGCTTTTAATACTGTTATATAGAGAATGGCGGGTAAAAAAGTCAAAATTGCGGCTGTAGAATGGTTCCAGCAGCTTGCATAGCTGTTATATAAAGGATGGCGGCTATACAACTCAAAATGGCGGCTGTAGAATGGTTCCAGCAGCTTGTATAGCTGTTATATTATGGATGGCGGGCATAAGATTTTAAATGACGGCTGCATAATGGCCCCAGCAGCTTGTGTAGCTGTTATATAAAGCATGGCGGCTATAACACTCAAAATGGTGGCTGTAGAATGGTTCCAGCAGCTTCCATTTCTGTTATATAAAGGATGGCGGCTAAAAGACTCAAAACTGCGGCTATAGAATGGTTCCAGCAGCTTTTATAGCTGTCATATAAAAGTTGGCGGTTATAAGACTCAAAATGGCGGCTGCAGAATGGTTCCAGAAACTTGTGTAGCTGTTGTATGAAAGATGGCGGGTATAAGACTCAAAATGGCGGCTGCAGAATGGTTCCAGCAGCTTGCATAGCTGTTGTTTAAAGGATGGCGGCTATAAGACTCAAAACGACGGCTGTAGTATGGTTCCAGCAGCTTGTGTAGCTGTTATATAATGGATGGCGGGCTTAACACTCAAAATGGTGGCTGTAGAATTGTTCCAGCAGCTTGTATTTCTGTTGTATAAAGGATGGCGGCTATAAGACTCAAAACGACGGCTGTAGAATGGTTCCAGCAGTTTGTGTAGCTGTTATATAATGAATGACGGCTGTAACACTCAAAATGGCGGCTGTAGAATGGTACCGACAGCTTTTATGGCTGTTATATAAAGGATGACGGGTATATGACTCAAAATGGCGGCTGTAGAATGGTTCTAGCAGCTGGTAAAGCTGTTATATAAAGAATGGCTGTTATTAGACTCAAGATGGCGGCTGTAGAATGGTTCCAGCAACTTGTGTTATATAAAGGATGGCGGCTATAACACTCAAAATGGCGGTTGTTGAATTGTTCCAGCAGCTTGTATTTCTGTTATATAGAATCTGCTGTAGAATGGTTCCAGCTGATTGTGTAGTTGTAATATAAAGGATGGCGGCTATAACACTCAAAATGGAGGCTGTATAATGGTCCCAGCAGCTTTTATAGCTGTTGTGTAAAAGATGGCGGGTATAAGCTTCAAAATGGCGGCTGTATAAGGGTTCCAGCAGCTTGTTTTTCTGTTGTATAAAAGATGGCGGGTATAAGACTCAAAATGGCGGCTGTAGAATGGTTTCAGCAGCTTGTATAACTTTTTATAAAGGATGGCGGGTTTAAGACCCAAAACAGCGGCTGTAGAATGGTTCCAGCTACTTTTATGGCTACTATATAAAGGATGGCGAATATAAGACTCAAAACGGCGGCTGTAGAATGGTTCCAGCATTTTTTAAATCTGTTATATAGAGGATGGCGGGTAAAAGAGTCAAAATTGCGGCAGTAGAATGGTTCCAGCAGCTTGTGTAGCTGTTGTATAAAAGATGGCGGCTACAAGTCTTAAAATGGCTGCTGTAGAATGGTTCCAACAGCTTGTATTTCTCTTGTATAAAGGATGGCGGGTATAAGACTCATAACGACGGCTGTAGAATGCTTCCAGCAGCTTGCATAGCTGTTATATAAAGGATGGCGGCTATACAATTTAAAATGGCGGCTGTAGAATGGTTCCAGCAGCTTGTATAGCTGTTATATTATGGATGGCGGGCATAAGATTTTAAATGGCGGCTGTATAATGGCCCCAGCAGCTTGTGTAGCTGTTTAATAAAGCATGGCGGGTTGAAGACTCAAAACAGCGACTTTAGAATGGTTCCAGCGGCTTTTATGGCTACTGTATAAATTATGGTGAATATAAAACTCAAAACGGCGGCTGTAGAATGGTTCCAACAGCTTTTAATACTGTTATATAGAGGATGGCGGGTAAAAAAGTAAAAATTGCGGCTGTAGAATGGTTCCAGCAGCTTGTGTAGCTGTTGTATAAAAGATGGCGGCTACAAGTCTTAAAATGGCTGCTGTAGAATGGTTCCAACAGCTTGTATTTCTCTTGTATAAAGGATGGCGGGTATAAGACTCATAACGACGGCTGTAGAATGCTTCCAGCAGCTTGCATAGCTGTTATATAAAGGATGGCGGCTATACAACTCAAAATGGCGGCTGTAGAATGGTTTCAGCAGCTTGTATGACTTTTATATAAAGGATGGCGGGTTTAAGACTCAAAACAGCGGCTGTAGAATGGTTCTAGCTGCTTTTATGGCTACTATATAAAGGATGGCGAATATAAGACTCAAAACGGCGGCAGTAGAATGGTTCCAGCATTTTTTAAAGCTGTTATATAGAGGATGGCGGGTAAAAGAGTCAAAATTGCGGCAGTAAAATGGTTCTAGCAGCTTGTGTAGCTGTTGTATAAAAGATGGCGGCTACAAGTCTTAAAATGGCTGCTGTAGAATGGTTCCACCAGCTTGTGTAGCTGCTGTATAAGAGATGGCGGGTATAAGACACAAAATGGCGGCTGTAGAATAGTTCCAACAGCTTGTATTTCTCTTGTATAAAGGATGGCGGGAATAAGACTCAAAATGGTCCCAGCAGCTTGTGTTGCTGTTAAATAAAGGATGGCGGCTATAACACTCAAAATGGCGGCTGTAGAATGGTTCCAACAGTTTGTGTAGCTGCTGTATAAGAGATGGCGGGAATAAGACTCAAAATGGCGGCTGTAGAATGGTTCCAGCAACTTGTGTAGCTGTTGTATGAAAGATGGCGGGTATAACACTCAAAATGGTGGCTGTTGAATGGTTCCAGCAGCTTGTATTTCTGTTATATAAAGGATGGCGGCTAAAAGACTCAAAATGGCGGCTGTAGAATGGTTCCAGCAACTTGTATAGCTGTTATATTATGGATGGCGGGCATATGATTTTAAATGTGCGGCTGTATAATGGCCCCAGCAGCTTATGTAGCTGTTATATAAAGGATGGCGGGTTGAAGACTCAAAACAGCGGCTTTCGAATGGTTCCAGCGGCTTTTATGGCTACTGTATAAATTATGGTGAATATAAAACTCAAAACGGCGGCTGTAGAATGGTTCCAACAGCTTTTAATACTGTTATATAGAGGATGGCGGGTAAAAAAGTCAAAATTGCGGCTGTAGAATGGTTCCAGCAGCTTGCATAGCTGTTATATAAAGGATGGCGGCTATACAACTCAAAATGGCGGCTGTAGAATGGTTCCAGCAGCTTGTATAGCTGTTATATTATGGATGGCGGGCATAAGATTTTAAATGACGGCTGCATAATGGCCCCAGCAGCTTGTGTAGCTGTTATATAAAGCATGGCGGCTATAACACTCAAAATGGTGGCTGTAGAATGGTTCCAGCAGCTTCTATTTCTGTTATATAAAGGATGGCGGCTAAAAGACTCAAAACTGCGGCTATAGAATGGTTCCAGCAGCTTTTATAGCTGTCATATAAAAGTTGGCGGTTATAAGACTCAAAATGGCGGCTGCAGAATGGTTCCAGCAGCTTGTATAGCTGTTATATAATGGATGGCGGGTATACGACTCAAAATGGTCCCAGCAGCTTGTGTTGCTGTTAAATAAAGGATGGCGGCTATAACACTCAAAATGGCGGCTGTAGAATGGTTCCAACAGCTTGTGTAGCTGTTGTATGAAAGATGGCGGGTATAACACTCAAAACGACGGCTGTAGAATAGTTCCAGCAGCTTGTGTAGCTGTTATCTAAAAGATAGCGGCTATAACACTCAAAATGGTGGCTGTAGAATGGTTCCAGCAACTTGTATAGCTGCTATATTATGGATGGCGGGCATATGATTTTAAATGTGCGGCTGTATAATGGCCCCAGCAGCTTATGTAGCTGTTATATAAAGGATGGCGGGTTGAAGACTCAAAACAGCGGCTGTAGAATGGTTCCAGCAGCTTTTATGGCTACTATATAAATGATGGTGACTATAAAACTCAAAACAGCGGCTGTAGAATGGTTCCAACAGCTTTTAATACTGTTATATAGAGGATGGCGGGTAAAAAAGTCAAAATTGCGGCTGTAGAATGGTTCCAGCAGCTTGCATAGCTGTTATATAAAGGATGGCGGCTATACAACTCAAAATGGCGGCTGTAGAATGGTTCCAGCAGCTTGTATAGCTGTTATATTATGGATGGCGGGCATAAGATTTTAAATGGCGGCTGTATAATGGCCCCAGCAGCTTGTGTAGCTGTTATATAAAGCATGGCGGCTATAACACTCAAAATGGTGGCTGTAGAATAGTTCCAGCAGCTTCTATTTCTGTTATATAAAGGATGGCGGCTAAAAGACTCAAAACTGCGGCTATAGAATGGTTCCAGCAGCTTTTATAGCTGTCATATAAAAGTTGGCGGGTATAAGACTCAAAATGGCGACTGTAGAATGGTTCCAGCAGCTTGTATAGCTGTTATATAATGGATGGCGGGTATACGACTCAAATTGGTCCCAGCAGCTTGTGTTGCTGTTATATAAAGGATGACGGCTATAACACTCAAAATGGCGGCTGTAGAATGGTTCCAACAGCTTGTGTAGCTGCTGTATAAGAGATGGCGGGAATAAGACTCAAAATGGCGGCTGTAGAATGGTTCCAGCAACTTGTGTAGCTGTTGTATGAAAGATGGCGGGTATAACACTCAAAACGACGGCTGTAGAATAGTTCCAGCAGCTTGTGTAGCTGTTATCTAAAAGATAGCGGCTATAACACTCAAAATGGCGGCTGTAGAATGGTTCCAGCAACTTGTATAGCTGCTATATTATGGATGGCGGGCATATGATTTTAAATGTGCGGCTGTATAATGGCCCCAGCAGCTTATGTAGCGGGTTGAAGACTCAAAACAGCGGCTGTAGAATGGTTCCAGCAGCTTTTATGGCTACTATATAAATGATGGTGACTATAAAACTCAAAACAACGGCTGTAGAATGGTTCCAACAGCTTTTAATACTGTTATATAGAGGATGGCGGGTAAAAAAGTCAAAATTGCGGCTGTAGAATGGTTCCAGCAGCTTGCATAGCTGTTATATAAAGGATGGCGGCTATACAACTCAAAATGGCGGCTGTAGAATGGTTCCAGCAGCTTGTATAGCTGTTATATTATGGATGGCGGGCATAAGATTTTAAATGGCGGCTGTATAATGGCCCCAGCAGCTTGTGTAGCTGTTATATAAAGCATGGCGGCTATAACACTCAAAATGGTGGCTGTAGAATGGTTCCAGCAGCTTCTATTTCTGTTATATAAAGGATGGCGGCTAAAAGACTCAAAACTGCGGCTATAGAATGGTTCCAGCAGCTTTTATAGCTGTCATATAAAAGTTGGCGGGTATAAGACTCAAAATGGCGACTGTAGAATGGTTCCAGCAGCTTGTATAGCTGTTATATAATGGATGGCGGGTATACGACTCAAATTGGTCCCAGCAGCTTGTATAGCTGTTATATAAAGGATGACGGCTATAACACTCAAAATGGCGGCTGTAGAATGGTTCCAACAGCTTGTGTAGCTGCTGTATAAGAGATGGCGGGTATAAGACTCAAAATGGCGGCTGTAGAATGGTTCCAGCAACTTGTGTAGCTGTTGTATGAAAGATGGCGGGTATAAGACTCAAAATGGCGGTTGAAGAATGGTTCCAACAGCATGTATAGCTGCTGTATAAATGATGGCGGCTATAAGACTCAAAACAGCAGCTGTAGAATGGTTCCAGCAGCTTCTGTAGCTGTTATCTAAAAGATGGCAGCTATAACACTCAAAATGACGGTTGTAGAATGGTTCCGACAGCTTGTGTAGCAGCTGTATAAGAGATGGCGAGTATAAGACTCAAAATGGCGACTGTAGAATGGTTCCAGCAACTTGTGTAGCTGTTGTATAAGGGATGGCGGCTATAAGATATAAAACGACGGCTGTAGAATGGTTTCAGCAACTTGTGTAGCTGTTATCTAAAAGATGGCGGCTATAAGATTCAAAACGACGGCTGTAGAATGGTTTCAGCAACTTGTGTAGCTGTTGTATAAGGGATGGCGGCTATAAGATATAAAACGACGGCTGTAGAATGGTTTCAGCAACTTGTGTAGCTGTTATCTAAAAGATGGCGGCTATAAGATTCAAAACGACGGCTGTAGAATGGTTTCAGCAACTTGTGTAGCTGTTATCTAAAAGATGGCAGCTATAACACTCAAAATGGCGGCTGTAGAATGGTTCCAGCAGCTTGTGTAGCTGTTATATAGAGGATGGCGGGTAAAAAAGTCAAAATTGCGGTTGTAGAATGGTTCCGACAGCTTGTGTAGCTGTTATATAAAGCATGGCGAGTATAAGACTCAAAACGACGGCTGTAGAATGGTTCCAGCAGCCTGTATTTCTGTTATATAAAGGATGGCGGCTATAAGATTCAAAACGACGGCTGTAGAATTGTTTCAGCAACTAATGTAGCTGTTATCTAAAAGATGGCAGCTATAACACTCAAAATGGCGGCAGTAGAATGGTTCCAGCAGCTTGTGTAGCTAATATATAAAGGATGGCGGCTATAACACTCAAAATGACGGTTGTAGAATGGTTCCGACAGCTTGTGTAGCATCTGTATAAGAGATGGCGAGTATAAGACTCAAAACGACGGCTGTAGAATGGTTCCAGCAGCTTGTACTTCTGTTATATAAAGGATGGCGGCTATAAGATTCAAAACGACGGCTGTAGAATGGTTTCAGCAGCTTGTGTAGCTGTTATCTAAAAGATGGCAGCTATAACACTCAAAATGGCGGCTGTAGAATGGTTCCAGCAGATTGTGTAGCTGTCATATAAAGGATGGCGGCTATAACACTCAAAATGGCGGCTGTAGAATGATTATAACAGCTTTTAAAGCTGATATATAGAGGATGGCGGGTAAAAAAGTCAAAATTGCGGTTGTAGAATGGTTCCGACAGCTTGTGTAGCTGTTATATAAAGGATGGCGAGTATAAGACTCAAAACGACTGCTGTAGAATGGTTCCAGCAGCTTTTAAAGCTGATATATAGAGGATGGCGGGTAAAAAAGTCAAAATTGCGGTTGTAGAATGGTTCCGACAGCTTGTGTAGCTGTTATATAAAGGATGGCGAGTATAAGACTCAAAACGACTGCTGTAGAATGGTTCCAGCAGCTTGTATTTCTGTTATATAAAAGATGGCGGCTATAAGATTCAAAACGACGGCTGTAGAATGGTTTCAGCAACTTGTGTAGCTGTTATCTAAAAGATGGCAGCTATAACACTCAAAATGGCGGCTGTAGAATGGTTCCAGCAGCTTGTGTAGCTGTTATATAAAGGATGGCGGCTATAACACTCAAAATGACGGTTGTAGAATGGTTCCGACAGCTTGTGTAGCTGTTATATAATGGATGGCGGGTATACGACTCAAATTGGTCCCAGCAGCTTGTGTTGCTGTTATTTAAAGGATGACGGCTATAACACTCAAAATGGCGGCTGTAGAATGGTTCCAACAGCTTGTGTAGTTGCTGTATAAGAGATGGCGGGTATAAGACTCAAAATGGCGGCTGCAGAATGGTTCCAGCAACTTGTGTAGCTGTTGTATGAAAGATGGCGGGTATAAGACTCAAAATGGCGGTTGAAGAATGGTTCCAACAGCATGTATAGCTGCTGTATAAATGATGGCGGCTATAAGACTCAAAACAGCAGCTGTAGAATGGTTCCAGCAGCTTCTGTAGCTGTTATCTAAAAGATGGCAGCTATAACACTCAAAATGGCCGCTGTAGAATGGTTCTAGCAGTTTGTGTAGCTGTTATATAAAGGATGGCTCCTACAACACTCAAAATGACGGTTGTAGAATGGTTTCGACAGCTTGTGTAGCAGCTGTATAAGAGATGGCGAGTATAAGACTCAAAATGGCGACTGTAGAATGGTTCCAGCAACTTGTGTAGCAGTTGTATAAGGGATGGCGGCTATAAGATATAAAACGACGGCTGTAGAATGGTTTCAGCAACTTGTGTAGCTGTTATCTAAAAGATGGCGGCTGTAAGATTCAAAACGACGGCTGTAGAATGGATTCAGCAACTTGTGTAGCTGTTATCTAAAAGACGGTAGCTATAACACTCAAAATGGCGGCTATAGAATGGTTCCAGCAGCTTGTGTAGCTGTTATATAGAGGATGGCGGGTAAAAAAGTCAAAATTGCGGTTGTAGAATGGTTCCGACAGCTTGTGTAGCTGTTATATAAAGCATGGCGAGTATAAGACTCAAAACGACGGCTGTAGAATGGTTCCAGCAGCCTGTATTTCTGTTATATAAAGGATGGCGGCTATAAGATTCAAAACGACGGCTGTAGAATTGTTTCAGCAACTAATGTAGCTGTTATCTAAAAGATGGCAGCTATAACACTCAAAATGGCGGCAGTAGAATGGTTCCAGCAGCTTGTGTAGCTAATATATAAAGGATGGCGGCTATAACACTCAAAATGACGGTTGTAGAATGGTTCCGACAGCTTGTGTAGCATCTGTATAAGAGATGGCGAGTATAAGACTCAAAACGACGGCTGTAGAATGGTTCCAGCAGCTTGTACTTCTGTTATATAAAGGATGGCGGCTATAAGATTCAAAACGACGGCTGTAGAATGGTTTCAGCAGCTTGTGTAGCTGTTATCTAAAAGATGGCAGCTATAACACTCAAAATGGCGGCTGTAGAATGGTTCCAGCAGCTTGTGTAGTTGTTATCTAAAAGATGGCGGCTATAACACTCAAAATGGCGGCTGTAGAATGGTTCCAGCAACTTGTATAGCTGTTATATTATGGATGGCGGGCATATGATTTTAAATGTGCGGCTGTATAATGGCCCCAGCAGCTTGTGTAGCTGTTATATAAAGGATGGCGGGTTGAAGACTCAAAACAGCGGCTGTAGAATGGTTCCAGCAGCTTTTATGGCTACTATATAAAGGATGGTGACTATAAGACTCAAAACGGTGGCTGTAGAATGGTTCCAACAGCTTTTAAAGCTGTCATATAAAGGATGGCGGGTATAACACTCAAAATTGCGGCTGTAGAATGGTTTCAGCAGCTTGCATAGCTGTTATATAAAGGATGGCGGCTATAACACTCAAAATGGAGGCTGTATAATGGTCCCAGCAGCTTTTATAGCTGTTGTGTAAAAGATGGCGGGTATAAGCTTCAAAATGGCGGCTGTATAAGGGTTCCAGCAGCTTGTTTTTCTGTTGTATAAAAGATGGCGGGTATAAGACTCAAAATGGCGGCTGTAGAATGGTTCCAGCAGCTTTTATGGCTACTATATAAATGATGGTGACTATAAAACTCAAATTAGCGGCTGTAGAATGGTTCCAACAGCTTTTAATACTGTTATATAGAGGATGGCGGGTAAAAAAGTCAAAATTGCGGCTGTAGAATGGTTCCAGCAGCTTGCATAGCTGTTATATAAAGGATGGCGGCTATACAACTCAAAATGGCGGCTGTAGAATGGTTCCAGCAGCTTGTATAGCTGTTATATTATGTATGGCGGGCATAAGATTTTAAATGGCGGCTGTATAATGGCCCCAGCAGCTTGTGTAGCTGTTATATAAAAGATGGCGGCTATAACACTCAAAATGGTGGCTGTAGAATGGTTCCAGCAGCTTCTATTTCTGTTATATAAAGGATGGCGGCTAAAAGACTCAAAATTGCGGCTATAGAATGGTTCCAGCAGCTTTTATAGCTGTCATATAAAAGTTGGCGGGTATAAGACTCAAAATGGCGGCTGTAGAATGGTTCCAGCAGCTTGTATAGCTGTTATATAATGGATGGCGGGTATACGACTCAAATTGGTCCCAGCAGCTTGTGTTGCTGTTATATAAAGGATGACGGCTATAACACTCAAAATGGTGGCTGTAGAATGGTTCCAACAGCTTGTGTAGCTGCTGTATAAGAGATGGCGTGTATAAGACTCAAAATGGCGGCTGTAAAATGGTTCCAGCAACTTGTGTACCTGTTGTATGAAAGATGGCGGGTATAAGACTCAAAATGGCGGTTGAAGAATGGTTCCAACAGTATGTATAGCTGCTGTATAAATGATGGCGGCTATAAGACTCAAAACAGCAGCTGTAGATTGGTTCCAGCAGCTTCTGTAGCTGTTATCTAAAAGATGGCAGCTATAACACTCAAAATGGCGGCTGTAGAATGGTTTCAACAGCTTTTAAAGCTGTTATATAGAGGATGGCGGGTAAAAAAGTCAAAATTGCGGTTGTAGAATGGTTCCGACAGCTTGTGTAGCTGTTATATAAAGCATGGCGAGTATAAGACTCAAAACGACGGCTGTAGAATGGTTCCAGCAGCTTGTATTTCTGTTATATAAAGGATGGCGGCTATAAGATTCAAAACGACGGCTGTAGAATGGTTTCAGCAGCTTGTGTAGCTGTCATATAAAGGATGGCGGGTATAACACTCAAAATGGCGGCTGTAGAATGGTTCCAACAGCTTTTAAAGCTGCTATATAGAGGATGGCGGGTAAAAAAGTCAAAATTGCGGTTGTAGAATGGTTCCGACAGCTTGTGTAGCTGTTATATAAAGCATGGCGAGTATAAGACTCAAAACGACGGCTGTAGAATGGTTCCAGCAGCTTGTATTTCTGTTATATAAAGGATGGCGGCTGTAAGATTCAAAACGACGGCTGTAGAATGGTTTCAGCAACTTGTGTAGCTGTTATCTAAAAGATGGCAACTATAACACTCAAAATGGCGGCTGTAGAATGGTTCCAGCAGCTTGTGTAGCTGTTATATAAAGGATGGCGGTTATAACACTCAAAATGATGGTTGTAGAATGGTTCCGACAGCTTGTGTAGCAGCTGTATAAGAAATGGCGAGTATAAGACTCAAAATGGCGACTGTAGAATGGTTCCAGCAACTTGTGTAGCTGTTGTATAAAGGATGGCGCCTATAAGATTCAAAACGACGGCTGTAGAATGGTTTCAGCAGCTTGTGTAGCTGTCATATATACGATGGCGGCTAGAACACTCAAAATGGCGGCTGTAGAATGGTTCCAGTAGCTTGTGTAGCTGTTATATAAAGGATGGCGGCTATAACACTCAAAATGACGGTTGTAGAATGGTTCCGACAGCTTGTGTAGCATCTGTATAAGAGATGGCGAGTATAAGACTCAAAACGACGGCTGTAGAGTGGTTCCAGCAGCTTGTACTTCTGTTATGTAAAGGATGGCGGCTAAAAGATTCAAAACGACGGCTGTAGAATGGTTTCAGCAGCTTGTGTAGCTGTTATCTAAAAGATGGCAGCTATAACACTCAAAATGGCGGCTGTAGAATGGTTCCAGCAGCTTGTGTAGTTGTTATCTAAAAGATGGCGGCTATAACACTCAAAATGGCGGCTGTAGAATGGTTCCAGCAACTTGTATAGCTGTTATATTATGGATGGCGGGCATATGATTTTAAATGTGCGGCTGTATAATGGCCCCAGCAGCTTGTGTAGCTGTTATATAAAGGATGGCGGGTTGAAGACTCAAAACAGCGGCTGTAGAATGGTTCCAGCAGCTTTTATGGCTACTATATAAAGGATGGTGACTATAAGACTCAAAACGGCGGCTGTAGAATGGTTCCAACAGCTTTTAAAGCTGTTATATAGAGGATGGCGGGTAAAAAAGTCAAAATTGCGGCTGTAGAATGGTTCCAGCAGCTTGTGTAGCTGTTATATAAAGGATGGCGGCTATAACACTCAAAATGGAGGCTATATAATGGTCCCAGCAGCTTTTATAGCTGTTGTGTAAAAGATGGCGGGTATAAGCTTCAAAATGGCGGCTGTATAACGGTTCCAGCAGCTTGTTTTTCTGTTGTATAAAAGATGGCGGGTATAAGACTCAAAATGGCGGCTGTAGAATGGTTTCAGCAGCTTGTATAACTTTTACATAAAGGATGGCGGGTTTAAGACTCAAAACAGCGGCTGTATAATGGTTCCAGCTGCTTTTATGGCTACTATATAAAGGATGGCGAATATAAGACTCAAAACGGCGGCTGTCGAATGGTTCCAGCAGATTGTATTTCTGTTATATGAAGGATGGCGGGTAAAAGAGTCAAAATTGCGGCAGTAGAATGGTTCCAGCAGCTTGTGTAACTGTTGTATAAAAGATGGCGGCTACAAGTCTTAAAATGGCTGCTGTAGAATGGTTCCAACAGCTTGTGTAGCTGCTGTATAAGAGATGGCGGGTATAAGACACAAAATGGCGGCTGTAGAATGGTTCCAACAGCTTGTATTTCTCTTGTATAAAGGATGGCGGGTGTTCACGCCACCGGGTGAACAGCAGAGAGTGAGGGGTAGGGTTTTTTCCAAAAACCGAATTCGGTCATACTGAGGAAGGTGACGAAGGGTTCTCGAGTAAATCGCCATATTCAATCCAGTATGAGCATCTAACCCGAACACCCGTTCTTTCACTGTGCTTTTTTTCCGATATTGTATTTTTCCAACCCGAAACATTTTCGTGTGTGTCGGGACATTTTGTAAAGAAACTAAATAAACCAAAATTAATTATAAACGAAGGTTTGCGCGCGTTTCAATTTCATTCCTCACTCACCAGACCCCTGAAGAAATTGGCACCCGCCAAACACCTGTGACCTATTTGGATCCTTCCGTCCCGCTACGAACATTGGTCCTTCGAGCCGGATATCCTTCCGCTCTTCCAGCTTGCATCGGCGGAATTCCTGATAAGTACAACATTTCTTAATAAAAATCTCATTCACATTATACCCCATTGCAAACTTATAAAAGTGTGAGGTTTCCCGCTCTTCCATAGCGACCTACACACTTTTGTATACTTGTATGTACATACCTGACCTGTTCCAAAGGTTACATGGTTTATGAAGTGTCTTTTTCCCATTCTTTGAAATTCTGAATGTCTAAAAGTCCAATTGCATAACAATACATATGTATGGACATATATGTATGTATACATATATATACGTACATGTAAAAACTGCTGTTTTCTAACCTGCAAGTAAAAGTGTTTATAAAGTACCACTTACCTTTCCTTAAAGTGTAAAGCACACTCCACGGGCACAAAATAAATTGCAGCCACTCCGATTGGCTCTCCGCAATTTAATAATTCGAAACCTACATAATTAAAGCAGGAAATCGTGATCTTCGTTAAACAATTTAAAATTAATTAAATTCATAAAACATAAACAACGGCAGAACAGCTGACTCCCGATCAGTGCTGACACTCAAGTCTCATCAGTGCTGACACTTGAGCCAAGCCGTGACTCGGTCACGACATCCATTTTTTCCATCGTGATTTTCGTATTGTGCAAAAATATTTCAATCGACTGATTGAATTTAATTCGCAAAATATTTTCTAACGAAAAATAAGTACAATTTTATTTATATGGAATTAGTATTTTGTCTTGGTGCATTTTTGATTTTTTCCTCACAGATCCATGAAATTGATCTAGTCCGTTTAATGAAAATTAATTCCGAGTTTTTTGCCCTCCATTGAAAAGTAATCCTAATGATCTCAATTTCTCCATATTTTTGTTTTTTTTATACTCTTATAAATTTCAACAAATTTCCACATTGTATAAATTTTAATATCCAAGTGATTATATATCCTTATAATTATTCACACAACTGCGAGGAAAATTATAAATTCTTCTAATTTCATTTATCCATTGTGTTCATTAAAAAGAGGAGACATTTTTCCTTCTCACTCCTCTACCCTTAAATTATACAGTCCACTTACAGCTTCGTTTCGATCTCCTCGCTTGAGAGCTCTAATTCCAAGCAGTTTTTTGTTTCCATTCGATTCGTAATAGCTCAGAGAACACTCTACGATGTCTCTTTCCGACTTTGTTGCCGTGTGCGAGGCATTAACGGCGTTCGAGGCTCGCGAGGCCCAGGCTTTAGCGGATGATGCGCCACTCGTCTCCATTAAAATACACTTAGACCAGCTTAAGTCGCTTTGGGCACAAGTCGAGACAGAGTTTTCACGATGTTATAAGGCCTTGACGGCTCAAAAGAAGGAAGATAGTCCGAAGCACATAGCTACAATTAAAGCTAAACATGAATATTGTTATATGGTATATGTTCGAGGCGGGACTTTGTTTGGTGAGCAGCTGTCAGCGAAAACGGATCCCCCACCAGTCAGACTCTCCGTCGATTCCACCCATCAAAGCCACATGTTATAAGGCCTTGACGGCTCAAAAGAAGGAAGATAGTCCGAAGCACATAGCTACAATTAAAGCTAAACATGAATATTGTTATATGGTATATGTTCGAGGCGGGACTTTGTTTGGTGAGCAGCTGTCAGCGAAAACGGATCCCCCACCAGTCAGACTCTCCGTCGATTCCACCCATCAAAGCCACACAGTTCCCCCGTGTGAAGTCGAAATCTTCAACGGAGACAGCCTGGCTTGGCCTACATTCCGGGATTTGTTTACCGCGATTTTTATCCATAATCCAAGCCTAACACAAGTGGAGAAACTGTACCACTTAAGTTGCAAAACTCGCGGTGAAGCCAGAGCCATTGTTTCTAGGTCACCCTTGACCAATGAAGGGTTCCAGTCCGCGTGGGTTAACCTCACTGCGCGATACGAAAATAATCGATTATTGATTATGAGCCAAGCCAAGCAGCTTCTACAGATCCCAGCTGTAACCCAAGAGTCTGGCAAAGCGTTGAGAGAACTGCAGACGTCAATTCAAGGTTGCTTAACCGGTCTTGAGCTTTCCGGGGCTCGTACAGACAGTTGGGATATCCTTCTCATAGCAATCTGTACAAGCAAAATGCCCAAAGCCACCCTTCTGTTGTGGGAACAGTCCGTTCCAAATAAGACCGCCGTCTCATCCTGGGACGACCTGAATCGATTCCTAACTGATCGCCACCGTGTACTAGAGGCCACAGATGTCCTTCAACCAAGCTCTAGCGTTCAGGCCTTTCCATCCGTGAGCCGAAAACCTACGGCACGAACTCAGGCCTTTTCCATGCAAGTGCAAGAGAGCTCAGCACCTGATGCTTGTATAATTCCGAATCCTGCGTCCTCCGATTCTTCCAGCAGCCCCCATGTAAACGTGGGAAGTTACTTCGCATCCACTCGCAACACCGGCCTCCTGGGTACTGCGAGGGTAACTATTCATCATCGTGGCAAGCAGTTTCAAATCCGCGCTTTGATTGATATGGGATCCGAAGCATCCTTTATTTCCCAAAGAATGTTTGAATTGATTAATCCTCCAAGCTGCAAGGTATCAACTAGCATTCGCGGCATTGGGCAATGCGATGCGGGTAGCGGCGACAAAGTGTGTCGCTTACAGATTTCTCCTCCTGACGAACCGCTGCGACAGTTCGAAGCAGTCGCCGTGGTGCTGCCTAGTGTAGCTGAAGCACTTCCGTCCTGCGCCGTCCCGAATAAGGTGAAGCAGGATTCGCTTGACCTTCCGCTCGCTGATCCGCAATTTCACCAAAAAGCTCCTGTGGATTTGGTGCTTGGAGCCGAGCTCCTTCCCACTATCCTCGGGGAACGAATCATCAAGAATGTTGGTGATTCTTTCGTGGGGATCGAGACGATGTTCGGATGGGTTCTCTGTGGATCCGTTACTGGAAAACCCAGAAGGTCTCGGTCCACCTCCTCCAGCAGTCCGAAGATGTCTCTAAAGGCAGCAGCACCATCCGATTTAGAACGCAGTTCCAATTGCTTCAGGTGCCGCGTTTGTCAAGGGGCACACGCGCTCCGTCAGTGCCGACAGTTTCGAGGACTACGAGCTGACGACAGGCTACGGGTAGTCTTGAGCAACGGATACTGCCCAAACTGTTTGGCTCATGAGCATTCCAATGGTTCCTGCAGGAGCACAGCAGGATGCCATCGATGTGGCAAGCAACACCACACGCTCTTGCACATCGGCAGCTCAGTCGCGTACATCCAACCCAAAGCGTCCAAAGAGCAAAGACCCGAATAGCACCCGCCTTTCATTCGGACTTCTATCCAGAGGTCATCAGTCATCGCGCCGCCTACTCCATCTACATCCAAAGTTCCCCCTCCATCTCCACCCGTGTCTTGGCGATCCAGAACGCTGCCATCCCCCATCCTTAGACATGTCCAGCGAGGCAATTGCAACTTGTTGCAAGGGGGGCGGTATGTTCACGCCACCGGGTGAACAGCAGAGAGTGAGGGGTAGGGTTTTTTCCAAAAACCGAATTCGGTCATACTGAGGAAGGTGACGAAGGGTTCTCGAGTAAATCGCCATATTCAATCCAGTATGAGCATCTAACCCGAACACCCGTTCTTTCACTGTGCTTTTTTTCCGATATTGTATTTTTCCAACCCGAAACATTTTCGTGTGTGTCGGGACATTTTGTAAAGAAACTAAATAAACCAAAATTAATTATAAACGAAGGTTTGCGCGCGTTTCAATTTCATTCCTCACTCACCAGACCCCTGAAGAAATTGGCACCCGCCAAACACTTGTGACCTATTTGGATCCTTCCGCCCCGCTACGAACAGCGGGTATAAGACTCAAAACGACGGCTGTAGAATGCTTCCAGCAGCTTGCATAGCGGTTATATAAAGGATGGCGGCTATACAACTCAAAATGGCGGCTGTAGAATGGTTCCAGAAGCTTGTATAGCTGTTATATTATGGATGGCGGGCATAAGATTTTAAATGGTGGCTGTATAATGGCCCCAGCAGCTTGTGTAGCTGTTATATAAAGCATGGCGGCTATAACACTCAAAATGGTGGCTGTAGAATGGTTCCAGCAGCTTGTATTTCTGTTATATAAAGGATGGCGGCTAAAAGACTCAAAACTGCGGCTATAGAATGGTTCCAGCAGCTTTTATAGCTGTCATATAAAAGTTGGCGGGTATAAGACTCAAAATGGCGGCTGTAGAATGGTTCCAGCAGCTTGTATAGCTGTTATATAATGGATGGCGGCTAAACAACTTAAAATGGCGGCTGTAGAATGGTTCCAGCAGCTTGTAGAGCTGTTATATAAAAGCTGGCGGCTATAACACTCAAAATAATTGCTGTAGAATGATTCCAGCAGCTTGTAGAGCTGTTATATAAAAGCTGGCGGCTATAACACTCAAAATAACGGCAGTAGAATGGTTCCAGCAGCTTGTAGAGCATATAAAAGCTGGCGGCTATAACACTCAAAATAACGGCTGTAGAATGGTTCCAGCAGCTTGTAAAGCTGTTATATAAAAACTGGCGGCTATAACACTCAAAATAACGGCTGTAGAATGGTTCCAGCAGCTTGTAGAGCTACTATATACAGGCTGGCGCCTATAACACTCAAAATAACGGCTGTAGAATGGTTCCAGCAGCTTGTAGAGCTGTTATATAAAAGCTGGCGGCTATAACAGTCAAAATAACGGCTGTAGAATGGTCCGAGCAGCTTGTTGAGCTACTATATACAGGCTGGCTGCTATAACACTCAAAATAACGGCTGCAGAATGGTTCCAGCAGATTGTAGAGCTTTTATATAAAAGCTGGCGGCTATAACACTCAAAATAACGGCTGTAGAAAGGTTCCAGCAGCTTTTAGAGCTACTATATACAGGCTGGCTGCTATAACACTCAAAATAACGGCTGTAGAATGGTTCCAGCAGCTTGTATAGCTGTTATATAAAAGCTGGCGGCTATAACACTCAAAATAACGGCTGTAGAATGATTCCAGCAGCTTGTAGAGCTGTTATATAAAAGCTGGCGGCTATAACACTCAAAATAACGGCAGTAGAATGGTTCCAGCAGCTTGTAGAGCAGTTATATAAAAGCTGGCGGCTATAACACTCAAAATAACGGCTGTAGAATGGTTCCAGCAGCTTGTAAAGCTGTTATATAACAACTGGCGGCTATAACACTCAAAATAACGGCTGTAGAATGGTTCCAGCAGCTTGTAGAGCTACTATATACAGGCTGGCTGCTATAACACTCAAAATAACGGCTGTAGAATGGTTCCAGCAGCTTGTAGAGCTGTTATATAAAAGCTGGCGGCTATAACACTCAAAATAACGGCTGTAGAATGGTCCGAGCAGCTTGTTGAGCTACTATATACAGGCTGGCTGCTATAACACTCAAAAAAACGGCTGCAGAATGGTTCCAGCAGATTGTAGAGCTGTTATATAAAAGCTGGCGGCTATAACACTCAAAATAACAGCTGTAGAAAGGTTCCAGCAGCTTTAAGAGCTACTATATACAGGCTGGCTGCTATAACACTCAAAATAACGGCTGTAGAATGGTTCCAGCAGCTTGTATAGCTGTTATATAAAAGCTGGCGGCTATAACACTCAAAATAACGGCTGTAGAATGGTTCCAGCAGCTTGTAGAGCTGTTATATAAAAGCTGGCGGCTATAACACTCAAAATAACGGCTGTAGAATGGTTCCATCAGCTTGTAGAGCTGTTATATAAAAGCTGGCGGCTATAACACTCAAAATAACGGCTGTAGAATGGTTCCAGCAGCTTGTAGAGCTGTTATATAAAAGCTGGCGGCTATAACACTCAAAATAATTGCTGTAGAATGATTCCAGCAGCTTGTAGAGCTGTTATATAAAAGCTGGCTGCTACAACACTTAAAATAACGGCTGCAGACTGGTTCCAGCAGCTTGTAGAGCTGTTATATAAAAGCTGGCGGCTATAAAATTCAAAATAACGGCTGTAGAATGGTTCCAGCAGCTGGTAAACCTGTTATATAATAGCTGGCGGCTATAACACTCAAAATAACGGCTGTAAAATGGTTCCAGCAGCTTGTAAAGCTGTTATATAAAGGCTGGCGGCTATAACACTTAAAATAACGGCTGTAGAATGGTCCCAGCAGCTTGTAGAGCTACTATATACAGGCTGGCTGCTATAACACTCAAAATAACGGCTGTAGAATGGTTCCAGCAGTTTGTAGAACTGTTATATAAAAGCTGGCGGCTATAACACTCAAAATAACGGCTGTAGAATGGTTCCATCAGCTTGTAGAGCTGTTATATTAAAGCTGGCGGCTATAACACTCAAAATAACGGCTGTAGAATGGTTCCAGCAGCTTGTAGAGCTGCTATATAAAAGCTGGCGGCTATAACACTCAAAATAACGGCTGTAGAATGGTTCCAGCAGCTTGTAAAGCTGCTATACAAAAGCTGGAGGCTATAAAATTCAAAATAACTGCTGTAGAAAGGTTCCAGCAGCTTTTAAAGCTACTATATACAGGCTGGCTGCTATAACACTTAAAATAACGGCTGTAGAATGGTTCCAGCAGCTTGTAGAGCAGTTATATAAAAGCTGGCGGTTATAAAACTCAAAATAACGGCTGTAGAATGGTTCCAGCAGCTTGTAAAGCTGTTATATAAAAGCTGGCAGCTATAACACTCAAAATAACGGCTGTAGAATGGTTCCAGCAGCTTGTAGCGCTGATATATAAAAGCTGGCGGCTATAACACTCAAAATAACGGCTGTAGAATGGTTCCAGCAGCTTGTAGAGCTGTTATATAAAAGCTGGCGGCTATAACACTCAAAATAATTGCTGTAGAATGATTCCAGCAGCTTGTAGAGCTGTTATATAAAAGCTGGCGGCTATAATACTCAAAATAACGGCTGTAGAATGGTTCCAGCAGCTTGTAGAGCTACTATATACAGGCTGGCTGCTATAACACTCAAAATAACGGCTGTAGAATGGTTCCAGCAGCTTGTAAAGCTTTTATATAAAAGCTGGCGGCTATAACACTCAAAATAACGGCTGTAGAATGGTTCCAGCAGCTTGTAGCGCTGTTATATAAAAGCTGGCGGCTATAACACTCAAAATAACGGCTGTAGAATGGTTCCAGCAGCTTGTAGAGCTGCTATATAAAAGCTGGCGGCTATAACACTCAAAATAACGGCTGTAGAATGGTTCCAGCGGCTTGTAAAGCTGCTATACAAAAGCTGGAGGCTATAAAATTCAAAATAACCGCTGTAGAAAGGTTCCAGCAGCTTTTAGAGCTACTATATACAGGCTGGCTGCTATAACACTCAAAATAACGGCTGTAGAATGGTTCCAGCAGCTTGTAGAGCAGTTATATAAAAGCTGGCGGCTATAACACTCAAAATAACGGCTGTAGAATGGTTCCAGCAGCTTGTAAAGCTGTTATATAAAAGCTGGCGGCTATAATACTCAAAATAACGGCTGTAGAATGGTTCCAGCAGCTTGTAGAGCTACTATATACAGGCTGGCTGCTATAACACTCAAAATAACGGCTGTAGAATGGTTCCAGCAGCTTGTAGAGCTGTTATATAAAAGCTGGCGGCTATAACACTCAAAATAACGGCTGTAGAATGGTCCCAGCAGCTTGTAGAGCTACTATATACAGGCTGGCTGCTATAACACTCAAAATAACGGCTGCAGAATGGTTCCAGCAGCTTGTAGAGCTGTTATGTAAAAGCTGGCGGCTATAACACTCAAAATAACGGCTGTAGAAAGGTTCCAACAGCTTTTAGAGCTACAATATACAGGCTGGCTGCTATAACACTCAATATAACGGCTGTAGAATGGTTCCAGCAGCTTGTAGAGCTGTTATATAAGAGCTGGCGGCTATAATACTCAAAATAACGGCTGTAGAATTATTCCATCAGCTTGTAGAGCTGTTATATAAAAAATGGCGGCTATAACACTCAAAATAACGGCTGTAGAATGGTTCCATCAGCTTGTAGAGCTGTTATATAAAAGCTGGCGGCTATAACACTCAAAATAACGGCTGTAGAATGGTTCCAGCAGCTTGTAGAGCTGTTATATAAAAGCTGGCGGCTATAACACTCAAAATAACGGCTGTAGAATGGTCCGAGCAGCTTTTTGAGCTACTATATACAGGCTGGCTGCTATAACACTCAAAATAACGGCTGCAGAATGGTTCCAGCAGATTGTAGAGCTGTTATAAAAAAGCTGGCGGCTATAACACTCAAAATAACGGCTGTAGAAAGGTTCCAGCAGCTTTTAGAGCTACTATATACAGGCTGGCTGCTATAACACTCAAAATAACGGCTGTAGAATGGTTCCAGCAGCTTGTATAGCTGTTATATAAAAGCTGGCGGCTATAACACTCAAAATAACGGCTGTAGAATGATTGCAGCAGCTTGTAGAGCTGTTATATAAAAGCTGGCGGCTATAACACTCAAAATAACGGCTGTAGAATGGTTCCATCAGCTTGTAGAGCTGTTATATAAAAGCTGGCGGCTATAACACTCAAAATAACGGCTGTAGAATGGTTCCAGCAGCTTGTAGAGCTGTTATATAAAAGCTGGCGGCTATAACACTCAAAATAATTGCTGTAGAATGATTCCAGCAGCTTGTAGAGCTGTTATATAAAAGCTGGCGGCTATAACACTCAAAATAACGGCTGTAGAATGGTTCCAGCAGTTTGTAGAACTGTTATATAAAAGCTGGCGGCTATAACACTCAAAATAACGGCTGTAGAATGGTTCCATCAGCTTGTAGAGCTGTTATATAAAAGCTGGCGGCTATAACACTCAAAATAACGGCTGTAGAATGGTTCCAGCAGCTTGTAGAGCAGTTATATAAAAGCTGGTGGCTATAAAACTCAAAATAACGGCTGTAGAATGGTTCCAGCAGCTTGTAAAGCTGTTATATAAAAAGCTGGCGGCTATAACACTCAAAATAACGGCTGTAGAAAGGTTCCAACAGCTTTTAGAGCTACTATATACAGGCTGGCTGCTATAACACTCAAAATAACGGCTGTAGAATGGTTCCAGCAGCTTGTAGAGCTGTTATATAAAAGCTGGCGGCTATAAAATTCAAAATAACGGCTGTAGAATGGTTCCAGCAGCTTGTAAAGCTGTTATACAAAAGCTGGAGGCTATAAAATTCAAAATAACCGCTGTAGAAAGGTTCCAGCAGCTTTTAGAGCTACTATATACAGGTTGGCTGCTACAACACTTAAAATAACGGCTGCAGAATGGTTCCAGCAGCTTGTAGAGCTGTTATATAAAAGCTGGCGGCTATAAAATTCAAAATAACGGCTGTAGAATGGTTCCAGCAGCTTGTAAAGCTTTTATATAAAAGCTGGCGGCTATAACACTCAAAATAACGGCTGTAGAATGGTTCCAGCAGCTTGTAGAGCTACTATATACAGGCTGGCTGCTATAACACTCAAAATAACGGCTGTAGAATGGTTCCAGCAGCTTGTAGAGCTGTTATATAAAAAGCTGGCGGCTATAAAATTCAAAATAACGGCTGTAGAATGGTTCCAGCAGCTTGTAAAGCTGTTATACAAAAGCTGGAGGCTATAAAATTCAAAATAACCGCTGTAGAAAGGTTCCAGCAGCTTTTAGAGCTACTATATACAGGTTGGCTGCTACAACACTTAAAATAACGGCTGCAGAATGGTTCCAGCAGCTTGTAGAGCTGTTATATAAAAGCTGGCGGCTATAAAATTCAAAATAACGGCTGTAGAATGGTTCCAGCAGCTTGTAAAGCTTTTATATAAAAGCTGGCGGCTATAACACTCAATATAACGGCTGAAGAATGGTTCCAACAGCTTGTAGCGCTGTTATATAAAAGCTGGCGGCTATAACACTCAAAATACCGGCTGTAGAATGGTTCCAGCAGCTTGTAGAGCAGTTATATAAAAGCTGGCGGCTATAAAACTCAAAACAGCGGCTGTAGAATGGTTCCAGCAGCTTGTAGAGCAGTTATATAAAAGCTGGCGGCTATAAAACTCAAAACAGCGGCTGTAGAATGGTTCCAGCAGCTTGTAAAGCTGTTATATAAAAGCTGGCGGCTATAATACTCAAAATAACGGCTGTAGAATGGTTCCAGCAGCTTGTAGAGCTACTATATACAGGCTGGCTGCTATAACACTCAAAATAACGGCTGTAGAATGGTTCCAGCAGCTTGTAGAGCTGTTATATAAAAGCTGGCGGCTATAACACTCAAAATAACGGCTGTAGAATGGTTCCAGCAGCTTGTAAAGCTGTTATACAAAAGCTGGAGGCTATAAAATTCAAAATAACCGCTGTAGAAAGGTTCCAGCAGCTTTTAGAGCTACTATATACAGGTTGGCTGCTACAACACTTAAAATAACGGCTGCAGAATGGTTCCAGCAGCTTGTAGAGCTGTTATATAAATGCTGGCGGCTATAAAATTCAAAATAACGGCTGTAGAATGGTTCCAGCAGCTTGTAAAGCTTTTATATAAAAGCTGGCGGCTATAACACTCAAAATAACGGCTGAAGAATGGTTCCAACAGCTTGTAGCGCTGTTATATAAAAGCTGACGGCTATAACACTCAAAATACCGGCTGTAGAATGGTTCCAGCAGCTTGTAGAGCAGTTATATAAAAGCTGGCGGCTATAAAACTCAAAACAGCGGCTGTAGAATGGTTCCAACAGCTTGTAGAGCAGTTATATAAAAGCTGGCGGCTATAAAACTCAAAAACAGCGGCTGTAGAATGGTTCCAGCAGCTTGTAAAGCTGTTATATAAAAGCTGGCGGCTATAATACTCAAAATAACGGCTGTAGAATGGTTCCAGCAGCTTGTAGAGCTACTATATACAGGCTGGCTGCTATAACACTCAAAATAACGGCTGTAGAATGGTTCCAGCAGCTTGTAGAGCTGTTATATAAAAGCTGGCGGCTATAACACTCAAAATAACGGCTGTAGAATGGTTCCAGCAGCTTGTAAAGCTGTTATACAAAAGCTGGAGGCTATAAAATTCAAAATAACCGCTGTAGAAAGGTTCCAGCAGCTTTTAGAGCTACTATATACAGGTTGGCTGCTACAACACTTAAAATAACGGCTGCAGAATGGTTCCAGCAGCTTGTAGAGCTACTATATACAGGCTGGCTGCTATAACACTCAAAATAACGGCTGAAGAATGGTTCCAACAGCTTGTAGCGCTGTTATATAAAAGCTGGCGGCTATAACACTCAAAATACCGGCTGTAGAATGGTTCCAGCAGCTTGTAGAGCAGTTATATAAAAGCTGGCGGCTATAAAACTCAAAATAACGGCTGAAGAATGGTTCCAACAGCTTGTAGCGCTGTTATATAAAAGCTGGCGGCTATAACACTCAAAATACCGGCTGTAGAATGGTTCCAGCAGCTTGTAGAGCAGTTATATAAAAGCTGGCGGCTATAAAACTCAAAATAACGGCTGTAGAATGGTTCCAGCAGCTGGTAAACCTGTTATATAATAGCTGGCGGCTATAACACTCAAAATAACGGCTGTAAAATGGTTCCAGCAGCTTGTAGAGCTACTATATACAGGCTGGCTGCTATAACACTCAAAATAACGGCTGAAGAATGGTTCCAACAGCTTGTAGCGCTGTTATATAAAAGCTGGCGGCTATAACACTCAAAATACCGGCTGTAGAATGGTTCCAGCAGCTTGTAGAGCAGTTATATAAAAGCTGGCGGCTATAAAACTCAAAATAACGGCTGTAGAATGGTTCCAGCAGCTGGTAAACCTGTAATATAATAGCTGGCGGCTATAACACTCAAAATAACGGCTGTAAAATGGTTCCAGCAGCTTGTAAAGCTGTTATATAAAGGCTGGCGGCTATAACACTTAAAATAACGGCTGTAGAATGGTCCCAGCAGCTTGTAGAGCTACTATATACAGGCTGGCTGCTATAACACTCAAAATAACGGCTGTAGAATGGGTCCAGCAGTTTGTAGAACTGTTATATAAAAGCTGGCGGCTATAACACTCAAAATAACGGCTGTAGAATGGTTCCATCAGCTTGTAGAGCTGTTATATAAAAGCTGGCGGCTATAACACTCAAAATAACGGCTGTAGAATGGTTCCAGCAGCTTGTAGAGCTGCTATATAAAAGCTGGCGGCTATAACACTCAAAATAACGGCTGTAGAATGGTTCCAGCAGCTTGTAAAGCTGCTATACAAAAGCTGGAGGCTATAAAATTCAAAATAACCGCTGTAGAAAGGTTCCAGCAGCTTTTAAAGCTACTATATACAGGCTGGCTGCTATAACACTCAAAATAACGGCTGTAGAATGGTTCCAGCAGCTTGTAGAGCAGTTATATTAAAGCTGGCGGTTATAAAACTCAAAATAACGGCTGTAGAATGGTTCCAGCAGCTTGTAAAGCTGTTATATAAAAGCTGGCGGCTATAACACTCAAAATAACGGCTGTAGAATGGTTCCAGCAGCTTGTAGCGCTGATATATAAAAGCTGGCGGCTATAACACTCAAAATAACGGCTGTAGAATGGTTCCAGCAGCTTGTAGAGCTGTTATATAAAAGCTGGCGGCTATAACACTCAAAATAATTGCTGTAGAATGATTCCAGCAGCTTGTAGAGCTGTTATATAAAAGCTGGCGGCTATAATACTCAAAATAACGGCTGTAGAATGGTTCCAGCAGCTTGTAGAGCTACTATATACAGGCTGGCTGCTATAACACTCAAAATAACGGCTGTAGAATGGTTCCAGCAGCTTGTAAAGCTTTTATATAAAAGCTGGCGGCTATAACACTCAAAATAACGGCTGTAGAATGGTTCCAGCAGCTTGTAGCGCTGTTATATAAAAGCTGGCGGCTATAACACTCAAAATAACGGCTGTAGAATGGTTCCAGCAGCTTGTAGAGCTGCTATATAAAAGCTGGCGGCTATAACACTCAAAATAACGGCTGTAGAATGGTTCCAGCAGCTTGTAAAGCTGCTATACAAAAGCTGGAGGCTATAAAATTCAAAATAACCGCTGTAGAAAGGTTCCAGCAGCTTTTAGAGCTACTATATACAGGCTGGCTGCTATAACTCTCAAAATAACGGCTGTAGAATGGTTCCAGCAGCTTGTAGAGCAGTTATATAAAAGCTGGCGGCTATTAAACTCAAAATAACGGATGTAGAATGGTTCCAGCAGCTTGTAAAGCTGTTATATAAAAGCTGGCGGCTATAATACTCAAAATAACGGCTGTAGAATGGTTCCAGCAGCTTGTAGAGCTACTATATACAGGCTGGCTGCTATAACACTCAAAATAACGGCTGTAGAATGGTTCCAGCAGCTTGTAGAGCTGTTATATAAAAGCTGGCGGCTATAACACTCAAAATAACGGCTGTAGAATGGTCCCAGCAGCTTGTAGAGCTACTATATACAGGCTGGCTGCTATAACTCTCAAAATAACGGCTGTAGAATGGTTCCAGCAGCTTGTAGAGCTGTTATATAAGAGCTGGCGGCTATAACACTCAAAATAACGGCTGTAGAATTATTCCATCAGCTTGTAGAGCTGTTATATAAAAAATGGCGGCTATAACACTCAAAATAACGGCTGTAGAATGGTTCCATCAGCTTGTAGAGCTGTTATATAAAAGCTGGCGGCTATAACACTCAAAATAACGGCTGTAGAATGGTTCCAGCAGCTTGTAGAGCTGTTATATAAAAGCTGGCGGCTATAACACTCAAAATAACGGCTGTAGAATGGTCCGAGCAGCTTTTTGAGCTACTATATACAGGCTGGCTGCTATAACACTCAAAATAACGGCTGCAGAATGGTTCCAGCAGATTGTAGAGCTGTTATATAAAAGCTGGCGGCTATAACACTCAAAATAACGGCTGTAGAAAGGTTCCAGCAGCTTTTAGAGCTACTATATACAGGCTGGCTGCTATAACACTCAAAATAACGGCTGTAGAATGGTTCCAGCAGCTTGTATAGCTGTTATATAAAAGCTGGCGGCTATAACACTCAAAATAACGGCTGTAGAATGATTCCAGCAGCTTGTAGAGCTGTTATATAAAAGCTGGCGGCTATAACACTCAAAATAACGGCTGTAGAATGGTTCCATCAGCTTGTAGAGCTGTTATATAAAAGCTGGCGGCTATAACACTCAAAATAACGGCTGTAGAATGGTTCCAGCAGCTTGTAGAGCTGTTATATAAAAGCTGGCGGCTATAACACTCAAAATAATTGCTGTAGAATGATTCCAGCAGCTTGTAGAGCTGTTATATTAAAGCTGGCTGCTACAAAACTTAAAATAACGGCTGCAGACTGGTTCCAGCAGCTTGTAGAGCTGTTATATAAAAGCTGGCGGCTATAAAATTCAAAATAACGGCTGTAGAATGGTTCCAGCAGCTTGTAAAGCTGTTATATAAAGGCTGGCGGCTATAACACTCAAAATAACGGCTGTAGAATGGTCATAGCAGCTTGTAGAGCTACTATATACAGGCTGGCTGCTATAACACTCAAAATAACGGCTGTAGAATGGTTCCAGCAGTTTGTAGAACTGTTATATAAAAGCTGGCGGCTATAACACTCAAAATAACGGCTGTAGAATGGTTCCATCAGCTTGTAGAGCTGTTATATAAAAGCTGGCGGCTATAACACTCAAAATAACGGCTGTAGAATGGTTCCAGCAGCTTGTAGAGCAGTTATATAAAAGCTGGTGGCTATAAAACTCAAAATAACGGCTGTAGAATGGTTCCAGCAGCTTGTAAAGCTGTTATATAAAAGCTGGCGGCTATAACACTCAAAATAACGGCTGTAGAAAGGTTCCAACAGCTTTTAGAGCTACTATATACAGGCTGGCTGCTATAACACTCAAAATAACGGCTGTAGAATGGTTCCAGCAGCTTGTAGAGCTGTTATATAAAAAGCTGGCGGCTATAAAATTCAAAATAACGGCTGTAGAATGGTTCCAGCAGCTTGTAAAGCTGTTATACAAAAGCTGGAGGCTATAAAATTCAAAATAACCGCTGTAGAAAGGTTCCAGCAGCTTTTAGAGCTACTATATACAGGTTGGCTGCTACAACACTTAAAATAACGGCTGCAGAATGGTTCCAGCAGCTTGTAGAGCTGTTATATAAAAGCTGGCGGCTATAAAATTCAAAATAACGGCTGTAGAATGGTTCCAGCAGCTTGTAAAGCTTTTATATAAAAGCTGGCGGCTATAACACTCAAAATAACGGCTGAAGAATGGTTCCAACAGCTTGTAGCGCTGTTATATAAAAGCTGGCGGCTATAACACTCAAAATACCGGCTGTAGAATGGTTCCAGCAGCTTGTAGAGCAGTTATATAAAAGCTGGCGGCTATAAAACTCAAAACAGCGGCTGTAGAATGGTTCCAGCAGCTTGTAGAGCAGTTATATAAAAGCTGGCGGCTATAAAACTCAAAACAGCGGCTGTAGAATGGTTCCAGCAGCTTGTAAAGCTGTTATATAAAAGCTGGCGGCTATAATACTCAAAATAACGGCTGTAGAATGGTTCCAGCAGCTTGTAGAGCTACTATATACAGGCTGGCTGCTATAACACTCAAAATAACGGCTGTAGAATGGTTCCAGCAGCTTGTAGAGCTGTTATATAAAAGCTGGCGGCTATAACACTCAAAATAACGGCTGTAGAATGGTTCCAGCAGCTTGTAAAGCTGTTATACAAAAGCTGGAGGCTATAAAATTCAAAATAACCGCTGTAGAAAGGTTCCAGCAGCTTTTAGAGCTACTATATACAGGTTGGCTGCTACAACACTTAAAATAACGGCTGCAGAATGGTTCCAGCAGCTTGTAGAGCTGTTATATAAAAGCTGGCGGCTATAAAATTCAAAATAACGGCTGTAGAATGGTTCCAGCAGCTTGTAAAGCTTTTATATAAAAGCTGGCGGCTATAACACTCAAAATAACGGCTGAAGAATGGTTCCAACAGCTTGTAGCGCTGTTATATAAAAGCTGGCGGCTATAACACTCAAAATACCGGCTGTAGAATGGTTCCAGCAGCTTGTAGAGCAGTTATATAAAAGCTGGCGGCTATAAAACTCAAAACAGCGGCTGTAGAATGGTTCCAGCAGCTTGTAAAGCTGTTATATAAAAGCTGGCGGCTATAATACTCAAAATAACGGCTGTAGAATGGTTCCAGCAGCTTGTAGAGCTACTATATACAGGCTGGCTGCTATAACACTCAAAATAACGGCTGTAGAATGGTTCCAGCAGCTTGTAGAGCTGTTATATAAAAGCTGGCGGCTATAACACTCAAAATAACGGCTGTAGAATGGTTCCAGCAGCTTGTAAAGCTGTTATACAAAAGCTGGAGGCTATAAAATTCAAAATAACCGCTGTAGAAAGGTTCCAGCAGCTTTTAGAGCTACTATATACAGGTTGGCTGCTACAACACTTAAAATAACGGCTGCAGAATGGTTCCAGCAGCTTGTAGAGCTGTTATATAAAAGCTGGCGGCTATAAAATTCAAAATAACGGCTGTAGAATGGTTCCAGCAGCTTGTAAAGCTGTTATATAAAAGCTGGCGGCTATAATACTCAAAATAACGGCTGTAGAATGGTTCCAGCAGCTTGTAGAGCTACTATATACAGGCTGGCTGCTATAACGCTCAAAATAACGGCTGTAGAATGGTTCCAGCAGCTTGTAGAGCTGTTATATAAAAGCTGGCGGCTATAAAATTCAAAATAACGGCTGTAGAATGGTTCCAGCAGCTTGTAAAGCTTTTATATAACAGCTTTACAAGCTGCTGGAACCATTCTGCAGCCGTTATTTTAAGTGTTGTAGCAGCCAACCTGTATATAGTAGCTCTAAAAGCTGCTGGAACCTTTCTACAGCGGTTATTTTGAATTTTATAGCCTCCAGCTTTTGTATAACAGCTCTACAAGCTGCTGGAACCATTCTACAGCCGTTATTTTGAGTGTTATAGCCGCCAGCTTTTATATAACAGCTCTACAAGCTGATGGAACCATTCTACAGCCGTTATTTTGAGTGTTATAGCCGCCAGCTTTTATATAACAGCTCTACAAGCTGCTGGAATCATTCTACAGCCGTTATTTTGAGTGTTATAGCCGCCAGCTTTTATATAACAGCTATACAAGCTGCTGGAACCATTCTACAGCCGTTATTTTGAGTGTTATAGCAGCCAGCCTGTATATAGTAGCTCTAAAAGCTGCTGGAACCTTTCTACAGCCGTTATTTTGAGTGTTATAGCCGCCAGCTTTTATATAACAGCTCTACAATCTGCTGGAACCATTCTGCAGCCGTTATTTTGAGTGTTATAGCAGCCAGCCTGTATATAGTAGCTCAAAAAGCTGCTCGGACCATTCTACAGCCGTTATTTTGAGTGTTATAGCCGCCAGCTTTTATATAACAGCTCTACAAGCTGCTGGAACCATTCTACAGCCGTTATTTTGAGTGTTATAGCCGCCAGCTTTTTATATAACAGCTCTACAAGCTGATGGAACCATTCTACAGCCGTTATTTTGAGTGTTGTAGCCGCCATTTTTTATATAACAGCTCTACAAGCTGATGGAATAATTCTACAGCCGTTATTTTGAGTGTTATAGCCGCCAGCTCTTATATAACAGCTCTACAAGCTGCTGGAACCATTCTACAGCCGTTATTTTGAGTGTTATAGCAGCCAGCCTGTATATAGTAGCTCTAAAAGCTGTTGGAACCTTTCTACAGCCGTTATTTTGAGTGTTATAGCCGCCAGCTTTTATATAACAGCTCTACAAGCTGCTGGAACCATTCTGCAGCCGTTATTTTGAGTGTTATAGCAGCCAGCCTGTATATAGTAGCTCTACAAGCTGCTGGAACCATTCTACAGCCGTTATTTTGAGTATTATAGCCGCCAGCTTTTATATAACAGCTTTACAAGCTGCTGGAACCATTCTACATCCGTTATTTTGAGTTTAATAGCCGCCAGCTTTTATATAACTGCTCTACAAGCTGCTGGAACCATTCTACAGCCGTTATTTTGAGTGTTATAGCAGCCAGCCTGTATATAGTAGCTCTAAAAGCTGCTGGAACCTTCTACAGCGGTTATTTTGAATTTTATAGCCTCCAGCTTTGTATAGCAGCTTTACAAGCTGCTGGAACCATTCTACAGCCGTTATTTTGAGTGTTATAGCCGCCAGCTTTTTATATAGCAGCTCTACAAGCTGCTGGAACCATTTACAGCCGTTATTTTGAGTGTTATAGCCGCCAGCTTTTATATAACAGCGCTACAAGCTGCTGCTACAGCCGTTATTTTGAGTGTTATAGCCGCCAGCTTTTATATAAAAGCTTTACAAGCTGCTGGAACCATTCTACAGCGGTTATTTTGAGTGTTATAGCAGCCAGCCTGTATATAGTAGCTCTACAAGCTGCTGGAACCATTCTACAGCCGTTATTTTGAGTATTATAGCCGCCAGCTTTTATATAACAGCTCTACAAGCTGCTGGAATCATTCTACAGCAATTATTTTGAGTGTTATAGCCGCCAGCTTTTATATAACAGCTCTACAAGCTGCTGGAACCATTCTACAGCCGTTATTTTGAGTGTTATAGCCGCCAGCTTTTATATAACAGCGCTACAAGCTGCTGGAACCATTCTACAGCCGTTATTTTGAGTGTTTTAGCCGCCAGCTTTTATATAACAGCTTTACAAGCTGCTGGAACCATTCTACAGCCGTTATTTTGAGTTTTATAACCGCCAGCTTTTATATAACTGCTCTCAAGCTGCTGGAACCATTCTACAGCCGTTATTTTGAGTGTTATAGCAGCCAGCCTGTATATAGTAGCTTTAAAAGCTGCTGGAACCTTTCTACAGCGGTTATTTTGAATTTTATAGCCTCCAGCTTTTGTATAGCAGCTTTTACAAGCTGCTGGAAACAGCCGTTATTTTGAGTGTTATAGCCGCCAGCTTTTTATAGCAGCTCTACAAGCTGCTGGAACCATTCTACAGCCGTCATTTTGAGTGTTATAGCCGCCAGTTTATATAACAGCGCTACAAGCTGATGGAACCATTCTACAGCCGTTATTTTGAGTGTTATAGCCGCCAGCTTTTATATAACAGTTCTACAAACTGCTGGAACCATTTTACAGCCGTTATTTTGAGTGTTATAGCAGCCAGCCTGTATATAGTAGCTCTACAAGCTGCTGGGACCATTCTGCAGCCGTTATTTTGAGTGTTATAGCCGCCAGCCTTTATATAACAGCTTTACAAGCTGCTGGAACCATTTTACAGCCGTTATTTTGAGTGTTATAGCCGCCAGCTATTATATAACAGGTTTACCAGCTGCTGGAACCATTCTACAGCCGTTATTTTGAATTTTATAGCCGCCAGCTTTTATATAACAGCTCTACAAGCTGCTGGAACCAGTCTGCAGCCGTTATTTTAAGTGTTGTAGCAGCCAGCTACAGCTCTACAGCTTGTAGAGCTACTATATACAGGCTGGCTGCTATAACGCTCAAAATAACGGCTGTAGAATGGTTCCATCAGCTTGTAGAGCTGTTATATAAAAGCTGGCGGCTATAACACTCAAAATAACGGCTGTAGAATGGTTCCAGCAGCTTGTAGAGCAGTTATATAAAAGCTGGCGGCTATAAAACTCAAAATAACGGCTGTAGAATGGTTCCAGCAGCTTGTAAAGCTGTTATATAAAAGCTGGCGGCTATAACACTCAAAATAACGGGTGTAGAAAGGTTCCAACAGCTTTTAGAGCTACTATATACAGGCTGGCTGCTATAACACTCAAAATAACGGCTGTAGAATGGTTCCAGCAGCTTGTAGAGCAGTTATATAAAAGCTGGCGGCTATAAAACTCAAAATAACGGCTGTAGAATGGTTCCAGCAGCTTGTAAAGCTGTTATATAAAAGCTGGCGGCTATAACACTCAAAATAACGGCTGTAGAAAGGTTCCAACAGCTTTTAGAGCTACTATATACAGGCTGGCTGCTATAACACTCAAAATAACGGCTGTAGAATGGTTCCAGCAGCTTGTAGAGCTGTTATATAAAAGCTGGCGGCTATAAAATTCAAAATAACGGCTGTAGAATGGTTCCAGCAGCTTGTAAAGCTGTTATACAAAAGCTGGAGGCTATAAAATTCAAAATAACCGCTGTAGAAAGGTTCCAGCAGCTTTTAGAGCTACTATATACAGGTTGGCTGCTACAACACCTAAAATAACGGCTGCAGAATGGTTCCAGCAGCTTGTAGAGCTGTTATATAAAAGCTGGCGGCTATAACACTCAAAATAACGGCTGTAGAATGGTTCCAGCAGCTTGTAAAGCTTTTATATAAAAGCTGGCGGCTATAACACTCAAAATAACGGCTGAAGAATGGTTCCAACAGCTTGTAGCGCTGTTATATAAAAGCTGGCGGCTATAACACTCAAAATAACGGCTGTAGAATGGTTCCAGCAGCTTGTAGAGCAGTTGTATAAAAGCTGGCGGCTATAAAACTCAAAACAACGGCTGTAGAATGGTTCCAGCAGCTTGTAAAGCTGTTATATAAACGCTGGCGGCTATAATACTCAAAATAACGGCTGTAGAATGGTTCCAGCAGCTTGTAGAGCTACTATATACAGGTTGGCTGCTACAACACTTAAAATAACGGCTGCAGAATGGTTCCAGCAGCTTGTAGAGCTGTTATATAAAAGCTGGCGGCTATAAAATTCAAAATAACGGCTGTAGAATGGTTCCAGCAGCTTGTAAAGCTGTTATATAAAAGCTGGCGGCTATAACACTCAAAATAACGGCTGTAGAATGGTTCCAGCAGCTTGTAAAGCTGTTATACAAAAGCTGGAGGCTATAAAATTCAAAATAACCGCTGTAGAATGGTTCCAGCAGCTTTTAGAGCTACTATATACAGGTTGGCTGCTACAACACTTAAAATAACGGCTGCAGAATGGTTCCAGCAGCTTGTAGAGCTGTTATATAAAAGCTGGCGGCTATAAAATTCAAAATAACGGCTGTAGAATGGTTCTAGCAGCTTGTAAAGCTGTTATATAAAAGCTGGCGGCTATAATACTCAAAATAACGGCTGTAGAATGGTTCCAGCAGCTTGTAGAGCTACTATATACAGGCTGGCTGCTATAACACTCAAAATAACGGCTGTAGAATGGTTCCAGCAGCTTGTAAAGCTGTTATACAAAAGCTGGAGGCTATAAAATTCAAAATAACCGCTGTAGAAAGGTTCCAGCAGCTTTTAGAGCTACTATATACAGGTTGGCTGCTACAACACTTAAAATAACGGCTGCAGAATGGTTCCAGCAGCTTGTAGAGCTGTTATATAAAAGCTGGCGGCTATAAAATTCAAAATAACGGCTGTAGAATGGTTCCAGCAGCTTGTAAAGCAGTTATATAAAAGCTGGCGGCTATAACACTCAAAATAACGGCTGAAGAATGGTTCCAACAGCTTGTAGCGCTGTTATAAAAAAGCTGGCGGCTATAACACTCAAAATACCGGCTGTAGAATGGTTCCAGCAGCTTGTAGAGCTGTTATATAAAAGCTGGCGGCTATAAAATTCAAAATAACGGCTGTAGAATGGTTCCAGCAGCTTGTAAAGCTTTTATATAAAAGCTGGCGGCTATAACACTCAAAATAACGGCTGTAGAATGGTTCCATCAGCTTGTAGAGCTGTTATATAAAAGCTGGCGGCTATAACACTCAAAATAATGGCTGAAGAATGGTTCCAGCAGCTTGTAGAGCTGCTATATAAAAGCTGGCGGCTATAACACTCAAAATAACGGCTGTAGAATGGTTCCAGCAGCTTGTAAAGCTGCTATACAAAAGCTGGAGGCTATAAAATTCAAAATAACCGCTGTAGAAAGGTTCCAGCAGCTTTTAGAGCTACTATATACAGGCTGGCTGCTATAACACTCAAAATAACGGCTGTAGAATGGTTCCAGCAGCTTGTAGAGCAGTTATATAAAAGCTGGCGGCTATAAAACTCAAAATAACGGCTGTAGAATGGTTCCAGCAGCTTGTAAAGCTGTTATATAAAAGCTGGCGGCTATAATACTCAAAATAACGGCTGTAGAATGGTTCCAGCAGCTTGTAGAGCTACTATATACAGGCTGGCTGCTATAACACTCAAAATAACGGCTGTAGAATGGTTCCAGCAGCTTGTAGAGCTGTTATGTAAAAGCTGGCGGCTATAACACTCAAAATAACGGCTGTAGAATGGTTCCAGCAGCTTGTAGAGCAGTTATATAAAAGCTGGCGGCTATAAAACTCAAAATAACGGCTGTAGAATGGTTCCAGCAGCTTGTAAAGCTGTTATATAAAAGCTGGCGGCTATAACACTCAAAATAACGGCTGTAGAATGGTTCCAGCAGCTTGTAGAGCTGTTATATAAAAGCTGGCGGCTATAACACTCAAAATAACGGCAGTAGAATGGTTCCAGCAGCTTGTAGAGCAGTTATATAAAAGCTGGCGGCTATAATACTCAAAATAACGGCTGTAGAATGGTTCCAGCAGCTTGTAGAGCTACTTTATACAGGCTGGCTGCTATAACACTCAAAATAACGGCTGTAGAATGGTCCCAGCAGCTTGTAGAGCAACTATATACAGGCTGGCTGCTATAACACTCAAAATAACGGCTGCAGAATGGTTCCAGCAGCTTGTAGAGCTGTTATATAAAAGCTGGCGGCTATAACACTCAAAATAACGGCTGTAGAAAGGTTCCAATAGATTTTAGAGCTACTATATACAGGCTGGCTGCTATAACACTCAAAATAACGGCTGTAGAATGGTTCCAGCAGCTTGTAGAGCTGTTATATAAAAGCTGGCGGCTATAACACTCAAAATAACGGCTGTAGAATTATTCCATCAGCTTGTAGAGCTGTTATATAAAAGATGGCGGCTATAACACTCAAAATAACGGCTGTAGAATGGTTCCATCAGCTTGTAGAGCTGTTATATAAAAGCTGGCGGCTATAACACTCAAAATAACGGCTGTAGAATGGTTCCAGCAGCTTGTAGAGCAGTTATATAAAAGCTGGCGGCTATAACACTCAAAATAATTGCTGTAGAATGATTCCAGCAGCTTGTAGAGCTGTTATATAAAAGCTGGCGGCTATAACACTCAAAATAACGGCAGTAGAATGGTTCCAGCAGCTTGTAGAGCAGTTATATAAAAGCTGGCGGCTATAAAACTCAAAATAACGGCTGTAGAATGGTTCCAGCAGCTTGTAAAGCTGTTATATAAAAGCTGGCGGCTATAACACTCAAAATAACGGCTGTAGAATGGTTCCAGCTGCTTGTAGAGCTGTTATATAAAAGCTGGCGGCTATAACACTCAAAATAACGGCAGTAGAATGGTTCCAGCAGCTTGTAGAGCAGTTATATAAAAGCTGGCGGCTATAAAACTAAAAATAACGGCTGTAGAATGGTTCCAGCAGCTTGTAAAGCTGTTATATAAAAGCTGGCGGCTATAACACTCAAAATAACGGCTGTAGAATGGTTCCAGCAGCTTGTAGAGCTACTATATACAGGCTGGCTGCTATAACACTCAAAATAACGGCTGTAGAATGGTTCCAGCAGCTTGTAGAGCTGTTATATAAAAGCTGGCTGCTATAACACTCAAAATAACGGCTGTAGAATGGTCCCAGCAGCTTGTTGAGCTACTATATACAGGCTGGCTGCTATAACACTCAAAATAACGGCTGCAGAATGGTTCCAGCAGCTTGTAGAGCTGTTATATAAAAGCTGGCGGCTATAACACTCAAAATAACGGCTGTAGAAAGGTTCCAGCAGCTTTTAGAGCTACCATATACAGGCTGGCTGCTATAACACTCAAAATAACGGCTGTAGAATGGTTCCAGCAGCTTGTATAGCTGTTATACAAAAGCTGGCGGCTATAACACTCAAAATAACGGCTGTAGAATGATTCCAGCAGCTTGTAGAGCTGTTATATAAAAGCTGGCGGCTATAACACTCAAAATAACGGCTGTAGAATGGTTCCATCAGCTTGTAGAGCTGTTATATAAAAGCTGGCGGCTATAACACTCAAAATAACGGCTGTAGAATGGTTCCAGCAGCTTGTATAGCTGTTATATAAAAGCTGGCGGCTATAACACTCAAAATAACGGCTGTAGAATGATTCCAGCAGCTTGTAGAGCTGTTATATAAAAAGCTGGCTGCTACAACACTTAAAATAACGGCTGCAGAATGGTTCCAGCAGCTTGTATAGCTGTTATATAAAAGCTGGCGGCTATAAAACTCAAAATAACGGCTGTAGAATGGTTCCAGCAGCTTGTAAAGCTGTTATATAAAAGCTGGCGGCTATAACACTCAAAATAACGGCTGTAGAATGGTTCCAGCAGCTTGTAGAGCTAATATACACAGGCTGGCTGCTATAACACTCAAAATAATGGCTGTAGAATGGTTCCAGCAGCTTGTAGAGCTGTTATATAAAAGCTGGCGGCTATAACACTCGAAATAACGGCTGTAGAATGGTCCCAGCAGCTTGTAGAGCTACTATATACAGGCTGGCTGCTACAACACTTAAAATAACGGCTGCAGAATGGTTCCAGCAGCTTGTAGAGCTGTTATATAAAAGCTGGCGGCTATAAAATTCAAAATAACGGCTTTAGAATGGTTCCAGCAACTTGTAAAGCAGTTATATAAAAGCTGGCGGCTATAAAACTCAAAATAACGGCTGTAGAATGGTTCCAGCAGCTTGTAAAGCTGTTATATAAAAGCTGGCGGCTATAACACTCAAAATAACGGCTGTAGAATGGTTCCTACTATATACAGGCTGGCTGCTATAACACTCAAAATAATGGCTGTAGAATGGTTCCAGCAGCTTGTAGAGCTACTATATACAGGCTGGCTGCTATAACACTCAAAATAACGGCTGTAGAATGGTTCCAGCAGCTTTTAGATCTGTTATATAAAAGCTGGCGGCTATAACACTCAAAATAACGGCTGTAGAATTATTCCATCAGCTTGTGGAGCTGTTATATAAAAGCTGGCGGCTATAACACTCAAAATATCGGCTGTAGAATGGTTCCAGCAGCTTGCAGAGCTGTTATATAAAAGCTGGCGGCTATAACACTCAAAATAACGGCTGTAGAATGGTTCCAGCAGCTTGTAGAGCTACTATATACAGGCTGCCGGCTATAACACTTAAAATAACGGCTGTAGAATGGTTCCAGCAGCTTGTAGAGCTTTTATATAAAAGCTGGCGGCTTTAAAATTCAAAATAACGGCTGTAGAATGGTTCCAGCAGCTTGTAAAGCTGTTATATAAAAGCTGGCGGCTATAACACTAAAAATAACGGCTGTAGAATAGTTCCAGCAGCTTGTAGAGCTGTTATATAAAAGCTGGCGGCTACAACACTCAAACTAACGGCTGTAGAATGGTTCCAGCAGCTTGTAGAGCTGTTATACAAAAGCTGGAGGCTATAAAATTCAAAATAACCGCTGTAGAAAGGTTCCAGCAGCTTTTAGAGCTACTATATACAGGCTGGCTGCTATAACACTCAAAATAACGGCTGCAGAATGGTTCCAGCAGCTTGTCAAGCTACTATATACAGGCTGGCTGCTATAACACTCAAAATAATGGCTGTAGAATGGTTCCAGCAGCTTGTAGAGCTACTATATACAGGCTGGCTGCTATAACACTCAAAATAACGGCTGTAGAATGGTTCCAGCAGCTTGCAGAGCTGTTATATAAAAGCTGGCGGCTATAACACTCAAAATAACGGCTGTAGAATGGTTCCAGCAGCTTGTAGAGCTACTATATACAGGCTGCCGGCTATAACACTTAAAATAACGGCTGTAGAATGGTTCCAGCAGCTTGTAGAGCTTTTATATAAAAGCTGGCGGCTATAAAATTCAAAATAACGGCTGTAGAATGGTTCCAGCAGCTTGTAAAGCTGTTATATAAAAGCTGGCGGCTATAACACTCAAAATAACGGCTGTAGAATAGTTCCAGCAGCTTGTAGAGCTGTTATATAAAAGCTGGCGGCTACAACACTCAAACTAACGGCTGTAGAATGGTTCCAGCAGCTTGTAGAGCTGTTATACAAAAGCTGGAGGCTATAAAATTCAAAATAACCGCTGTAGAAAGGTTCCAGCAGCTTTTAGAGCTACTATATACAGGCTGGCTGCTATAACACTCAAAATAACGGCTGCAGAATGGTTCCAGCAGCGTGTCAAGCTACTATATACAGGCTGGCTGCTATAACACTCAAAATAATGGCTGTAGAATGGTTCCAGCAGCTTGTAGAGCTACTATATACAGGCTGGCTGCTATAACACTCAAAATAACGGCTGTAGAATGGTTCCAGCAGCTTGTAGATCTGTTATATAAAAGCTGGCGGCTATAACACTCAAAATAACGGCTGTAGAATGATTCCATCAGCTTGTAGAGATGTTATATAAAAGCTCGCTATAACACTCAAAATAACGGCTGTAGAATGGTTCCAGCAGCTTGTAAAGCTGTTATATAAAAGCTGGCGGCTATAACACTCAAAATAACGGCTGTAGAATGGTTCCAGCAGCTTGTAGAGCTGTTATATAAAAGCTGGCGGCTATAACACTCAAAATAACGGCTGTAGAATGGGTCCAGCAGCTTTTAGAGCTACTATATACAGGCTAGCTGCTATAACACTCAAAATAACGGCTGTAGAATGGTTCCAGCAGCTTGTAGAGCTATAAAAGCTGGCGGCTATAACACTCAAAATAACGGCTGTAGAATGGTTCCAGCAGCTTGTAAAGCTGTTTTACAAAAGATGGAGGCTATGAAATTCAAAATAACCGCTGTAGAAAGCTTCCAGCAGCTTTTAGAGCTACTATATACAGGCTGGCTGCTATAACACTCAAAATAACGGCTGCAGAATGGTTCCAGCAGCTTGTAGAGCTGTTATATAAAAGCTGGCGGCTATAACACTCAAAATAATGGCTGTAGAATGGATCCAGCAGCTTGTAGAGCTGTTATATAAAAGCTGGCGCCTATAACACTCAAAATAACGGCTGTAGAATGGTTCCATCAGCTTGTAGAGCAGTTATATAAAAGCTGGCAGCTATAACACTCAAAATAACGGCTGTAGAATGATTCCAGCTGCTTGTAGAGCTGTTATATAAAAGCTGGCGACTATACCACTCAAAATAACGGCTGTAGAATGGTTCCAGCAGCTTGTAAAGCTGTTATATAAAAGCTGGCGGCTATAACACTCAAAATAACGGCTGTAGAATGGTTCCAGCAGCTTGTAGAGCTGTTATATAAAAGCTGGCGGCTATAATACTCAAAATAACGGCTGTAGAATGGTTCCAGCAGCTTGTAAAGCTGTTATACAAAAGCTGGAGGCTATAAAATTCAAAATAACCGCTGTAGAAAGGTTCCAGCAGCTTTTAGAGCTACTATATACAGGCTGGCTGCTATAACACTCAAAATAACGGCTGTAGAATGGTTCCAGCAGTTTGTAAAGCTGTTATATAAAAGCTGGCGGCTATAACACTCAAAATAACGGCTGTAGAATGGTTCCAGCAGCTTGTAGAGCTACTATATACAGGCTGGCTGCTATAACACTCAAAATAACGGCTGTAGAATGGTTCCAGCAGCTTGTAGAGCTGTTATATAAAAGCTGGCTGCTATAACACTCAAAATAACGGCTGTAGAATGGTCCCAGCAGCTTGTTGAGCTACTATATACAGGCTGGCTGCTATAACACTCAAAATAACGGCTGCAGAATGGTTCCAGCAGCTTGTAGAGCTGTTATATAAAAGCTGGCGGCTATAACACTCAAAATAACGGCTGTAGAAAGGTTCCAGCAGCTTTTAGAGCTACTATATACAGGCTGGCTGCTATAACACTCAAAATAACGGCTGTAGAATGGTTCCAGCAGCTTGTATAGCTGTTATACAAAAGCTGGCGGCTATAACACTCAAAATAACGGCTGTAGAATGATTCCAGCAGCTTGTAGAGCTGTTATATAAAAGCTGGCGGCTATAACACTCAAAATAACGGCTGTAGAATGGTTCCATCAGCTTGTAGAGCTGTTATATAAAAGCTGGCGGCTATAACACTCAAAATAACGGCTGTAGAATGGTTCCAGCAGCTTGTATAGCTGTTATATAAAAGCTGGCGGCTATAACACTCAAAATAACGGCTGTAGAATGATTCCAGCAGCTTGTAGAGCTGTTATATAAAAGCTGGCTGCTACAACACTTAAAATAACGGCTGCAGAATGGTTCCAGCAGCTTGTATAGCTGTTATATAAAAGCTGGCGGCTATAAAACTCAAAATAACGGCTGTAGAATGGTTCCAGCAGCTTGTAAAGCTGTTATATAAAAGCTGGCGGCTATAACACTCAAAATAACGGCTGTAGAATGGTTCCAGCAGCTTGTAGAGCTAATATACACAGGCTGGCTGCTATAACACTCAAAACAATGGCTGTAGAATGGTTCCAGCAGCTTGTAGAGCTGTTATATAAAAGCTGGCGGCTATAACACTCGAAATAACGGCTGTAGAATGGTCCCAGCAGCTTGTAGAGCTACTATATACAGGCTGGCTGCTACAACACTTAAAATAACGGCTGCAGAATGGTTCCAGCAGCTTGTAGAGCTGTTATATAAAAGCTGGCGGCTATAAAATTCAAAATAACGGCTTTAGAATGGTTCCAGCAACTTGTAAAGCAGTTATATAAAAGCTGGCGGCTATAAAACTCAAAATAACGGCTGTAGAATGGTTCCAGCAGCTTGTAAAGCTGTTATATAAAAGCTGGCGGCTATAACACTCAAAATAACGGCTGTAGAATGGTTCCTACTATATACAGGCTGGCTGCTATAACACTCAAAATAATGGCTGTAGAATGGTTCCAGCAGCTTGTAGAGCTACTATATACAGGCTGGCTGCTATAACACTCAAAATAACGGCTGTAGAATGGTTCCAGCAGCTTTTAGATCTGTTATATAAAAGCTGGCGGCTATAACACTCAAAATAACGGCTGTAGAATTATTCCATCAGCTTGTGGAGCTGTTATATAAAAAGCTGGCGGCTATAACACTCAAAATATCGGCTGTAGAATGGTTCCAGCAGCTTGCAGAGCTGTTATATAAAAGCTGGCGGCTATAACACTCAAAATAACGGCTGTAGAATGGTTCCAGCAGCTTGTAGAGCTACTATATACAGGCTGCCGGCTATAACACTTAAAATAACGGCTGTAGAATGGTTCCAGCAGCTTGTAGAGCTTTTATATAAAAGCTGGCGGCTTTAAAATTCAAAATAACGGCTGTAGAATGGTTCCAGCAGCTTGTAAAGCTGTTATATAAAAGCTGGCGGCTATAACACTCAAAATAACGGCTGTAGAATAGTTCCAGCAGCTTGTAGAGCTGTTATATAAAAGCTGGCGGCTACAACACTCAAACTAACGGCTGTAGAATGGTTCCAGCAGCTTGTAGAGCTGTTATACAAAAGCTGGAGGCTATAAAATTCAAAATAACCGCTGTAGAAAGGTTCCAGCAGCTTTTAGAGCTACTATATACAGGCTGGCTGCTATAACACTCAAAATAACGGCTGCAGAATGGTTCCAGCAGCTTGTCAAGCTACTATATACAGGCTGGCTGCTATAACACTCAAAATAATGGCTGTAGAATGGTTCCAGCAGCTTGTAGAGCTACTATATACAGGCTGGCTGCTATAACACTCAAAATAACGGCTGTAGAATGGTTCCAGCAGCTTGCAGAGCTGTTATATAAAAGCTGGCGGCTATAACACTCAAAATAACGGCTGTAGAATGGTTCCAGCAGCTTGTAGAGCTACTATATACAGGCTGCCGGCTATAACACTTAAAATAACGGCTGTAGAATGGTTCCAGCAGCTTGTAGAGCTTTTATATAAAAGCTGGCGGCTATAAAATTCAAAATAACGGCTGTAGAATGGTTCCAGCAGCTTGTAAAGCTGTTATATAAAAGCTGGCGGCTATAACACTCAAAATAACGGCTGTAGAATAGTTCCAGCAGCTTGTAGAGCTGTTATATAAAAGCTGGCGGCTACAACACTCAAACTAACGGCTGTAGAATGGTTCCAGCAGCTTGTAGAGCTGTTATACAAAAGCTGGAGGCTATAAAATTCAAAATAACCGCTGTAGAAAGGTTCCAGCAGCTTTTAGAGCTACTATATACAGGCTGGCTGCTATAACACTCAAAATAACGGCTGCAGAATGGTTCCAGCAGCTTGTCAAGCTACTATATACAGGCTGGCTGCTATAACACTCAAAATAATGGCTGTAGAATGGTTCCAGCAGCTTGTAGAGCTACTATATACAGGCTGGCTGCTATAACACTCAAAATAACGGCTGTAGAATGGTTCCAGCAGCTTGTAGATCTGTTATATAAAAGCTGGCGGCTATAACACTCAAAATAACGGCTGTAGAATGATTCCATCAGCTTGTAGAGATGTTATATAAAAGCTCGCTATAACACTCAAAATAACGGCTGTAGAATGGTTCCAGCAGCTTGTAAAGCTGTTATATAAAAGCTGGCGGCTATAACACTCAAAATAACGGCTGTAGAATGGTTCCAGCAGCTTGTAGAGCTGTTATATAAAAGCTGGCGGCTATAACACTCAAAATAACGGCTGTAGAATGGGTCCAGCAGCTTGTTGAGCTACTATATACAGGCTGGCTGCTATAACACTCAAAATAACGGCTGTAGAATGGTTCCAGCAGATTGTAGAGCTGTTATATAAAAGCTGGCGGCTATAACACTCAAAATAACGGCTGTAGAATGGTTCCAGCAGCTTGTAAAGCTGTTTTACAAAAGATGGAGGCTATGAAATTCAAAATAACCGCTGTAGAAAGCTTCCAGCAGCTTTTAGAGCTACTATATACAGGCTGGCTGCTATAACACTCAAAATAACGGCTGCAGAATGGTTCCAGCAGCTTGTAGAGCTGTTATATAAAAGCTGGCGGCTATAACACTCAAAATAATGGCTGTAGAATGGATCCAGCAGCTTGTAGAGCTGTTATATAAAAGCTGGCGCCTATAACACTCAAAATAACGGCTGTAGAATGGTTCCATCAGCTTGTAGAGCAGTTATATAAAAGCTGGCAGCTATAACACTCAAAATAACGGCTGTAGAATGATTCCAGCTGCTTGTAGAGCTGTTATATAAAAGCTGGCGACTATACCACTCAAAATAACGGCTGTAGAATGGTTCCAGCAGCTTGTAAAGCTGTTATATAAAAGCTGGCGGCTATAACACTCAAAATAACGGCTGTAGAATGGTTCCAGCAGCTTGTAGAGCTGTTATATAAAAGCTGGCGGCTATAATACTCAAAATAACGGCTGTAGAATGGTTCCAGCAGCTTGTAAAGCTGTTATACAAAAGCTGGAGGCTATAAAATTCAAAATAACCGCTGTAGAAAGGTTCCAGCAGCTTTTAGAGCTACTATATACAGGCTGGCTGCTATAACACTCAAAATAACGGCTGTAGAATGGTTCCAGCAGTTTGTAAAGCTGTTATATAAAAGCTGGCGGCTATAACACTCAAAATAACGGCTGTAGAATGGTTCCATCAGCTTGTAGAGCTGTTATATAAAAGCTGGCGGCTATAACACTGAAAATAACGGCTGTAGAATGGTTCCAGCAGCTTGTAGAGCTACTATATACAGGCTGGCTGCTATAACACTCAAAATAACGGCTGTAGAATGGTTCCAGCAGCTTGTAGAGCTACTATATACAGGCTGGCTGCTATAACACTCAAAATAACGGCTGTAGAATTATTCCATCAGCTTGTAGAGCTGTTATATAAAAGCTGGCGGCTATACTACTCAAAATAACGGTTGTAGAATAGTTCCAGCAGCTTGTAAATCTGTTATACAAAAGCTGGAGGCTATAAAATTCAAAATAACCGCTGTAGAATGGTTCCAGCAGCTGGTAAACCTGTTATATAATAGCTGGCGGCTATAACACTCAAAATAACGGCTGTAGAATGGTCCCAGCAGCTTGTAGAGCTACTATATACAGGCTGGCTGCTGCAACACTTCAAATAACGGCTGCAGAATGGTTCCAGCAGCTTGTAGAGCTGTTATATAAAAGCTGGCGGCTGTAAAATTCAAAATAACGGCTGTAGAATGGTTCCAGCAGCTTGTAAAGCTGTTATATAAAAGCTGGCGGCTATAACACTCAAAATAACGGCTGTAGAATGATTCCAGCAGCTTGTAGAGCTGTTATATAAAAGCTGGCGGCTATAACACTCAAAATAACGGCTGTAGAATGATTCCAGCAGCTTGTAAAGCTGTTATACAAAAGCTGGAGGCTATAAAATTCAAAATAACCGCTGTAGAAAGGTTCCAGCAGCTTTTAGAGCTACTATATACAGGCTGGCTGCTATAACACTCAAAATAACGGCTGTAGAATGGTTCCAGCAGTTTGTAGAACTGTTTTATAAAAGCTGGCGGCTAAAACACTCAAAATAACGGCTGTAGAATGGTTCCATCAGCTTGTAGAGCTGTTATATGAAAGCTGGCGGCTATAACACTCAAAATAACGGCTGTAGAATGATTCCATCAGCTTGTAGAGCTGTTATATAAAAGCTGGCGGCTATAATACTCAAAATAACGGTTGTAGAATAGTTCCAGCAGCTTGTAAATCTGTTATACAAAAGCTGGAGGCTATAAAATTCAAAATAACCGCTGTAGAATGGTTCCAGCAGCTGGTAAACCTGTTATATAATAGCTGGCGGCTATAACACTCAAAATAACGGCTGTAGAATGGTCCCAGCAGCTTGTAGAGCTACTATATACAGGCTGGCTGCTGCAACACTTCAAATAACGGCTGCAGAATGGTTCCAGCAGCTTGTAGAGCTGTTATATAAAAGCTGGCGGCTGTAAAATTCAAAATAACGGCTGTAGAATGGTTCCAGCAGCTTGTAAAGCTGTTATATAAAAAGCTGGCGGCTATAACACTCAAAATAACGGCTGTAGAATGATTCCAGCAGCTTGTAGAGCTGTTATATAAAAGCTGGCGGCTATAACACTCAAAATAACGGCTGTAGAATGGTTCCAGCAGCTTGTAGAGCTGTTATATAAAAGCTGGCGGCTATAATACTCAAAATAACGGCTGTAGAATAGTTCCAGCAGCTTGTAAAGCTGTTATACAAAAGCTGGAGGCTATAATACTCAAAATAACGGCTGTAGAATGGTTCCAGCAGCTTGTAGAGCTGTTATATAAAAGCTGGCGGCTATAATACTCAAAATAACGGCTGTAGAATGGTTCCAGCAGCTTGTAAAGCTGTTATACAAAAGCTGGAGGCTATAAAATTCAAAATAACCGCTGTAGAAAGGTTCCAGCAGCTTTTAGAGCTACTATATACAGGCTGGCTGCTATAACACTCAAAATAACGGCTGTAGAATGGTTCCAGCAGTTTGTAGAACTGTTTTATAAAAGCTGGCGGCTATAACACTCAAAATAACGGCTGTAGAATGGTTCCATCAGCTTGTAGAGCTGTTATATAAAAGCTGGCGGCTATAACACTCAAAATAACGGCTGTAGAATGGTTCCAGCAGCTTGTAGAGCTACTATATACAGGCTGGCTGCTATAACACTCAAAATAACGGCTGTAGAATGGTTCCAGCAGCTTGTAGAGCTACTATATACAGGCTGGCTGCTATAACACTCAAAATAACGGCTGTAGAATTATTCCATCAGCTTGTAGAGCTGTTATATAAAAGCTGGCGGCTATACTACTCAAAATAACGGCTGTAGAATAGTTCCAGCAGCTTGTAAAGCTGTTATACAAAAGCTGGAGGCTATAAAATTCAAAATAACCGCTGTAGAAAGGTTCCAGCAGCTTTTAGAGCTACTATATACAGGCTGGCTGCTATAACACTCAAAATAACGGCTGTAGAATGGTTCCAGCAGTTTGTAGAACTGTTTTATAAAAGCTGGCGGCTAAAACACTCAAAATAACGGCTGTAGAATGGTTCCATCAGCTTGTAGAGCTGTTATACGAAAGCTGGCGGCTATAACACTCAAAATAACGGCTGTAGAATGATTCCATCAGCTTGTAGAGCTGTTATATAAAAGCTGGCGGCTATAATACTCAAAATAACGGCTGTAGAATAGTTCCAGCAGCTTGTAAAGCTGTTATACAAAAGCTGGAGGCTATAAAATTCAAAATAACGGCTGTAGAATGGTTCCAGCAGCTGGTAAACCTGTTATATAATAGCTGGCGGCTATAACACTCAAAATAACGGCTGTAGAATGGTCCCAGCAGCTTGTAGAGCTACTATATACAGGCTGGCTGCTGCAACACTTCAAATAACGGCTGCAGAATGGTTCCAGCAGCTTGTAGAGCTGTTATATAAAAGCTGGCGGCTGTAAAATTCAAAATAACGGCTGTAGAATGGTTCCAGCAGCTTGTAAAGCTGTTATATAAAAGCTGGCGGCTATAACACTCAAAATAACGGCTGTAGAATGATTCCAGCAGCTTGTAGAGCTGTTATATAAAAGCTGGCGGCTATAACACTCAAAATAACGGCTGTAGAATGGTTCCAGCAGCTTGTAGAGCTGTTATATAAAAGCTGGCGGCTATAATACTCAAAATAACGGCTGTAGAATAATTCCAGCAGCTTGTAAAGCTGTTATACAAAAGCTGGAGGCTATAAAATTCAAAATAACCGCTGTAGAATGGTTCCAGCAGCTGGTAAACCTGTTATATAATAGCTGGCTGCTATAACACTCAAAATAACGGCTGTAGAATGGTTCCAGCAGTTTGTAGAACTGTTATATAAAAGCTGGCGGCTATAACACTCAAAATAACGGCTGTAGAATGGTTCCATCAGCTTGTAGAGCTGTTATATAAAAGAAGGCGGCTATAACACTCAAAATAACGGCTGTAGAATGGTTCCAGCAGCGTGTACAGCTGTTATATAAAAGCTGGCGGCTATAAAACTCAAAATAACGGCTGTAGAATGGTTCCAGCAGCTTGTAAAGCTGTTATATAAAAGCTGGCGGCTATAACACTCAAAATAACGGCTGTAGAAAGGTTCCAACAGCTTTTGGAGCTACTATATACAGGCTGGCTGCTATAACACTCAAAATAACGGCTGTAGAATGGTTCCAGCAGCTTGTAGAGCTGTTATATAAAAGCTGGCGGCTATAAAATTCAAAATAACGGCTGTAGAATGGTTCCAGCAGCTTGTAAAGCTGTTATACAAAAGCTGGAGGCTATAAAATTCACAATAACGGCTGTAGAATGGTTCCAGCAGCTTGTAAAGCTTTTATATAAAAGCTGGCGGCTATAACACTCAAAATAACGGCTGTAGAATGGTTCCAGCAGCTTGTAGCGCTGTTATATAAAAGCTGGCGGCTATAACACTCAAAATAACGGCTGTAGAATGGTTCCAGCATTTTGTAGAGCTGCTTTATAAAAGCTGGCGGCTATAACACTCAAAATAACGGTTGCAGAATGGTTCCAGCAACTTGTAGAGCTGTTATATAAAAGCTGGCGGCTATAACACTCAAAATAACGGCTGTAGAAAGGTTCCAACAGCTTTTAGAGCTACTATATACAGGCTGGCTGCTATAACACTCAAAATAACGACTGTAGAATGGTTCCAGCAGCTTGTAGAGCTGTTATATAAAAGCTGGCGGCTATAAAATTCAAAATAACGGCTGTAGAATGGTTCCAGCAGCTTGTAAAGCTGTTATATAAAAGCTGGCGGCTATAATACTCAAAATAACGGCTGTAGAATGGTTCCAGCAGCTTGTAAAGCAGTTATATAAAAGCTGGCGGCTATAACACGCAAAATAACGGCTGTAGAATGGTTCCAGCAGTTTGTAGAGCTACTATATACAGGCTGGCTGCTATAACACTCAAAATAACGGCTGTAGAATGGTTCCAGCAGCTTGTAGAGCTGTTATATAAAAGCTGGCGGCTACAACACTTAAAATAACGGCTGTAGAATGGTTCCAGCAGCTTGTAGAGCTGCTATATAAAAGCTGGCGGCTATAACACTCAAAATAACGGCTGCAGAATGGTTCCAGCAACTTGTAGAGCTGTTATATAAAAGCTGGCGGCTATAACACTCAAAATAACGGCTGTAGAAAGGTTCCAACAGCTTTTAGAGCTACTATATACAGGCTGGCTGCTATAACACTCAAAATAACGGCTGTAGAATGGTTCCAGCAGCTTGTAGAGATGTTATATAAAAGCTGGCGGCTATAAAATTCAAAATAACGGCTGTAGAATGGTTCCAGCAGCTTGTAGAGCTGTTATATAAGAGCTGGCGGCTATAACACTCAAAATAACGGCTGTAGAATGGTTCCAGCAGCTTGTAAAGCTGTTATATAAAAGCTGGCGGCTATAACACTCAAAATAACGGCTGTAGAATGGTTCCAGCAGCTTGTAGCGCTGTTATATAAAAGCTGGCGGCTATAACACTCAAAATAACGGCTGTAGAATGGTTCCAGCAGCTTGTAAAGCAGTTATATAAAAGCTGGCGGCTATAACACGCAAAATAACGGCTGTAGAATGGTTCCAGCAGTTTGTAGAGCTACTATATACAGGCTGGCTGCTATAACACTCAAAAAAACGGCTGTAGAATGGTTCCAGCAGCTTGTAGAGCTGTTATATAAAAGCTGGCGGCTACAACACTTAAAATAACGGCTGCAGAATGGCTCCAGCAGTTGTAGAGCTGTTATATAAAAGCTGGCGGCTATAAACTTCAAAATAACGGCTGTAAAATGGTTCCAGCAGCTTGTAGAGCTGTTATATAAGAGCTGGCGGCTATAACACTCAAAATAACGGCTGTAGAATGGTTCCAGCAGCTTGTAAAGCTGTTATATAAAAGCTGGCGGCTATGACACTCAAAATAACGGCTGTAGAATGGTTCCAGCAGCTTGTAGAGCTACTATATACAGGCTGGCTGCTATAACACTCAAAATAACGGCTGTAGAATGGTTCCAGCAGTTTGTAGAACTGTTTTATAAAAGCTGGCGGCTAAAACACTCAAAATAACGGCTGTAGAATGGTTCCATCAGCTTGTAGAGCTGTTATATAAAAGCTGGCGGCTATAACACTGAAAATAACGGCTGTAGAATGGTTCCAGCAGCTTGTAGAGCTGTTATATAAAAGCTGGCGGCTATAACACTCAAAATAACGGCTGTAGAATGGTTCCAGCAGCTTGTAGAGCTACTATATACAGGCTGGCTGCTATAACACTCAAAATAACGGCTGTAGAATGGTTCCAGCAGCTTGTAGAGCTACTATATACAGGCTGGCTGCTATAACACTCAAAATAACGGCTGTAGAATGGTTCCAGCAGCTTGTATAGCTGTTATATAAAAGCTGGCGGCTATAACACTCAAAATAACGGCTGTAGAATGATTCCAGCAGCTTGTAGAGCTGTTATTTAAAAGCTGGCGGCTATAAAACTCAAAATAACGGCTGTAGAATGGTTCCAGCAGCTTGTAGAGCTACTATATACAGGCTGGCTGCTATAACACTCAAAATAACGGCTGTATAATGGTTCCAGCAGCTTTTAGAGCTACTATATACAGGCTGGCTGCTATAACACTCAAAATAACGGCTGTAGAATGGTTCCAGCAGCTTGTATAGCTGTTATATAAAAGCTGGCGGCTATAACACTCAAAATAACGGCTGTAGAATGATTCCAGCAGCTTGTAGAGCTGTTATTTAAAAGCTGGCGGCTATAAAACTCAAAATAACGGCTGTAGAATGGTTCCAGCAGCTTGTAAAGCTGTTATACAAAAGCTGGCGGCTATGACACTCAAAATAACGGCTGTAGAATGGTTCCAGCAGCTTGTAGAGCTACTATATACAGGCTGGCTGCTATAACACTCAAAATAACGGCTGTAGAATGGTTCCAGCAGTTTGTAGAACTGTTTTTTAAAAGCTGGCGGCTATAACACTGAAAATAACGGCTGTAGAATGGTTCCAGCAGCTTGTAGAGCTGTTATATAAAAGCTGGCGGCTATAACACTCAAAATAACGGCTGTAGAATGGTTCCAGCAGCGTGTAAAGCTGTTATATAAAAGCTGGCGGCTATAAAATTCAAAATAACGGCTGTAGAATGGTTCCAGCAGCTGGTAAACCTGTTATATAATAGCTGGCGGCTATAATACTCAAAATAACGGCTGTAAAATGGTTCCAGCAGCTTGTAAAGCTGTTATATAAAGGTTGGCGGCTATAACACTCAAAATAACGGCTGTAGAATGGTCCCAGCAGCTTGTAGAGCTACTATATACAGGCTGGCTGCTATAACACTCAAAATAACGGCTGTAGAATGGTTCCAGCAGCGTGTAAAGCTGTTATATAAAAGCTGGCGGCTAGAAAACTCAAAATAACGGCTGTAGAATGATTCCAGCAGCTTGTAGAGCTGTTATATAAAAGCTGGCGGCTATAATACTCAAAATAACGGCTGTAGAATAGTTCCAGCAGCTTGTAAAGCTGTTATACAAAAGCTGGAGGCTATAAAATTCAAAATAACCGCTGTAGAATGGTTCCAGCAGCTGGTAAACCTGTTATATAATAGCTGGCGGCTATAACACTCAAAATAACGGCTGTAAAATGGTTCCAGCAGCTTGTAGAGCTGTTATATAAAAGCTGGCGGCTATAACACTCAAAATAACGGCTGTAGAATGGTTCCAGCAGCTTGTAAAGCTGTTATATAAAAGCTGGCGGCTATAACACTCAAAATAACGGCTGTAGAATGGTTCCAGCAGCGTGTAGAGCTGTTATATAAAAGCTGGCGGCTATAAAACTCAAAATAACGGCTGTAGAATGGTTCCAGCAGCTTGTAAAGCTGTTATATAAAAGCTGGCGGCTATAACACTCAAAATAACGGCTGTAGAAAGGTTCCAACAGCTTTTAGAGCTACTATATACAGGCTGGCTGCTATAACACTCAAAATAACGGCTGTAGAATGGTTCCAGCAGCTTGTAGAGCTGTTATATAAAAGCTGGCGGCTATAAAATTCAAAATAACGGCTGTAGAATGGTTCCAGCAGCTTGTAAAGCTCTTATACAAAAGCTGGAGGCTATAAAATTCAAAATAACGGCTGTAGAATGGTTCCAGCAGCTTGTAAAGCTTTTATATAAAAGCTGGCGGCTATAACACTCAAAATAACGGCTGTAGAATGGTTCCAGCAGCTTGTAGCGCTGTTATATAAAAGCTGGCGGCTATAACACTCAAAATAACGGCTGTAGAATGGTTCCAGCATTTTGTAGAGCTGCTATATAAAAGCTGGCGGCTATAACACTCAAAACAACGGCTGCAGAATGGTTCCAGCAGCTTGTAGAGCTGTTATATAAAAGCTGGCGGCTATAACACTCAAAATAACGGCTGTAGAAAGGTTCCAACAGCTTTTAGAGCTACTATATACAGGCTGGCTGCTATAACACTCAAAATAACGGCTGTAGAATGGTTCCAGCAGCTTGTAGAGCTGTTATATAAAAGCTGGCGGCTATAAAATTCAAAATAACGGCTGTAGAATGGTTCCAGCAGCTTGTAAAGCTTTTATATAAAAGCTGGCGTCTATAACACTCAAAATAACGGCTGTAGAATGGTTCCAGCAGCTTGTAGCGCTGTTATATAAAAGCTGGCGGCTATAACACTCAAAATAACGGCTGTAGAATGGTTCCAGCAGCTTGTAGAGCTGTTATATAAAAGCTGGCTGCTATAACACTCAAAATAACGGCTGTAGAATGGTTCCAGCAGCTTGTAAAGCTGTTATACAAAAGCTGGAGGCTATAAAATTCAAAATAACCGCTGTAGAAAGGTTCCAGCAGCTTTTAGAGCTACTATATACAGGCTGGCTGCTATAACACTCAAAATAACGGCTGCAGAATGGTTCCAGCAGCTTGTCAAGCTACTATATACTGGCTGGCTGCTATAGCACTCAAAATAATGGCTGTAGAATGGTTCCAGCAGCTTGTAGAGCTACTATATACAGGCTGGCTGCTATAACACTCAAAATAACGGCTGTAGAATGGTTCCAGCAGCTTGTAGAGCTGTTATATAAAAGCTGGCGGCTATAACACTCAAAATAACGGCTGTAGAATTATTCCATCAGCTTGTAGAGCTGTTATATAAAAGCTGGCGGCTATAACACTCAAAATAACGGCTGTAGAATGGTTCCAGCAGCTTGTAGATCTGTTATATAAAAGCTGGCGGCTATAACACTCAAAATAACGGCTGTAGAATTATTCCATCAGCTTGTAGAACTGTTATATAAAAGCTGGCGGCTAAAAAACTCAAAATAACGGCTGCAGAATGGTTCCAGCAGCTTGTATAGCTGTTATATAAAAGCTGGCGGCTATAACACTCAAAATAACGGCTGTAGAATGGTTCCAGCAGCTTGTAAAGCTTTTATATAAAAGCTGGCGGCTATAACACTCAAAATAACGGCTGTAGAATGGTTCCAGCAGCTTGTAGCGCTGTTATATAAAAGCTGGCGGCTATAACACTCAAAATAACGGCTGTAGAATGGTTCCAGCATTTTGTAGAGCTGCTATATAAAAGCTGGCGGCTATAACACTCAAAATAACGGCTGCAGAATGGTTCCAGCAGCTTGTAGAGCTGTTATATAAAAGCTGGCGGCTATAACACTCAAAATAACGGCTGTAGAAAGGTTCCAACAGCTTTTAGAGCTACTATATACAGGCTGGCTGCTATAACACTTAAAATAACGGCTGTAGAATGGTCCCAGCAGCTTGTTGAGCTACTATATACAGGCTGGCTGCTATAACACTCAAAATAACGGCTGCAGAATGGTTCCAGCAGCTTGTAGAGCTGTTATATAAAAGCTGGCGGCTATAACACTCAAAATAACGGCTGTAGAAAGGTTCCAGCAGCTTTTTGAGCTACTATATACAGGCTGGCTGCTATAACACTCAAAATAACGGCTGTAGAATGGTTCCAGCAGCTTGTATAGCTGTTATATAAAAGCTGGCGGCTATAACACTCAAAATAACGGCTGTAGAATGATTCCAGCAGCTTGTAGAGCTGTTATATAAAAGCTGGCGGCTATAACACTCAAAATAACGGCTGTAGAATGGTTCCATCAGCTTGTAGAGCTGTTATATAAAAGCTGGCGGCTATAACACTCAAAATAACGGCTGTAGAATGGTTCCAGCAGCTTGTATAGCTGTTATATAAAAGCTGGCGGCTATAACACTCAAAATAACGGCTGTAGAATGATTCCAGCAGCTTGTAGAGCTGTTATATAAAAGCTGGCGGCTATAACACTCAAAATAACGGCTGTAGAATGGTTCCAGCAGCTTGTAAAGCTGTTATATAAAAGCTGGCGGCTATAACACTCAAAATAACGGCTGTAGAAAGGTTCCAACAGCTTTTAGAGCTACTATATACAGGCTGGCTGCTATAACACTCAAAATAACGGCTGTAGAATGGTTCCAGCAGCTTGTAGAGCTGTTATATAAAAGCTGGCGGCTATAAAATTCAAAATAACGGCTGTAGAATGGTTCCAGCAGCTTGTAAAGCTGTTATACAAAAGCTGGCGGCTATAACACTCAAAATAACGACTGTAGAATGGTTCCAGCAGCTTGTAGAGCTGTTATATAAAAGCTGGCGGCTATAACACTCAAAATAACGGCTGTAGAATGGTTCCAGCAGCTTGTAGCGCTGTTATATAAAAGCTGGCGGCTATAACACTCAAAATAACGGCTGTAGAATGGTTCCAGCAGCTTGTAAAGCTGTTATATAAAAGCTGGCGGCTATAACACTCAAAATAACGGCTGTAGAATGGTTCCAGCAGCTTGTAGAGCTACTATATACAGGCTGGCTGCTATAACACTCAAAATAACGGCTGTAGAATGGTTCCAGCAGCTTGTAGAGCTGTTATATAAAAGCTGGCTGCTATAACACTCAAAATAACGGCTGTAGAATGGTCCCAGCAGCTTGTTGAGCTACTATATACAGGCTGGCTGCTATAACACTCAAAATAACGGCTGCAGAATGGTTCCAGCAGCTTGTAGAGCTGTTATATAAAAGCTGGCGGTTATAACACTCAAAATAACGGCTGTAGAAAGGTTCCAGCAGCTTGTTGAGCTACTATATACAGGCTGGCTGCTATAACACTCAAAATAACGGCTGTAGACTGGTTCCAGCAGCTTGTATAGCTGTTATATAAAAGCTGGCGGCTATAACACTCAAAATAACGGCTGTAGAATGATTCCAGCAGCTTGTAGAGCTGTTATATAAAAGCTGGCGGCTATAACACTCAAAATAACGGCTGTAGAATGGTTCCATCAGCTTGTAGAGCTGTTATATAAAAGCTGGCGGCTATAACACTCAAAATAACGGCTGTAGAATGGTTCCAGCAGCTTGTATAGCTGTTATATAAAAGCTGGCGGCTATAACACTCAAAATAACGGCTGTAGAATGATTCCAGCAGCTTGTAGAGCTGTTATATAAAAGCTGGCTGCTACAACACTTAAAATAACGGCTGCAGAATGGTTCCAGCAGCTTGTAGAGCTGTTATATAAAAGCTGGCGGCTATAAAATTCAAAATAACGGCTGTAGAATGGTTCCAGCAGCTGGTAAACATGTTATATAAAAGCTGGCGGCTATAACACTCAAAATAACGGCTGTAAAATGGTTCCAGCAGCTTGTAAAGCTGTTATATAAAAGCTGGCGGCTATAACACTCAAAATAACGGCTGTAGAATGGTTCCATCAGCTTGTAGAGCTGTTATATAAAAGCTGGCGGCTATAACACTCAAAATAACAGCTGTAGAATGGTTCCAGCAGCTTGTAGAGCAGTTATATAAAAGCTGGCGGCTATAAAACTCAAAATAACGGCTGTAGAATGGTTCCAGCAGCTTGTAAAGCTGTTATATAAAAGCTGGCGGCTATAACACTCAAAATAACGGCTGTAGAATGGTTCCAGCAGCTTGTAGAGCTACTATATATACAGGCTGGCTGCTACTACACTTAAAATAACGGCTGCAGAATGGTTCCAGCAGCTTGTAGAGCTGTTATATAAAAGCTGGCGGCTATAACACTCAAAATAACGGCTGTAGAATGGTTCCAGCAACTTGTAAAGCAGTTATATAAAAGCTGGCGGCTATAAAACTCAAAATAACGGCTGTAGAATGGTTCCAGCAGCTTGTAAAGCTGTTATATAAAAGCTGGCGACTAAAACACTCAAAATAACGGCTGTAGAATGGTTCCTACTATATACAGGCTGGCTGCTATAACACTCAAAATAATGGCTGTAGAATGGTTCCAGCAGCTTGTAGAGCTACTATATACAGGCTGGCTGCTATAACACTCAAAATAACGGCTGTAGAATGGTTCCAGCAGCTTGTAGATCTGTTATATAAAAGCTGGCGGCTATAACACTCAAAATAACGGCTGTAGAATGGTTCCAGCAGCTTGTAGAGCTGTTATACAAAAGCTGGAGGCTATAAAATTCAAAATAACCGCTGTAGAAAGTTTCCAGCAGCTTTTAGAGCTACTATATACAGGCTGGCTGCTATAACACTCAAAATAACGGCTGTAGAATGGTTCCAGCAGTTTGTAGAACTGTTTTATAAAAGCTGGCGGCTATAACACTCAAAATAACGGCTGTAGAATGGTTCCATCAGCTTGTAGAGCTGTTATATAAAAGCTGGCGGCTATAACACTCAAAATAACGGCTGTAGAATGGTTCCAGCAGCTTGTAGAGCTACTATATACAGGCTGGCTGCTATAACACTCAAAATAACGGCTGTAGAATGGTTCCAGCAGCTTGTAGAGCTACTATATGCTATAACACTCAAAATAACGGCTGTAGAATTATTCCATCAGCTTGTAGAGCTGTTATATAAAAGCTGGCTGCTATAATACTCAAAATAACGGCTGTAGAATAGTTCCAGCAGCTTGTAAAGCTGTTATACAAAAGCTGGAGGCTATAAAATTCAAAATAACCGCTGTAGAAAGGTTCCAGCAGCTTTTAAAGCTACTATATACAGGCTGGCTGCTATAACACTCAAAATAACGGCTGTAGAATGGTTCCAGCAGTTTGTAGAACTGTTTTATAAAAGCTGGCGGCTAAAACACTCAAAATAACGGCTGTAGAATGGTTCCATCAGCTTGTAGAGCTGTTATATGAAAGCTGGCGGCTATAACACTCAAAATAACGGCTGTAGAATGATTCCATCAGCTTGTAAAGCTGTTATATAAAAGCTGGCGGCTATAACACTCAAAATAACGGCTGTAGAATGGTTCCAGCAGCTTGTAGAGCTGTTATATAAAAGCTCGCTATAACACTCAAAATAACGGCTGTAGAATGGTTCCAGCAGCTTGTAAAGCTGTTATATAAAGGCTGGCGGCTATAACACTCAAAATAACGGCTGTAGAATGGTTCCAGCAGCTTGTAGAGCTGTTATATAAGAGCTGGCGGCTATAACACTCAAAATAACGGCTGTAGAATGGTTCCAGCAGCTTGTAGAGCTGTTATATAAAAGCTGGCGGCTATAACACTCAAAATAACGGCTGTAGAATGGTTCCAGCAGCGTGTAGAGCTGTTATATAAAAGCTGGCGGCTATAAAATTCAAAATAACGGCTGTAGAATGGTTCCAGCAGCTGGTAAACCTGTTATATAATAGCTGGCGGCTATAACACTCAAAATAACGGCTGTAAAATGGTTCCAGCAGCTTGTAGAGCAGTTATATAAAAGCTGGCGGCTATAATACTCAAAATAACGGCTGTAGAATGGTTCCAACAGCTTGTAAAGCTACTATATACAGGCTGGCTGCTATAACACTCAAAATAACGGCTGTAGAATGGTTCCAGCAGCTTGTAGAGCTGTTATATAAAAGCTGGCGGCTATAACACTCAAAATAACGGCTGTAGAATGGTTCCAGCAGCGTGTAGAGCTGTTATATAAAAGCTGGCGGCTATAAAATTCAAAATAACGGCTGTAGAATGGTTCCAGCAGCTGGTAAACCTGTTATATAATAGCTGGCGGCTATAACACTCAAAATAACGGCTGTAGAATGGTTCCAGCAGCTTGTAGAGCTGTTATATAAAAGCTGGCGGCTATAAAACTCAAAATAACGGCTGTAGAATGGTTCCAGCAGCTTGTAAAGCTGTTATATAAAAGCTGGCGGCTATGACACTCAAAATAACGGCTGTAGAATGGTTCCAGCAGCTTGTAGAGCTACTATATACAGGCTGGCTGCTACAACACTAAAAATAACGGCTGCAGAATGGTTCCAGCAGCTTGTAGAGTTGTTATATAAAAGCTGGCGGCTATAACACTCAAAATAACGGCTGTAGAATGATTCCATCAGCTTGTAGAGCTGTTATATAAAAGCTGGCGGCTATAACACTCAAAATAACGGCTGTAGAATGGTTTCAGCAGCTTGTAAAGCTGTTATATAAAAGCTGGCGGCTATAACACTCAAAATAACGGCTGTAGAATGGTTCCAGCAGCTTGTAGAGCTGTTATATAAAAGCTCGCTATAACACTCAAAATAACGGCTGTAGAATGGTTCCAGCAGCTTGTAAAGCTGTTATATAAAGGCTGGCGGCTATAACACTCAAAATAACGGCTGTAGAATGGTTCCAGCAGCTTGTAGAGCTGTTATATAAGAGCTGGCGGCTATAACACTCAAAATAACGGCTGTAGAATGGTTCCAGCAGCTTGTAGAGCTGTTATATAAAAGCTGGCGGCTATAACACTCAAAATAACGGCTGTAGAATGGTTCCAGCAGCGTGTAGAGCTGTTATATAAAAGCTGGCGGCTATAAAATTCAAAATAACGGCTGTAGAATGGTTCCAGCAGCTGGTAAACCTGTTATATAATAGCTGGCGGCTATAACACTCAAAATAACGGCTGTAAAATGGTTCCAGCAGCTTGTAGAGCAGTTATATAAAAGCTGGCGGCTATAATACTCAAAATAACGGCTGTAGAATGGTTCCAACAGCTTGTAAAGCTACTATATACAGGCTGGCTGCTATAACACTCAAAATAACGGCTGTAGAATGGTTACAGCTGCTTGTAGAGCTGTTATATAAAAGCTGGCGGCTATAACACTCAAAATAACGGCAGTAGAATGGTCCCAGCAGCTTGTAGAGCTACTATATACAGGCTGGCTGCTATAACACTCAAAATAACGGCTGCAGAATGGTTCCAGCAGCTTGTAGAGCTGTTATATAAAAGCTGGCGGCTATAACACTCAAAATAACGGCTGTAGAAAGGTTCCAACAGCTTTTAGAGCTACTATATACAGGCTGGCTGCTATAACACTCAAAATAACGGCTGTAGAATAGTTCCAGCAGCTTGTAAAGCTGTTATACAAAAGCTGGAGGCTATAAAATTCAAAATAACCGCTGTAGAAAGGTTCCAGCAGCTTTTAGAGCTACTATATACAGGCTGGCTGCTATAACACTCAAAATAACGGCTGTAGAATGGTTCCAGCAGTTTGTAGAACTGTTTTATAAAAGCTGGCGGCTATAACACTCAAAATAACGGCTGTAGAATGGTTCCAGCAGCTTGTATAGCTGTTATGTAAAAGCTGGCGGCTATAAAACTCAAAATAACGGCTGTAGAATGGTTCCAGCAGCTTGTAAAGCAGTTATATAAAAGCTGGCGGCTATAACACTCAAAATAACGGCTGTAGAATGGTTCCAGCAGTTTGTAGAGCTACTATATACAGGCTGGCTGCTATAACACTCAAAATAACGGCTGTAGAATGGTTCCAGCACTTGTAGAGCTGTTATATAAAAGCTGGCGGCTATAACACTCAAAATAACGGCTGCAGAATGGTTCCAGCAGCTTGTAGAGCTGTTATATAAAAGCTGGCGGCTATAACACTCAAAATAACGGCTGTAGAATGATTCCATCAGCTTGTAGAGCTGTTATATAAAAGCTGGCGGCTATAACACTTAAAATAACGGCTGTAGAATGGTTCCAGCAGCTTGTAAAGCTGTTATATAAAAGCTGGCGGCTATAACACTCAAAATAACGGCTGTAGAATGGTTCCAGCAGCTTGTAGAGCTGTTATATAAAAGCTCGCTATAACACTCAAAATAACGGCTGTAGAATGGTTCCAGCAGCTTGTAAAGCTGTTATATAAAGGCTGGCGGCTATAACACTCAAAATAACGGCTGTAGAATGGTTCCAGCAGCTTGTAGAGCTGTTATATAAGAGCTGGCGGCTATAACACTCAAAATAACGGCTGTAGAATGGTTCCAGCAGCTTGTAGAGCTGTTATATGAAAGCTGGCGGCTATAACACTCAAAATAACGGCTGTAGAATGTTATATAAAAGCTGGCGGCTATAACACTCAAAATAACGGCTATAGAATGATTCCAGCAGCTTGTAGAGCTGTTATATAAAAGCTGGCGGCTATAACACTCCAAATAACGGCTGTAGAATGGTTCCAGCAGCTTGTAGAGCTGTTATATAAAAGCTGGCGGCTATAACACTCAAAATAACGGCTGTAGAATGGTTCCAGCAGCTTGTAGAGCTGTTATATAAAAGCTGGCGGCTATAACACTCAAAATAACGGCTGTAGAATGGTTCCAGCAGCTTGTAAAGCTGTTATATAAAAGCTGGCGGCTATAACACTCAAAATAACGGCTGTAGAATGGTTCCAGCAGCTTGTAGAGCTACTATATATACAGGCTGGCTGCTACTACACTTAAAATAACGGCTGCAGAATGGTTCCAGCAGCTTGTAGAGCTGTTATATAAAAGCTGGCGGCTATAACACTCAAAATAACGGCTGTAGAATGGTTCCATCAGCTTGTAGAGCTGTTATATAAAAGCTGGCGGCTATAACACTCAAAATAACGGCTGTAGAATGGTTCCAGCAGCTTGTATAGCTGTTATATAAAAGCTGGCGGCTATAACACTCAAAATAACGGCTGTAGAATGATTCCAGCAGCTTGTAGAGCTGTTATATAAAAGCTGGCTGCTACAACACTTAAAATAACGGCTGCAGAATGGTTCCAGCAGCTTGTAGAGCTGTTATATAAAAGCTGGCGGCTATAAAATTCAAAATAACGGCTGTAGAATGGTTCCAGCAGCTGGTAAACATGTTATATAAAAGCTGGCGGCTATAACACTCAAAATAACGGCTGTAAAATGGTTCCAGCAGCTTGTAAAGCTGTTATATAAAAGCTGGCGGCTATAACACTCAAAATAACGGCTGTAGAATGGTTCCATCAGCTTGTAGAGCTGTTATATAAAAGCTGGCGGCTATAACACTCAAAATAACAGCAGTAGAATGGTTCCAGCAGCTTGTAGAGCAGTTATATAAAAGCTGGCGGCTATAAAACTCAAAATAACGGCTGTAGAATGGTTCCAGCAGCTTGTAAAGCTGTTATATAAAAGCTGGCGGCTATAACACTCAAAATAACGGCTGTAGAATGGTTCCAGCAGCTTGTAGAGCTACTATATATACAGGCTGGCTGCTACTACACTTAAAATAACGGCTGCAGAATGGTTCCAGCAGCTTGTAGAGCTGTTATATAAAAGCTGGCGGCTATAACACTCAAAATAACGGCTGTAGAATGGTTCCAGCAACTTGTAAAGCAGTTATATAAAAGCTGGCGGCTATAAAACTCAAAATAACGGCTGTAGAATGGTTCCAGCAGCTTGTAAAGCTGTTATATAAAAGCTGGCGGCTATAACACTCAAAATAACGGCTGTAGAATGGTTCCTACTATATACAGGCTGGCTGCTATAACACTCAAAATAATGGCTGTAGAATGGTTCCAGCAGCTTGTAGAGCTACTATATACAGGCTGGCTGCTATAACACTCAAAATAACGGCTGTAGAATGGTTCCAGCAGCTTGTAGATCTGTTATATAAAAGCTGGCGGCTATAACACTCAAAATAACGGCTGTAGAATGGTTCCAGCAGCTTGTAGAGCTGTTATACAAAAGCTGGAGGCTATAAAATTCAAAATAACCGCTGTAGAAAGGTTCCAGCAGCTTTTAGAGCTACTATATACAGGCTGGCTGCTATAACACTCAAAATAACGGCTGTAGAATGGTTCCAGCAGTTTGTAGAACTGTTTTATAAAAGCTGGCGGCTATAACACTCAAAATAACGGCTGTAGAATGGTTCCATCAGCTTGTAGAGCTGTTATATAAAAGCTGGCGGCTATAACACTCAAAATAACGGCTGTAGAATGGTTCCAGCAGCTTGTAGAGCTACTATATACAGGCTGGCTGCTATAACACTCAAAATAACGGCTGTAGAATGGTTCCAGCAGCTTGTAGAGCTACTATATGCTATAACACTCAAAATAACGGCTGTAGAATTATTCCATCAGCTTGTAGAGCTGTTATATAAAAGCTGGCTGCTATAATACTCAAAATAACGGCTGTAGAATAGTTCCAGCAGCTTGTAAAGCTGTTATACAAAAGCTGGAGGCTATAAAATTCAAAATAACCGCTGTAGAAAGGTTCCAGCAGCTTTTAAAGCTACTATATACAGGCTGGCTGCTATAACACTCAAAATAACGGCTGTAGAATGGTTCCAGCAGTTTGTAGAACTGTTTTATAAAAGCTGGCGGCTAAAACACTCAAAATAACGGCTGTAGAATGGTTCCATCAGCTTGTAGAGCTGTTATATGAAAGCTGGCGGCTATAACACTCAAAATAACGGCTGTAGAATGATTCCATCAGCTTGTAAAGCTGTTATATAAAAGCTGGCGGCTATAACACTCAAAATAACGGCTGTAGAATGGTTCCAGCAGCTTGTAGAGCTGTTATATAAAAGCTCGCTATAACACTCAAAATAACGGCTGTAGAATGGTTCCAGCAGCTTGTAAAGCTGTTATATAAAGGCTGGCGGCTATAACACTCAAAATAACGGCTGTAGAATGGTTCCAGCAGCTTGTAGAGCTGTTATATAAGAGCTGGCGGCTATAACACTCAAAATAACGGCTGTAGAATGGTTCCAGCAGCTTGTAGAGCTGTTATATAAAAGCTGGCGGCTATAACACTCAAAATAACGGCTGTAGAATGGTTCCAGCAGCGTGTAGAGCTGTTATATAAAAGCTGGCGGCTATAAAATTCAAAATAACGGCTGTAGAATGGTTCCAGCAGCTGGTAAACCTGTTATATAATAGCTGGCGGCTATAACACTCAAAATAACGGCTGTAAAATGGTTCCAGCAGCTTGTAGAGCAGTTATATAAAAGCTGGCGGCTATAATACTCAAAATAACGGCTGTAGAATGGTTCCAACAGCTTGTAAAGCTACTATATACAGGCTGGCTGCTATAACACTCAAAATAACGGCTGTAGAATGGTTCCAGCAGCTTGTAGAGCTGTTATATAAAAGCTGGCGGCTATAACACTCAAAATAACGGCTGTAGAATGGTTCCAGCAGCGTGTAGAGCTGTTATATAAAAGCTGGCGGCTATAAAATTCAAAATAACGGCTGTAGAATGGTTCCAGCAGCTGGTAAACCTGTTATATAATAGCTGGCGGCTATAACACTCAAAATAACGGCTGTAGAATGGTTCCAGCAGCTTGTAGAGCTGTTATATAAAAGCTGGCGGCTATAAAACTCAAAATAACGGCTGTAGAATGGTTCCAGCAGCTTGTAAAGCTGTTATATAAAAGCTGGCGGCTATGACACTCAAAATAACGGCTGTAGAATGGTTCCAGCAGCTTGTAGAGCTACTATATACAGGCTGGCTGCTATAACACTCAAAATAACGGCTGTAGAATGGTTCCAGCAGCTTGTAGAGCTGTTATATAAAAGCTGGCGGCTATAACACTCAAAATAACGGCTGTAGAGTGGTTCCAGCAGCTTGTAGAGCTACTATATACAGGCTGGCTGCTACAACACTAAAAATAACGGCTGCAGAATGGTTCCAGCAGCTTGTAGAGTTGTTATATAAAAGCTGGCGGCTATAACACTCAAAATAACGGCTGTAGAATGATTCCATCAGCTTGTAGAGCTGTTATATAAAAGCTGGCGGCTATAACACTCAAAATAACGGCTGTAGAATGGTTTCAGCAGCTTGTAAAGCTGTTATATAAAAGCTGGCGGCTATAACACTCAAAATAACGGCTGTAGAATGGTTCCAGCAGCTTGTAGAGCTGTTATATAAAAAGCTCGCTATAACACTCAAAATAACGGCTGTAGAATGGTTCCAGCAGCTTGTAAAGCTGTTATATAAAGGCTGGCGGCTATAACACTCAAAATAACGGCTGTAGAATGGTTCCAGCAGCTTGTAGAGCTGTTATATAAGAGCTGGCGGCTATAACACTCAAAATAACGGCTGTAGAATGGTTCCAGCAGCTTGTAGAGCTGTTATATAAAAGCTGGCGGCTATAACACTCAAAATAACGGCTGTAGAATGGTTCCAGCAGCGTGTAGAGCTGTTATATAAAAGCTGGCGGCTATAAAATTCAAAATAACGGCTGTAGAATGGTTCCAGCAGCTGGTAAACCTGTTATATAATAGCTGGCGGCTATAACACTCAAAATAACGGCTGTAAAATGGTTCCAGCAGCTTGTAGAGCAGTTATATAAAAGCTGGCGGCTATAATACTCAAAATAACGGCTGTAGAATGGTTCCAACAGCTTGTAAAGCTACTATATACAGGCTGGCTGCTATAACACTCAAAATAACGGCTGTAGAATGGTTACAGCTGCTTGTAGAGCTGTTATATAAAAGCTGGCGGCTATAACACTCAAAATAACGGCAGTAGAATGGTCCCAGCAGCTTGTAGAGCTACTATATACAGGCTGGCTGCTATAACACTCAAAATAACGGCTGCAGAATGGTTCCAGCAGCTTGTAGAGCTGTTATATAAAAGCTGGCGGCTATAACACTCAAAATAACGGCTGTAGAAAGGTTCCAACAGCTTTTAGAGCTACTATATACAGGCTGGCTGCTATAACACTCAAAATAACGGCTGTAGAATAGTTCCAGCAGTTTGTAAAGCTGTTATACAAAAGCTGGAGGCTATAAAATTCAAAATAACCGCTGTAGAAAGGTTCCAGCAGCTTTTAGAGCTACTATATACAGGCTGGCTGCTATAACACTCAAAATAACGGCTGTAGAATGGTTCCAGCAGTTTGTAGAACTGTTATATAAAAGCTGGCGGCTATAACACTCAAAATAACGGCTGTAGAATGGTTCCAGCAGCTTGTATAGCTGTTATGTAAAAGCTGGCGGCTATAAAACTCAAAATAACGGCTGTAGAATGGTTCCAGCAGCTTGTAAAGCAGTTATATAAAAGCTGGCGGCTATAACACTCAAAATAACGGCTGTAGAATGGTTCCAGCAGTTTGTAGAGCTACTATATACAGGCTGGCTGCTATAACACTCAAAATAACGGCTGTAGAATGGTTCCAGCACTTGTAGAGCTGTTATATAAAAGCTGGCGGCTATAACACTCAAAATAACGGCTGCAGAATGGTTCCAGCAGCTTGTAGAGCTGTTATATAAAAGCTGGCGGCTATAACACTCAAAATAACGGCTGTAGAATGATTCCATCAGCTTGTAGAGCTGTTATATAAAAGCTGGCGGCTATAACACTTAAAATAACGGCTGTAGAATGGTTCCAGCAGCTTGTAAAGCTGTTATATAAAAGCTGGCGGCTATAACACTCAAAATAACGGCTGTAGAATGGTTCCAGCAGCTTGTAGAGCTGTTATATAAAAGCTCGCTATAACACTCAAAATAACGGCTGTAGAATGGTTCCAGCAGCTTGTAAAGCTGTTATATAAAGGCTGGCGGCTATAACACTCAAAATAACGGCTGTAGAATGGTTCCAGCAGCTTGTAGAGCTGTTATATAAGAGCTGGCGGCTATAACACTCAAAATAACGGCTGTAGAATGGTTCCAGCAGCTTGTAGAGCTGTTATATAAAAAGCTGGCGGCTATAACACTCAAAATAACGGCTGTAGAATGGTTCCAGCAGCGTGTAGAGCTGTTATATAAAAGCTGGCGGCTATAAAATTCAAAATAACGGCTGTAGAATGGTTCCAGCAGCTGGTAAACCTGTTATATAATAGCTGGCGGCTATAACACTCAAAATAACGGCTGTAAAATGGTTCCAGCAGCTTGTAGAGCAGTTATATAAAAGCTGGCGGCTATAATACTCAAAATAACGGCTGTAGAATGGTTCCAACAGCTTGTAAAGCTACTATATACAGGCTGGCTGCTATAACACTCAAAATAACGGCTGTAGAATGGTTACAGCTGCTTGTAGAGCTGTTATATAAAAGCTGGCGGCTATAAAACTCAAAATAACGGCTGTAGAATGGTTCCAGCAGCTTGTAAAGCTGTTATATAAAAGCTGGCGGCTATAACACTCAAAATAACGGCTGTAGAATGGTTCCAGCAGCTTGTAGAGCTGTTATATAAGAGCTGGCGGCTATAACACTCAAAATAACGGCTGTAGAATGGTTCCAGCAGCTTGTAGAGCTGTTATATAAAAGCTGGCGGCTATAACACTCAAAATAACGGCTGTAGAATGGTTCCAGCAGCGTGTAGAGCTGTTATATAAAAGCTGGCGGCTATAAAATTCAAAATAACGGCTGTAGAATGGTTCCAGCAGCTGGTAAACCTGTTATATAATAGCTGGCGGCTATAACACTCAAAATAACGGCTGTAGAATGGTTCCAGCAGCTTGTAAAGCTGTTATATAAAAGCTGGCGGCTATAAAATTCAAAATAACGGCTGTAGAATGGTTCCAGCAGCTGGTAAACCTGTTATATAATAGCTGGCGGCTATAACACTCAAAATAACGGCTGTAGAATGGTTCCAGCAGCTTGTAGAGCTGTTATATAAAAGCTGGCGGCTATAAAACTCAAAATAACGGCTGTAGAATGGTTCCAGCAGCTTGTAAAGCTGTTATATAAAAGCTGGCGGCTATGACACTCAAAATAACGGCTGTAGAATGGTTCCAGCAGCTTGTAGAGCTACTATATACAGGCTGGCTGCTATAACACTCAAAATAACGGCTGTAGAATGGTTCCAGCAGCTTGTAGAGCTGTTATATAAAAGCTGGCGGCTATAACACTCAAAATAACGGCTGAAGAGTGGTTCCAGCAGCTTGTAGAGCTACTATATACAGGCTGGCTGCTACAACACTAAAAATAACGGCTGCAGAATGGTTCCAGCAGCTTGTAGAGTTGTTATATAAAAGCTGGCGGCTATAACACTCAAAATAACGGCTGTAGAATGATTCCATCAGCTTGTAGAGCTGTTATATAAAAGCTGGCGGCTATAACACTCAAAATAACGGCTGTAGAATGGTTTCAGCAGCTTGTAAAGCTGTTATATAAAAGCTGGCGGCTATAACACTCAAAATAACGGCTGTAGAATGGTTCCAGCAGCTTGTAGAGCTGTTATATAAAAGCTCGCTATAACACTCAAAATAACGGCTGTAGAATGGTTCCAGCAGCTTGTAAAGCTGTTATATAAAGGCTGGCGGCTATAACACTCAAAATAACGGCTGTAGAATGGTTCCAGCAGCTTGTAGAGCTGTTATATAAGAGCTGGCGGCTATAACACTCAAAATAACGGCTGTAGAATGGTTCCAGCAGCTTGTAGAGCTGTTATATAAAAGCTGGCGGCTATAACACTCAAAATAACGGCTGTAGAATGGTTCCAGCAGCGTGTAGAGCTGTTATATAAAAGCTGGCGGCTATAAAATTCAAAATAACGGCTGTAGAATGGTTCCAGCAGCTGGTAAACCTGTTATATAATAGCTGGCGGCTATAACACTCAAAATAACGGCTGTAAATGGTTCCAGCAGCTTGTAGAGCAGTTATATAAAAGCTGGCGGCTATAATACTCAAAATAACGGCTGTAGAATGGTTCCAACAGCTTGTAAAGCTACTATATACAGGCTGGCTGCTATAACACTCAAAATAACGGCTGTAGAATGGTTACAGCTGCTTGTAGAGCTGTTATATAAAAGCTGGCGGCTATAACACTCAAAATAACGGCAGTAGAATGGTCCCAGCAGCTTGTAGAGCTACTATATACAGGCTGGCTGCTATAACACTCAAAATAACGGCTGCAGAATGGTTCCAGCAGCTTGTAGAGCTGTTATATAAAAGCTGGCGGCTATAACACTCAAAATAACGGCTGTAGAAAGGTTCCAACAGCTTTTAGAGCTACTATATACAGGCTGGCTGCTATAACACTCAAAATAACGGCTGTAGAATGGTTCCAGCAGCTTGTAGAGCTGTTATATAAAAGCTCGCTATAACACTCAAAATAACGGCTGTAGAATGGTTCCAGCAGCTTGTAAAGCTGTTATATAAAGGCTGGCGGCTATAACACTCAAAATAACGGCTGTAGAATGGTTCCAGCAGCTTGTAGAGCTGTTATATAAGAGCTGGCGGCTATAACACTCAAAATAACGGCTGTAGAATGGTTCCAGCAGCTTGTAGAGCTGTTATATAAAAGCTGGCGGCTATAACACTCAAAATAACGGCTGTAGAATGGTTCCAGCAGCGTGTAGAGCTGTTATATAAAAGCTGGCGGCTATAAAATTCAAAATAACGGCTGTAGAATGGTTCCAGCAGCTGGTAAACCTGTTATATAATAGCTGGCGGCTATAACACTCAAAATAACGGCTGTAAATGGTTCCAGCAGCTTGTAGAGCAGTTATATAAAAGCTGGCGGCTATAATACTCAAAATAACGGCTGTAGAATGGTTCCAACAGCTTGTAAAGCTACTATATACAGGCTGGCTGCTATAACACTCAAAATAACGGCTGTAGAATGGTTACAGCTGCTTGTAGAGCTGTTATATAAAAGCTGGCGGCTATAACACTCAAAATAACGGCAGTAGAATGGTCCCAGCAGCTTGTAGAGCTACTATATACAGGCTGGCTGCTATAACACTCAAAATAACGGCTGCAGAATGGTTCCAGCAGCTTGTAGAGCTGTTATATAAAAGCTGGCGGCTATAACACTCAAAATAACGGCTGTAGAAAGGTTCCAACAGCTTTTAGAGCTACTATATACAGGCTGGCTGCTATAACACTCAAAATAACGGCTGTAGAATAGTTCCAGCAGCTTGTAAAGCTGTTATACAAAAGCTGGAGGCTATAAAATTCAAAATAACCGCTGTAGAAAGGTTCCAGCAGCTTTTAAAGCTACTATATACAGGCTGGCTGCTATAACACTCAAAATAACGGCTGTAGAATGGTTCCAGCAGTTTGTAGAACTGTTTTATAAAAGCTGGCGGCTAAAACACTCAAAATAACGGCTGTAGAATGGTTCCATCAGCTTGTAGAGCTGTTATATGAAAGCTGGCGGCTATAACACTCAAAATAACGGCTGTAGAATGATTCCATCAGCTTGTAAAGCTGTTATATAAAAGCTGGCGGCTATAACACTCAAAATAACGGCTGTAGAATGGTTCCAGCAGCTTGTAGAGCTGTTATATAAAAGCTCGCTATAACACTCAAAATAACGGCTGTAGAATGGTTCCAGCAGCTTGTAAAGCTGTTATATAAAGGCTGGCGGCTATAACACTCAAAATAACGGCTGTAGAATGGTTCCAGCAGCTTGTAGAGCTGTTATATAAGAGCTGGCGGCTATAACACTCAAAATAACGGCTGTAGAATGGTTCCAGCAGCTTGTAGAGCTGTTATATAAAAGCTGGCGGCTATAACACTCAAAATAACGGCTGTAGAATGGTTCCAGCAGCGTGTAGAGCTGTTATATAAAAGCTGGCGGCTATAAAATTCAAAATAACGGCTGTAGAATGGTTCCAGCAGCTGGTAAACCTGTTATATAATAGCTGGCGGCTATAACACTCAAAATAACGGCTGTAAAATGGTTCCAGCAGCTTGTAGAGCAGTTATATAAAAGCTGGCGGCTATAATACTCAAAATAACGGCTGTAGAATGGTTCCAACAGCTTGTAAAGCTACTATATACAGGCTGGCTGCTATAACACTCAAAATAACGGCTGTAGAATGGTTCCAGCAGCTTGTAGAGCTGTTATATAAAAGCTGGCGGCTATAACACTCAAAATAACGGCTGTAGAATGGTTCCAGCAGCGTGTAGAGCTGTTATATAAAAGCTGGCGGCTATAAAATTCAAAATAACGGCTGTAGAATGGTTCCAGCAGCTGGTAAACCTGTTATATAATAGCTGGCGGCTATAACACTCAAAATAACGGCTGTAGAATGGTTCCAGCAGCTTGTAGAGCTGTTATATAAAAGCTGGCGGCTATAAAACTCAAAATAACGGCTGTAGAATGGTTCCAGCAGCTTGTAAAGCTGTTATATAAAAGCTGGCGGCTATGACACTCAAAATAACGGCTGTAGAATGGTTCCAGCAGCTTGTAGAGCTACTATATACAGGCTGGCTGCTATAACACTCAAAATAACGGCTGTAGAATGGTTCCAGCAGCTTGTAGAGCTGTTATATAAAAGCTGGCGGCTATAACACTCAAAATAACGGCTGTAGAGTGGTTCCAGCAGCTTGTAGAGCTACTATATACAGGCTGGCTGCTACAACACTAAAAATAACGGCTGCAGAATGGTTCCAGCAGCTTGTAGAGTTGTTATATAAAAGCTGGCGGCTATAACACTCAAAATAACGGCTGTAGAATGATTCCATCAGCTTGTAGAGCTGTTATATAAAAGCTGGCGGCTATAACACTCAAAATAACGGCTGTAGAATGGTTTCAGCAGCTTGTAAAGCTGTTATATAAAAAGCTGGCGGCTATAACACTCAAAATAACGGCTGTAGAATGGTTCCAGCAGCTTGTAGAGCTGTTATATAAAAGCTCGCTATAACACTCAAAATAACGGCTGTAGAATGGTTCCAGCAGCTTGTAAAGCTGTTATATAAAGGCTGGCGGCTATAACACTCAAAATAACGGCTGTAGAATGGTTCCAGCAGCTTGTAGAGCTGTTATATAAGAGCTGGCGGCTATAACACTCAAAATAACGGCTGTAGAATGGTTCCAGCAGCTTGTAGAGCTGTTATATAAAAGCTGGCGGCTATAACACTCAAAATAACGGCTGTAGAATGGTTCCAGCAGCGTGTAGAGCTGTTATATAAAAGCTGGCGGCTATAAAATTCAAAATAACGGCTGTAGAATGGTTCCAGCAGCTGGTAAACCTGTTATATAATAGCTGGCGGCTATAACACTCAAAATAACGGCTGTAAAATGGTTCCAGCAGCTTGTAGAGCAGTTATATAAAAGCTGGCGGCTATAATACTCAAAATAACGGCTGTAGAATGGTTCCAACAGCTTGTAAAGCTACTATATACAGGCTGGCTGCTATAACACTCAAAATAACGGCTGTAGAATGGTTACAGCTGCTTGTAGAGCTGTTATATAAAAGCTGGCGGCTATAACACTCAAAATAACGGCAGTAGAATGGTCCCAGCAGCTTGTAGAGCTACTATATACAGGCTGGCTGCTATAACACTCAAAATAACGGCTGCAGAATGGTTCCAGCAGCTTGTAGAGCTGTTATATAAAAGCTGGCGGCTATAACACTCAAAATAACGGCTGTAGAAAGGTTCCAACAGCTTTTAGAGCTACTATATACAGGCTGGCTGCTATAACACTCAAAATAACGGCTGTAGAATAGTTCCAGCAGTTTGTAAAGCTGTTATACAAAAGCTGGAGGCTATAAAATTCAAAATAACCGCTGTAGAAAGGTTCCAGCAGCTTTTAGAGCTACTATATACAGGCTGGCTGCTATAACACTCAAAATAACGGCTGTAGAATGGTTCCAGCAGTTTGTAGAACTGTTATATAAAAGCTGGCGGCTATAACACTCAAAATAACGGCTGTAGAATGGTTCCAGCAGCTTGTATAGCTGTTATGTAAAAGCTGGCGGCTATAAAACTCAAAATAACGGCTGTAGAATGGTTCCAGCAGCTTGTAAAGCAGTTATATAAAAGCTGGCGGCTATAACACTCAAAATAACGGCTGTAGAATGGTTCCAGCAGTTTGTAGAGCTACTATATACAGGCTGGCTGCTATAACACTCAAAATAACGGCTGTAGAATGGTTCCAGCACTTGTAGAGCTGTTATATAAAAGCTGGCGGCTATAACACTCAAAATAACGGCTGCAGAATGGTTCCAGCAGCTTGTAGAGCTGTTATATAAAAGCTGGCGGCTATAACACTCAAAATAACGGCTGTAGAATGATTCCATCAGCTTGTAGAGCTGTTATATAAAAAGCTGGCGGCTATAACACTTAAAATAACGGCTGTAGAATGGTTCCAGCAGCTTGTAAAGCTGTTATATAAAAGCTGGCGGCTATAACACTCAAAATAACGGCTGTAGAATGGTTCCAGCAGCTTGTAGAGCTGTTATATAAAAGCTCGCTATAACACTCAAAATAACGGCTGTAGAATGGTTCCAGCAGCTTGTAAAGCTGTTATATAAAGGCTGGCGGCTATAACACTCAAAATAACGGCTGTAGAATGGTTCCAGCAGCTTGTAGAGCTGTTATATAAGAGCTGGCGGCTATAACACTCAAAATAACGGCTGTAGAATGGTTCCAGCAGCTTGTAGAGCTGTTATATAAAAGCTGGCGGCTATAACACTCAAAATAACGGCTGTAGAATGGTTCCAGCAGCGTGTAGAGCTGTTATATAAAAGCTGGCGGCTATAAAATTCAAAATAACGGCTGTAGAATGGTTCCAGCAGCTGGTAAACCTGTTATATAATAGCTGGCGGCTATAACACTCAAAATAACGGCTGTAAAATGGTTCCAGCAGCTTGTAGAGCAGTTATATAAAAGCTGGCGGCTATAATACTCAAAATAACGGCTGTAGAATGGTTCCAACAGCTTGTAAAGCTACTATATACAGGCTGGCTGCTATAACACTCAAAATAACGGCTGTAGAATGGTTACAGCTGCTTGTAGAGCTGTTATATAAAAGCTGGCGGCTATAAAACTCAAAATAACGGCTGTAGAATGGTTCCAGCAGCTTGTAAAGCTGTTATATAAAAGCTGGCGGCTATAACACTCAAAATAACGGCTGTAGAATGGTTCCAGCAGCTTGTAGAGCTGTTATATAAGAGCTGGCGGCTATAACACTCAAAATAACGGCTGTAGAATGGTTCCAGCAGCTTGTAGAGCTGTTATATAAAAGCTGGCGGCTATAACACTCAAAATAACGGCTGTAGAATGGTTCCAGCAGCGTGTAGAGCTGTTATATAAAAGCTGGCGGCTATAAAATTCAAAATAACGGCTGTAGAATGGTTCCAGCAGCTGGTAAACCTGTTATATAATAGCTGGCGGCTATAACACTCAAAATAACGGCTGTAGAATGGTTCCAGCAGCTTGTAAAGCTGTTATATAAAAGCTGGCGGCTATAAAATTCAAAATAACGGCTGTAGAATGGTTCCAGCAGCTGGTAAACCTGTTATATAATAGCTGGCGGCTATAACACTCAAAATAACGGCTGTAGAATGGTTCCAGCAGCTTGTAGAGCTGTTATATAAAAGCTGGCGGCTATAAAACTCAAAATAACGGCTGTAGAATGGTTCCAGCAGCTTGTAAAGCTGTTATATAAAAGCTGGCGGCTATGACACTCAAAATAACGGCTGTAGAATGGTTCCAGCAGCTTGTAGAGCTACTATATACAGGCTGGCTGCTATAACACTCAAAATAACGGCTGTAGAATGGTTCCAGCAGCTTGTAGAGCTGTTATATAAAAGCTGGCGGCTATAACACTCAAAATAACGGCTGAAGAGTGGTTCCAGCAGCTTGTAGAGCTACTATATACAGGCTGGCTGCTACAACACTAAAAATAACGGCTGCAGAATGGTTCCAGCAGCTTGTAGAGTTGTTATATAAAAGCTGGCGGCTATAACACTCAAAATAACGGCTGTAGAATGATTCCATCAGCTTGTAGAGCTGTTATATAAAAGCTGGCGGCTATAACACTCAAAATAACGGCTGTAGAATGGTTTCAGCAGCTTGTAAAGCTGTTATATAAAAGCTGGCGGCTATAACACTCAAAATAACGGCTGTAGAATGGTTCCAGCAGCTTGTAGAGCTGTTATATAAAAGCTCGCTATAACACTCAAAATAACGGCTGTAGAATGGTTCCAGCAGCTTGTAAAGCTGTTATATAAAGGCTGGCGGCTATAACACTCAAAATAACGGCTGTAGAATGGTTCCAGCAGCTTGTAGAGCTGTTATATAAGAGCTGGCGGCTATAACACTCAAAATAACGGCTGTAGAATGGTTCCAGCAGCTTGTAGAGCTGTTATATAAAAGCTGGCGGCTATAACACTCAAAATAACGGCTGTAGAATGGTTCCAGCAGCGTGTAGAGCTGTTATATAAAAGCTGGCGGCTATAAAATTCAAAATAACGGCTGTAGAATGGTTCCAGCAGCTGGTAAACCTGTTATATAATAGCTGGCGGCTATAACACTCAAAATAACGGCTGTAAATGGTTCCAGCAGCTTGTAGAGCAGTTATATAAAAGCTGGCGGCTATAATACTCAAAATAACGGCTGTAGAATGGTTCCAACAGCTTGTAAAGCTACTATATACAGGCTGGCTGCTATAACACTCAAAATAACGGCTGTAGAATGGTTACAGCTGCTTGTAGAGCTGTTATATAAAAGCTGGCGGCTATAACACTCAAAATAACGGCAGTAGAATGGTCCCAGCAGCTTGTAGAGCTACTATATACAGGCTGGCTGCTATAACACTCAAAATAACGGCTGCAGAATGGTTCCAGCAGCTTGTAGAGCTGTTATATAAAAGCTGGCGGCTATAACACTCAAAATAACGGCTGTAGAAAGGTTCCAACAGCTTTTAGAGCTACTATATACAGGCTGGCTGCTATAACACTCAAAATAACGGCTGTAGAATAGTTCCAGCAGCTTGTAAAGCTGTTATACAAAAGCTGGAGGCTATAAAATTCAAAATAACCGCTGTAGAAAGGTTCCAGCAGCTTTTAGAGCTACTATATACAGGCTGGCTGCTATAACACTCAAAATAACGGCTGTAGAATGGTTCCAGCAGTTTGTAGAACTGTTATATAAAAGCTGGCGGCTATAACACTCAAAATAACGGCTGTAGAATGGTTCCAGCAGCTTGTATAGCTGTTATGTAAAAGCTGGCGGCTATAAAACTCAAAATAACGGCTGTAGAATGGTTCCAGCAGCTTGTAAAGCAGTTATATAAAAGCTGGCGGCTATAACACTCAAAATAACGGCTGTAGAATGGTTCCAGCAGTTTGTAGAGCTACTATATACAGGCTGGCTGCTATAACACTCAAAATAACGGCTGTAGAATGGTTCCAGCACTTGTAGAGCTGTTATATAAAAGCTGGCGGCTATAACACTCAAAATAACGGCTGCAGAATGGTTCCAGCAGCTTGTAGAGCTGTTATATAAAAGCTGGCGGCTATAACACTCAAAATAACGGCTGTAGAATGATTCCATCAGCTTGTAGAGCTGTTATATAAAAGCTGGCGGCTATAACACTCAAAATAACGGCTGTAGAATGGTTCCAGCAGCTTGTAAAGCTGTTATATAAAAGCTGGCGGCTATAACACTCAAAATAACGGCTGTAGAATGGTTCCAGCAGCTTGTAGAGCTGTTATATAAAAGCTCGCTATAACACTCAAAATAACGGCTGTAGAATGGTTCCAGCAGCTTGTAAAGCTGTTATATAAAGGCTGGCGGCTATAACACTCAAAATAACGGCTGTAGAATGGTTCCAGCAGCTTGTAGAGCTGTTATATAAGAGCTGGCGGCTATAACACTCAAAATAACGGCTGTAGAATGGTTCCAGCAGCTTGTAGAGCTGTTATATAAAAGCTGGCGGCTATAACACTCAAAATAACGGCTGTAGAATGGTTCCAGCAGCGTGTAGAGCTGTTATATAAAAAGCTGGCGGCTATAAAATTCAAAATAACGGCTGTAGAATGGTTCCAGCAGCTGGTAAACCTGTTATATAATAGCTGGCGGCTATAACACTCAAAATAACGGCTGTAAAATGGTTCCAGCAGCTTGTAGAGCAGTTATATAAAAGCTGGCGGCTATAATACTCAAAATAACGGCTGTAGAATGGTTCCAACAGCTTGTAAAGCTACTATATACAGGCTGGCTGCTATAACACTCAAAATAACGGCTGTAGAATGGTTACAGCTGCTTGTAGAGCTGTTATATAAAAGCTGGCGGCTATAACACTCAAAATAACGGCAGTAGAATGGTCCCAGCAGCTTGTAGAGCTACTATATACAGGCTGGCTGCTATAACACTCAAAATAACGGCTGCAGAATGGTTCCAGCATTTGTAGAGCTGTTATATAAAAGCTGGCGGCTATAACACTCAAAATAACGGCTGTAGAATGGTTCCAGCAGCTTATAGAGCTACTATATACAGGCTGGCTGCTATAACACTCAAAATAACGGCTGTAGAATAGTTCCAGCAGCTTGTAAAGCTGTTATACAAAAAGCTGGAGGCTATAAAATTCAAAATAACCGCTGTAGAAAGGTTCCAGCAGCTTTTAGAGCTACTATATACAGGCTGGCTGCTATAACACTCAAAATAACGGCTGTAGAATGGTTCCAGCAGTTTGTAGAACTGTTATATAAAAGCTGGCGGCTATAACACTCAAAATAACGGCTGTAGAATGGTTCCAGCAGCTTGTATTGCTGTTATGTGAAAGCTGGCGGCTATAAAACTCAAAATAACGGCTGTAGAATGGTTCCAGCAGCTTGTAAAGCAGTTATATAAAAGCTGGCGGCTATAACACGCAAAATAACGGCTGTAGAATGGTTCCAGCAGTTTGTAGAGCTACTATATACAGGCTGGCTGCTATAACACTCAAAATAACGGCTGTAGAATGGTTCCAGCACTTGTAGAGCTGTTATATAAAAGCTGGCGGCTATAACACTCAAAATAACGGCTGTAGAATGGTTCCAGCAGCTTATAGAGCTGTTATATAAAAGCTGGCGGCTATAACACTCAAAATAACGGCTACAGAATGATTCCAGCAGCTTGTAGAGCTGTTATATAAAAGCTAGCGGCTATAACACTCCAAATAACGGCTGTAGAATGGTTCCAGCAGCTTGTAGAGCTGTTATATAAAAGCTGGCGGCTATAACACTCAAAATAACGGCTGTAGAATGGTTCCAGCAGCTTGTAAAGTTGTTATACAAAAGCTGGAGGCTATAAAATTCAAAATAACCGCTGTAGAAAGGTTCCAGCAGCTTTTAGAGCTACTATATACAGGCTGGCTGCTATAACACTCAAAATAACGGCTGTAGAATGGTTCCAGCAGTTTGTAGAACTGTTATATAAAAGCTGGCGGCTATAACACTCAAAATAACGGCTGTAGAATGGTTCCAGCAGCTTGTATAGCTGTTATATAAAAGCTGGCGGCTATAAAACTCAAAATAACGGCTGTAGAATGGTTCCAGCAGCTTGTAAAGCAGTTATACAAAAGCTGGAGGCTATAAAATTCAAAATAACCGCTGTAGAAAGGTTCCAGCAGCTTTTAGAGCTACTATATACAGGCTGGCTGCTATAACACTCAAAATAACGACTGTAGAATGGTTCCAGCAGTTTGTAGAACTGTTTTATAAAAGCTGGCGGCTATAACACTCAAAATAACGGCTGTAGAATGGTTCCATCAGCTTGTAGAGCTGTTATATAAAAGCTGGCGGCTATAACACTCAAAATAACGGCTGTAGAATGGTTCCAGCAGCTTGTAGAGCTACTATATACAGGCTGGCTGCTATAACACTCAAAATAACGGCTGTAGAATGGTTCCAGCAGCTTGTAGAGCTACTATATACAGGCTGGCTGCTATAACACTCAAAAAAACGGCTGTAGAATGGTTACAGCAGCTTGTAGAGCTGTTATATAAAAGCTGGCGGCTATAACACTCAAAATAACGGCTGTAGAATGGTCCCAGCAGCTTGTAGAGCTACTATATACAGGCTGGCTGCTGCAACACTTCAAATAACGGCTGCAGAATGGTTCCAGCAGCTTGTAGAGCTGTTATATAAAAGCTGGCGGCTGTAAAATTCAAAATAACGGCTGTAGAATGGTTCCAGCAGCTTGTAAAGCTGTTATATAAAAGCTGGCGGCTATAACACTCAAAATAACGGCTGTAGAATGATTCCAGCAGCTTGTAGAGCTGTTATATAAAAGCTGGCGGCTATAACACTCAAAATAACGGCTGTAGAATGGTTCCAGCAGCTTGTAGAGCTGTTATATAAAAGCTGGCGGCTATAATACTCAAAATAACGGCTGTAGAATAGTTCCAGCAGCTTGTAAAGCTGTTATACAAAAGCTGGAGGCTATAAAATTCAAAATAACCGCTGTAGAATGGTTCCAGCAGCTGGTTAACCTGTTATATAATAGCTGGCGGCTATAACACTCAAAATAACGGCTGTAAAATGGTTCCAGCAGCTTGTAAAGCTGTTATATAAAGGTTGGCGGCTATAACACTCAAAATAACGGCTGTAGAATGGTCCCAGCAGCTTGTAGAGCTACTATATACAGGCTGGCTGCTATAACACTCAAAATAACGGCTGTAGAATGGTTCCAGCAGTTTGTAGAACTGTTATATAAAAGCTGGCGGCCATAACACTCAAAATAACGGCTGTAGAATGGTTCCATCAGCTTGTAGAGCTGTTATATAAAAGCTGGCGGCTATAACACTCAAAATAACGGCTGTAAAATGGTTCCAGCAGCGTGTAGAGCTGTTATATAAAAGCTGGCGGCTATAAAACTCAAAATAACGGCTGTAGAATGGTTCCAGCAGCTTGTAAGGCTGTTATATAAAAGCTGGCGGCTATAACACTCAAAATAACGGCTGTAGAAAGGTTCCAACAGCTTTTAGAGCTACTATATACAGGCTGGCTGCTATAACACTCAAAATAACGGCTGTAGAATAGTTCCAGCAGCTTGTAAAGCTGTTATACAAAAGCTGGAGGCTATAAAATTCAAAATAACCGCTGTAGAAAGGTTCCAGCAGCTTTTAGAGCTACTATATACAGGCTGGCTGCTATAACACTCAAAATAACGGCTGTAGAATGGTTCCAGCAGTTTGTAGAACTGTTATATAAAAGCTGGCGGCTATAACACTCAAAATAACGGCTGTAGAATGGTTCCAGCAGCTTGTATAGCTGTTATGTAAAAGCTGGCGGCTATAAAACTCAAAATAACGGCTGTAGAATGGTTCCAGCAGCTTGTAAAGCAGTTATATAAAAGCTGGCGGCTATAACACTCAAAATAACGGCTGTAGAATGGTTCCAGCAGTTTGTAGAGCTACTATATACAGGCTGGCTGCTATAACACTCAAAATAACGGCTGTAGAATGGTTCCAGCACTTGTAGAGCTGTTATATAAAAGCTGGCGGCTATAACACTCAAAATAACGGCTGCAGAATGGTTCCAGCAGCTTGTAGAGCTGTTATATAAAAGCTGGCGGCTATAACACTCAAAATAACGGCTGTAGAATGATTCCATCAGCTTGTAGAGCTGTTATATAAAAGCTGGCGGCTATAACACTCAAAATAACGGCTGTAGAATGGTTCCAGCAGCTTGTAAAGCTGTTATATAAAAGCTGGCGGCTATAACACTCAAAATAACGGCTGTAGAGTGGTTCCAGCAGCTTGTAGAGCTGTTATATAAAAGCTCGCTATAACACTCAAAATAACGGCTGTAGAATGGTTCCAGCAGCTTGTAAAGCTGTTATATAAAGGCTGGCGGCTATAACACTCAAAATAACGGCTGTAGAATGGTTCCAGCAGCTTGTAGAGCTGTTATATAAGAGCTGGCGGCTATAACACTCAAAATAACGGCTGTAGAATGGTTCCAGCAGCTTGTAGAGCTGTTATATAAAAAGCTGGCGGCTATAACACTCAAAATAACGGCTGTAGAATGGTTCCAGCAGCGTGTAGAGCTGTTATATAAAAGCTGGCGGCTATAAAATTCAAAATAACGGCTGTAGAATGGTTCCAGCAGCTGGTAAACCTGTTATATAATAGCTGGCGGCTATAACACTCAAAATAACGGCTGTAAAATGGTTCCAGCAGCTTGTAGAGCAGTTATATAAAAGCTGGCGGCTATAATACTCAAAATAACGGCTGTAGAATGGTTCCAACAGCTTGTAAAGCTACTATATACAGGCTGGCTGCTATAACACTCAAAATAACGGCTGTAGAATGGTTACAGCTGCTTGTAGAGCTGTTATATAAAAGCTGGCGGCTATAACACTCAAAATAACGGCAGTAGAATGGTCCCAGCAGCTTGTAGAGCTACTATATACAGGCTGGCTGCTATAACACTCAAAATAACGGCTGCAGAATGGTTCCAGCACTTGTAGAGCTGTTATATAAAAGCTGGCGGCTATAACACTCAAAATAACGGCTGTAGAATGGTTCCAGCAGCTTATAGAGCTACTATATACAGGCTGGCTGCTATAACACTCAAAATAACGGCTGTAGAATAGTTCCAGCAGCTTGTAAAGCTGTTATACAAAAGCTGGAGGCTATAAAATTCAAAATAACCGCTGTAGAAAGGTTCCAGCAGCTTTTAGAGCTACTATATACAGGCTGGCTGCTATAACACTCAAAATAACGGCTGTAGAATGGTTCCAGCAGTTTGTAGAACTGTTATATAAAAGCTGGCGGCTATAACACTCAAAATAACGGCTGTAGAATGGTTCCAGCAGCTTGTATAGCTGTTATGTAAAAGCTGGCGGCTATAAAACTCAAAATAACGGCTGTAGAATGGTTCCAGCAGCTTGTAAAGCAGTTATATAAAAGCTGGCGGCTATAACACGCAAAATAACGGCTGTAGAATGGTTCCAGCAGTTTGTAGAGCTACTATATACAGGCTGGCTGCTATAACACTCAAAATAACGGCTGTAGAATGGTTCCAGCACTTGTAGAGCTGTTATATAAAAGCTGGCGGCTATAACACTCAAAATAACGGCTGTAGAATGGTTCCAGCAGCTTATAGAGCTGTTATATAAAAAGCTGGCGGCTATAACACTCAAAATAACGGCTACAGAATGATTCCAGCAGCTTGTAGAGCTGTTATATAAAAAGCTAGCGGCTATAACACTCCAAATAACGGCTGTAGAATGGTTCCAGCAGCTTGTAGAGCTGTTATATAAAAGCTGGCGGCTATAACACTCAAAATAACGGCTGTAGAATGGTTCCAGCAGCTTGTAAAGTTGTTATACAAAAGCTGGAGGCTATAAAATTCAAAATAACCGCTGTAGAAAGGTTCCAGCAGCTTTTAGAGCTACTATATACAGGCTGGCTGCTATAACACTCAAAATAACGGCTGTAGAATGGTTCCAGCAGTTTGTAGAACTGTTATATAAAAGCTGGCGGCTATAACACTCAAAATAACGGCTGTAGAATGGTTCCAGCAGCTTGTATAGCTGTTATATAAAAGCTGGCGGCTATAAAACTCAAAATAACGGCTGTAGAATGGTTCCAGCAGCTTGTAAAGCAGTTATACAAAAGCTGGAGGCTATAAAATTCAAAATAACCGCTGTAGAAAGGTTCCAGCAGCTTTTAGAGCTACTATATACAGGCTGGCTGCTATAACACTCAAAATAACGACTGTAGAATGGTTCCAGCAGTTTGTAGAACTGTTTTATAAAAGCTGGCGGCTATAACACTCAAAATAACGGCTGTAGAATGGTTCCATCAGCTTGTAGAGCTGTTATATAAAAGCTGGCGGCTATAACACTCAAAATAACGGCTGTAGAATGGTTCCAGCAGCTTGTAGAGCTACTATATACAGGCTGGCTGCTATAACACTCAAAATAACGGCTGTAGAATGGTTCCAGCAGCTTGTAGAGCTACTATATACAGGCTGGCTGCTATAACACTCAAAATAACGGCTGTAGAATGGTTACAGCAGCTTGTAGAGCTGTTATATAAAAGCTGGCGGCTATAACACTCAAAATAACGGCTGTAGAATGGTCCCAGCAGCTTGTAGAGCTACTATATACAGGCTGGCTGCTGCAACACTTCAAATAACGGCTGCAGAATGGTTCCAGCAGCTTGTAGAGCTGTTATATAAAAGCTGGCGGCTGTAAAATTCAAAATAACGGCTGTAGAATGGTTCCAGCAGCTTGTAAAGCTGTTATATAAAAGCTGGCGGCTATAACACTCAAAATAACGGCTGTAGAATGATTCCAGCAGCTTGTAGAGCTGTTATATAAAAAGCTGGCGGCTATAACACTCAAAATAACGGCTGTAGAATGGTTCCAGCAGCTTGTAGAGCTGTTATATAAAAGCTGGCGGCTATAATACTCAAAATAACGGCTGTAGAATAGTTCCAGCAGCTTGTAAAGCTGTTATACAAAAGCTGGAGGCTATAAAATTCAAAATAACCGCTGTAGAATGGTTCCAGCAGCTGGTTAACCTGTTATATAATAGCTGGCGGCTATAACACTCAAAATAACGGCTGTAAAATGGTTCCAGCAGCTTGTAAAGCTGTTATATAAAGGTTGGCGGCTATAACACTCAAAATAACGGCTGTAGAATGGTCCCAGCAGCTTGTAGAGCTACTATATACAGGCTGGCTGCTATAACACTCAAAATAACGGCTGTAGAATGGTTCCAGCAGTTTGTAGAACTGTTATATAAAAGCTGGCGGCTATAACACTCAAAATAACGGCTGTAGAATGGTTCCATCAGCTTGTAGAGCTGTTATATAAAAGCTGGCGGCTATAACACTCAAAATAACGGCTGTAGAATGGTTCCAGCAGCGTGTAGAGCTGTTATATAAAAGCTGGCGGCTATAAAACTCAAAATAACGGCTGTAGAATGGTTCCAGCAGCTTGTAAGGCTGTTATGTAAAAGCTGGCGGCTATAACACTTAAAATAACGGCTGTAGAAAGGTTCCAACAGCTTTTAGAGCTACTATATACAGGCTGGCTGCTATAACACTCAAAATAACGGCTGTAGAATGGTTCCAGCAGCTTGTAGAGCTGTTATATAAAAGCTGGCGGCTATAAAATTCAAAATAACGGCTGTAGAATGGTTCCAGCAGCTTGTAAAGCTGTTATACAAAAGCTGGAGGCTATAAAATTCAAAATAACGGCTGTGGAATGGTTCCAGCAGCTTGTAAAGCTTTTATATAAAAGCTGGCGGCTATAACACTCAAAATAACGGCTGTAGAATGGTTCCAGCAGCTTGTAGCGCTGTTATATAAAAGCTGGCGGCTATAACACTCAAAATAACGGCTGTAGAATGGTTCCAGCATTTTGTAGAGCTGCTATATAAAAGCTGGCGGCTATAACACTCAAAATAACGGCTGCAGAATGGTTCCAGCAGCTTGTAGAGCTGTTATATAAAAGCTGGCGGCTATAACACTTAAAATAACGGCTGTAGAAAGGTTCCAACAGCTTTTAGAGCTACTATATACAGGCTGGCTGCTATAACACTCAAAATAACGGCTGTAGAATGGTTCCAGCAGCTTGTAGAGCTGTTATATAAAAAGCTGGCGGCTATAAAATTCAAAATAACGGCTGTAGAATGGTTCCAGCAGCTTGTAAAGCTTTTATATAAAAGCTGGCGGCTATAACACTCAAAATAACGGCTGTAGAATGGTTCCAGCAGCTTGTAGCGCTGTTATATAAAAGCTGGCGGCTATAACACTCAAAATAACGGCTGTAGAATGGTTCCAGCAGCTTGTAGAGCTGCTATATAAAAGCTGGCGGCTATAACACTCAAAATAACGGCTGTAGAATGGTTCCAGCAGCTTGTAAAGCTGCTATACAAAAGCTGGAGGCTATAAAATTCAAAATAACCGCTGTAGAAATGTTCCAGCAGCTTTTAGAGCTACTATATACAGGCTGGCTGCTATATATATATAATACTCAAAATAACGGCTGTAGAATGGTTCCAACAGCTTGTAGAGCTACTATTTACAGGCTGGCTGCTATAACACTCAAAATAACGGCTGTAGAATGGTTACAGCAGCTTGTAGAGCTGTTATATAAAAGCTGGCGGCTATAACACTCAAAATAACGGCAGTAGAATGGTGCCAGCAGCTTGTAGAGCTACTATATACAGGCTGGCTGCTATAACACTCAAAATAACGGCTGCAGAATGGTTCCAGCAGCTTGTAGAGCTGTTATATAAAAGCTGGCGGCTATAACACTCAAAATAACGGCCGTAGAAAGGTTCCAACAGCTTTTAGAGCTACTATATACAGGCTGGCTGCTATAACACTCAAAATAACGGCTGTAGAATGGTTCCAACAGCTTGTAGAGCTACTATTTACAGGCTGGCTGCTATAACACTCAAAATAACGGCTGTAGAATGGTTACAGCAGCTTGTAGAGCTGTTATATAAAAGCTGGCGGCTATAACACTCAAAATAATGGCTGTAGAATGGATCCAGCAGCTTGTAGAGCTGTTATATAAAAGCTGGCGCCTATAACACTCAAAATAACGGCTGTAGAATGGATCCAGCAGCTTGTAGAGCTGTTATATAAAAGCTGGCGGCTATAACACTCAAAATAACGGCCGTAGAAAGGTTCCAACAGCTTTTAGAGCTACTATATACAGGCTGGCTGCTATAACACTCAAAATAACGGCTGTAGAATGGTTCCAGCAGCTTGTAGAGCTGTTATATAAAAGCTGGCGGCTATAACACTCAAAATAACGGCTGTAGAATGGTTCCATCAGCTTGTAGAGCTGTTATATAAAAGCTGGCGGCTATAACACTCAAAATAACGGCTGTAGAATGGTTCCATCAGCTTGTAGAGCTGTTATATAAAAGCTGGCGGCTATAACACTCAAAATAACGGCTGTAGAATGGTTCCAGCAGCTTGTAGAGCTGTTATATAAAAGCTGGCGGCTATAACACTCAAAATAATTGCTGTAGAATGATTCCAGCAGCTTGTAGAGCTGTTATATAAAAAGCTGGCGGCTATAACACTCAAAATAACGGCAGTAGAATGGTTCCAGCAGCTTGTAGAGCAGTTATATAAAAGCTGGCGGCTATAAAACTCAAAATAACGGCTGTAGAATGGTTCCAGCAGCTTGCAAAGCTGTTATATAAAAGCTGGCGGCTATAACACTCAAAATAACGGCTGTAGAATGGTTCCAGCAGCTTGTAGAGCTACTATATACAGGCTGGCTGCTATAACACTCAAAATAACGGCTGTAGAATGGTTCCAGCAGCTTGTAGAGCTGTTATATAAAAGCTGGCGGCTATAACACTCAAAATAACGGCTGTAGAATGGTCCGAGCAGCTTGTTGAGCTACTATATACAGGCTGGCTGCTATAACACTCAAAATAACGGCTGTAGAATGGTTCCAGCAGATTGTAGAGCTGGTTTATAAAAGCTGGCGGCTATAACACTCAAAATAACGGCTGTAGAAAGGTTCCAGCAGCTTTTAGAGCTACTATATACAGGCTGGCTGCTATAACACTCAAAATAACGGCTGTAGAATGGTTCCAGCAGCTTGTATAGCTGTTATATAAAAGCTGGCGGCTATAACACTCAAAATAACGGCTGTAGAATGATTCCAGCAGCTTGTAGAGCTGTTATATTAAAGCTGGCGGCTATAACACTCAAAATAACGGCTGTAGAATGGTTCCATCAGCTTGTAGAGCTGTTATATAAAAGCTGGCGGCTATAACACTCAAAATAACGGCTGTAGAATGGTTCCAGCAGCTTGTAGAGCTGTTATAAAAAAGCTGGCGGCTATAACACTCAAAATAATTGCTGTAGAATGATTCCAGCAGCTTGTAGAGTTGTTATATAAAAGCTGGTTGCTACAACACTTAAAATAACGGCTGCATACTAGTTCCAGCAGCTTGTAGAGCTGTTATATAAAAGCTGGCGGCTATAAAATTCAAAATAACGGCTGTAGAATGGTTCCAGCAGCTGGTAAACCTGTTATATAATAGCTGGCGGCTATAACACTCAAAATAACGGCTGTAAAATGGTTCCAGCAGCTTGTAGAGCAGTTATATAAAAGCTGGCGGCTATAATACTCAAAATAACGGCTGTAGAATGGTTCCAACAGCTTGTAGAGCTACTATATACAGGCTGGCTGCTATAACACTCAAAATAACGGCTGTAGAATGGTTACAGCAGCTTGTAGAGCTGTTATATAAAAGCTGGCGGCTATAACACTCAAAATAACGGCAGTAGAATGGTCCCAGCAGCTTGTAGAGCTACTATATACAGGCTGGCTGCTATAACACTCAAAATAACGGCTGCAGAATGGTTCCAGCAGCTTGTAGAGCTGTTATATAAAAGCTGGCGGCTATAACACTCAAAATAACGGCTGTAGAAAGGTTCCAACAGCTTTTACAGCTACTATATACAGGCTGGCTGCTATAACACTCAAAATAACGGCTGTAGAATGGTTCCAGCAGCTTGTAGAGCTGTTATATAAAAGCTGGCGGCTATAACACTCAAAATAACGGCTGTAGAATGGTTCCAGCAGCTTGTAGAGCTGTTATATAAAAGCTGCCGGCTATAACACTCAAAATAACGGCTGTAGAATTATTCCATCAGCTTGTAGAGCTGTTATATAAAAGCTGGCGGCTATAACACTCAAAATAACGGCTGTAGAATGGTTCCATCAGCTTGTAGAGCTGTTATATAAAAAGCTGGCGGCTATAACACTCAAAATAACGGCTGTAGAATGGTTCCAGCAGCTTGTAGAGCTGTTATATAAAAGCTGGCGGCTATAACACTCAAAATAAATGCTGTAGAATGATTCCAGCAGCTTGTAGAGCTGTTATATAAAAGCTGGCGGCTATAACACTCAAAATAACGGCAGTAGAATGGTTCCAGCAGCTTGTAGAGCAGTTATATAAAGGTTGGCGGCTATAACACTCAAAATAACGGCTGTAGAATGGTCCCAGCAGCTTGTAGAGCTACTATATACAGGCTGGCTGCTATAACACTCAAAATAACGGCTGTAGAATGGTTCCAGCAGTTTGTAGAACTACTATATAAAAGCTGGCGGCTATAACACTCAAAATAACGGCTGTAGAATGGTTCCATCAGCTTGTAGAGCTGTTATATAAAAGCTGGCGGCTATAACACTCAAAATAACGGCTGTAGAATGGTTCCAGCAGCGTGTAGAGCTGTTATATAAAAGCTGGCGGCTATAAAACTCAAAATAACGGCTGTAGAATGGTTCCAGCAGCTTGTAAAGCTGTTATATAAAAGCTGGCGGCTATAACACTCAAAATAACGGCTGTAGAAAGGTTCCAACAGCTTTTAGAGCTACTATATACAGGCTGGCTGCTATAACACTCAAAATAACGGCTGTAGAATGGTTCCAGCAGCTTGTAGAGCTGTTATATAAAAGCTGGCGGCTATAAAATTCAAAATAACGGCTGTAGAATGGTTCCAGCAGCTTGTAAAGCTGTTATACAAAAGCTGGAGGCTATAAAATTCAAAATAACGGCTGTAGAATGGTTCCAGCAGCTTGTAGAGCTGTTATATAAAAGCTGGCGGCTATAACACTCAAAATAACGGCTGTAGAATGGTTCCAGCAGCGTGTAGAGCTGTTATATAAAAGCTGGCGGCTATAAAACTCAAAATAACGGCTGTAGAATGGTTCCAGCAGCTTGTAAAGCTGTTATATAAAAGCTGGCGGCTATAACACTCAAAATAACGGCTGTAGAAAGGTTCCAACAGCTTTTAGAGCTACTATATACAGGCTGGCTGCTATAACACTCAAAATAACGGCTGTAGAATGGTTACAGCAGCTTGTAGAGCTGTTATATAAAAGCTGGCGGCTATAACACTCAAAATAACGGCAGTAGAATGGTCCCAGCAGCTTGTAGAGCTACTATATACAGGCTGGCTGCTATAACACTCAAAATAACGGCTGTAGAATGGTTACAGCAGCTTGTAGAGCTCTTATATAAAAGCTGGCGGCTATAATACTCAAAATAACGGCTGTAGAATGGTTCCAACAGCTTGTAGAGCTACTATATACAGGCTGGCTGCTATAACACTCAAAATAACGGCTGTAGAATGGTTACAGCAGCTTGTAGAGCTGTTATATAAAAGCTAGCGGCTATAACACTCAAAATAACGGCAGTAGAATGGTCCCAGCAGCTTGTAGAGCTACTATATACAGGCTGGCTGCTATAACACTCAAAATAACGGCTGCAGAATGGTTCCAGCAGCTTGTAGAGCTGTTATATAAAAGCTGGCGGCTATAACACTCAAAATAACGGCTGTAGAAAGGTTCCAACAGCTTTTACAGCTACTATATACAGGCTGGCTGCTATAACACTCAAAATAACGGCTGTAGAATGGTTCCAGCAGCTTGTAGAGCTGTTATATAAAAGCTGGCGGCTATAACACTCAAAATAACGGCTGTAGAATTATTCCTTCAGCTTGTAGAGCTGTTATATAAAAGCTGGCGGCTATAACACTCAAAATAACGGCTGTAGAATGGTTCCATCAGCTTGTAGAGCTGTTATATAAAAGCTGGCGGCTATAACACTCAAAATAACGGCTGTAGAATGGTTCCAGCAGCTTGTAGAGCTGTTATATAAAAGCTGGCGGCTATAACACTCAAAATAAATGCTGTAGAATGATTCCAGCAGCTTGTAGAGCTGTTATATAAAAGCTGGCGGCTATAACACTCAAAATAACGGCAGTAGAATGGTTCCAGCAGCTTGTAGAGCAGTTATATAAAGGTTGGCGGCTATAACACTCAAAATAACGGCTGTAGAATGGTCCCAGCAGCTTGTAGAGCTACTATATACAGGCTGGCTGCTATAACACTCAAAATAACGGCTGTAGAATGGTTCCAGCAGTTTGTAGAACTACTATATAAAAGCTGGCGGCTATAACACTCAAAATAACGGCTGTAGAATGGTTCCATCAGCTTGTAGAGCTGTTATATAAAAGCTGGCGGCTATAACACTCAAAATAACGGCTGTAGAATGGTTCCAGCAGCGTGTAGAGCTGTTATATAAAAGCTGGCGGCTATAAAACTCAAAATAACGGCTGTAGAATGGTTCCAGCAGCTTGTAAAGCTGTTATATAAAAGCTGGCGGCTATAACACTCAAAATAACGGCTGTAGAAAGGTTCCAACAGCTTTTAGAGCTACTATATACAGGCTGGCTGCTATAACACTCAAAATAACGGCTGTAGAATGGTTCCAGCAGCTTGTAGAGCTGTTATATAAAAGCTGGCGGCTATAAAATTCAAAATAACGGCTGTAGAATGGTTCCAGCAGCTTGTAAAGCTGTTATACAAAAGCTGGAGGCTATAAAATTCAAAATAACGGCTGTAGAATGGTTCCAGCAGCTTGTAAAGCTTTTATATAAAAGCTGGCGGCTATAACACTCAAAATAACGGCTGTAGAATGGTTCCAGCAGCTTGTAGCGCTGTTATATAAAAGCTGGCGGCTATAACACTCAAAATAACGGCTGTAGAATCGTTCCAGCATTTTGTAGAGCTGCTATATAAAAGCTGGCGGCTATAACACTCAAAATAACGGCTGCAGAATGGTTCCAGCAGCTTGTAGAGCTGTTATATAAAAGCTGGCGGCTATAACACTCAAAATAACGGCTGTAGAAAGGTTCCAACAGCTTTTAGAGCTACTATATACAGGCTGGCTGCTATAACACTCAAAATAACGGCTGTAGAATGGTTCCAGCAGCTTGTAGAGCTGTTATATAAAAGTTGGCGGCTATAAAATTCAAAATAACGGCTGTAGAATGGTTCCAACAGCTTGTAAAGCTTTTATATAAAAGCTGGCGGCTATAACACTCAAAATAACGGCTGTAGAATGGTTCCAGCAGCTTGTAGCGCTGTTATATAAAAGCTGGCGGCTATAACACTCAAAATAACGGCTGTAGAAAGGTTCCAGCAGCTTGTAGAGCTGCTATATAAAAGCTGGCGGCTATAACACTCAAAATAACGGCTGTAGAATGGTTCCAGCAGCTTGTAAAGCTGCTATACAAAAGCTGGAGGCTATAAAATTCAAAATAACCGCTGTAGAAATGTTCCAGCAGCTTTTAGAGCTACTATATACAGGCTGGCTGCTATAACACTCAAAATAACGGCTGTAGAATGGTTCCAGCAGCTTGTAGAGCAGTTATATAAAAGCTGGCGGCTATAATACTCAAAATAACGGCTGTAGAATGGTTCCAACAGCTTGTAGAGCTACTATATACAGGCTGGCGGCTATAACACACAAAATAACGGCTGTAGAATGGTAACAGCAGCTTGTAGAGCTGTTATATAAAAGCTGGCGGCTATAACACTCAAAATAACGGCAGTAGAATGGTCCCAGCAGCTTGTAGAGCTACTATATACAGGCTGGCTGCTATAACACTCAAAATAACGGCTGCAGAATGGTTCCAGCAGCTTGTAGAGCTGTTATATAAAAGCTGGCGGCTATAACACTCAAAATAACGGCCGTAGAAAGGTTCCAACAGCTTTTAGAGCTACTATATACAGGCTGGCTGCTATAACACTCAAAATAACGGCTGTAGAATGGTTCCAGCAGCTTGTAGAGCTGTTATATAAAAGCTGGCGGCTATAACACTCAAAATAACGGCTGTAGAATTATTCCATCAGCTTGTAGAGCTGTTATATAAAAGCTGGCGGCTATAACACTCAAAATAACGGCTGTAGAGTGGTTCCATCAGCTTGTAGAGCTGTTATATAAAAGCTGGCGGCTATAACACTCAAAATAACGGCTGTAGAATGGTTCCAGCAGCTTGTAGAGCTGTTATATAAAAGCTGGCGGCTATAACACTCAAAATAATTGCTGTAGAATGATTCCAGCAGCTTGTAGAGCTGTTATATAAAAGCTGGCGGCTATGACACTCAAAATAACGGCAGTAGAATGGTTCCAGCAGCTTGTAGAGCAGTTATATAAAAGCTGGCGGCTATAAAACTCAAAATAACGGCTGTAGAATGGTTCCAGCAGCTTGCAAAGCTGTTATATAAAAGCTGGCGGCTATAACACTCAAAATAACGGCTGTAGAATGGTTCCAGCAGCTTGTAGAGCTACTATATACAGGCTGGCTGCTATAACACTCAAAATAACGGCTGTAGAATGGTTCCAGCAGCTTGTAGAGCTGTTATATAAAAGCTGGCGGCTATAACACTCAAAATAACGGCTGTAGAATGGTCCGAGCAGCTTGTTGAGCTACTATATACAGGCTGGCTGCTATAACACTCAAAATAACGGCTGTAGAATGGTTCCAGCAGATTGTAGAGCTGTTATATAAAAGCTGGCGGCTATAACACTCAAAATAACGGCTGTAGAAAGGTTCCAGCAGCTTTTAGAGCTACTATATACAGGCTGGCTGCTATAACACTCAAAATAACGGCTGTAGAATGGTTCCAGCAGCTTGTATAGCTGTTATATAAAAGCTGGCGGCTATAACACTCAAAATAACGGCTGTAGAATGATTCCAGCAGCTTGTAGAGCTGTTATATAAAAGCTGGCGGCTATAACACTCAAAATAACGGCTGTAGAATAGTTCCATCAGCTTGTAGAGCTGTTATATAAAAGCTGGCGGCTATAACACTCAAAATAACGGCTGTAGAATGGTTCCAGCAGCTTGTAGAGCTGTTATAAAAAAGCTGGCGGCTATAACACTCAAAATAATTGCTGTAGAATGATTCCAGCAGCTTGTAGAGTTGTTATATAAAAGCTGGCTGCTACAACACTTAAAATAACGGCTGCATACTGGTTCCAGCAGCTTGTAGAGCTGTTATATAAAAGCTGGCGGCTATAAAATTCAAAATAACGGCTGTAGAATGGTTCCAGCAGCTGGTAAACCTGTTATATAATAGCTGGCGGCTATAACACTCAAAATAACGGCTGTAAAATGGTTCCAGCAGCTTGTAGAGCAGTTATATAAAAGCTGGCGGCTATAATACTCAAAATAACGGCTGTAGTATGGTTCCAACAGCTTGTAGAGCTACTATATACAGGCTGGCTGCTATAACACTCAAAATAACGGCTGCAGAATGGTTCCAGCAGCTTGTAGAGCTGTTATATAAAAGCTGGCGGCTATAACACTCAAAATAACGGCTGTAGAAAGGTTCCAACAGCTTTTAGAGCTACTATATACAGGCTGGCTGCTATAACACTCAAAATAACGGCTGTAGAATGGTTCCAGCAGCTTGTAGAGCTGTTATATAAAAGCTGGCGGCTATAACACTCAAAATAACGGCTGTAGAATTATTCCATCAGCTTGTAGAGCTGTCATATAAAAAAGCTGGCGGCTATAACACTCAAAATAACGGCTGTAGAATGGTTCCATCAGCTTGTAGAGCTGTTATATAAAAGCTGGCGGCTATAACACTCAAAATAACGGCTGTAGAATGGTTCCAGCAGCTTGTAGAGCTGTTATATAAAAGCTGGCGGCTATAACACTCAAAATAATTGCTGTAGAATGATTCCAGCAGCTTGTAGAGCTGTTATATAAAAGCTGGCGGCTATAACACTCAAAATAACGGCAGTAGAATGGTTCCAGCAGCTTGTAGAGCAGTTATATAAAAGCTGGCGGCTATAAAACTCAAAATAACGGCTGTAGAATGGTTCCAGCAGCTTGTAAAGCTGTTATATAAAAGCTGGCGGCTATAACACTCAAAATAACGGCTGTAGAATGGTTCCAGCAGCTTGTAGAGCTACTATATACAGGCTGGCTGCTATAACACTCAAAATAACGGCTGTAGAATGGTTCCAGCAGCTTGTAGAGCTGTTATATAAAAGCTGGCGGCTATAACACTCAAAATAACGGCTGTAGAATGGTCCGAGCAGCTTGTTGAGCTACTATATACAGGCTGGCTGCTATAACACTCAAAATAACGGCTGTAGAATGGTTCCAGCAGATTGTAGAGCTGTTATATAAAAGCTGGCGGCTATAACACTCAAAATAACGGCTGTAGAAAGGTTCCAGCAGCTTTTATAGCTACTATATACAGGCTGGCTGCTATAACACTCAAAATAACGGCTGTAGAATGGTCCCAGCAGCTTGTAGAGCTACTATATACAGGCTGGCTGCTGCAACACTTCAAATAACGGCTGCAGAATGGTTCCAGCAGCTTGTAGAGCTGTTATATAAAAGCTGGCGGCTGTAAAATTCAAAATAACGGCTGTAGAATGGTTCCAGCAGCTTGTAAAGCTGTTATATAAAAGCTGGCGGCTATAACACTCAAAATAACGGCTGTAGAATGATTCCAGCAGCTTGTAGAGCTGTTATATAAAAGCTGGCGGCTATAACACTCAAAATAACGGCTGTAGAATGGTTCCAGCAGCTTGTAGAGCTGTTATATACAGGCTGGCTGCTATAACACTCAAAATAACGGCTGTAGAATGGTTCCAGCAGTTTGTAGAACTGTTATATAAAAGCTGGCGGCTATAACACTCAAAATAACGGCTGTAGAATGGTTCCATCAGCTTGTAGAGCTGTTATATAAAAGCTGGCGGCTATAACACTCAAAATAATTGCTGTAGAATGATTCCAGCAGCGTGTAGAGCTGTTATATAAAAGCTGGCGGCTATAAAACTCAAAATAACGGCTGTAGAATGGTTCCAGCAGCTTGTAAAGCTGTTATATAAAAGCTGGCGGCTATAACACTCAAAATAACGGCTGTAGAAAGGTTCCAACAGCTTTTAGAGCTACTATATACAGGCTGGCTGCTATAACACTCAAAATAACGGCTGTAGAATGGTTCCAGCAGCTTGTAGAGCTGTTATATAAAAGCTGGCGGCTATAAAATTCAAAATAACGGCTGTAGAATGGTTCCAGCAGCTTGTAAAGCTGTTATACAAAAGCTGGAGGCTATAAAATTCAAAATAACGGCTGTAGAATGGTTCCAGCAGCTTGTAAAGCTTTTATATAAAAGCTGGCGGCTATAACACTCAAAATAACGGCTGTAGAATGGTTCCAGCAGCTTGTAAAGCTGTTATACAAAAGCTGGAGGCTATAAAATTCAAAATAACCGCTGTAGAATGGTTCCAGCAGCTGGTAAACCTGTTATATAATAGCTGGCGGCTATAACACTCAAAATAACGGCTGTAAAATGGTTCCAGCAGCTTGTAAAGCTGTTATATAAAGGTTGGCGGCTATAACACTCAAAATAACGGCTGTAGAATGGTCCCAGCAGCTTGTAGAGCTACTATATACAGGCTGGCTGCTATAACACTCAAAATAACGGCTGTAGAATGGTTCCAGCAGTTTGTAGAACTGTTATATAAAAGCTGGCGGCTATAACACTCAAAATAACGGCTGTAGAATGGTTCCAGCAGTTTGTAGAACTGTTATATAAAAGCTGGCGGCTATAACACTCAAAATAACGGCTGTAGAATGGTTCCATCAGCTTGTAGAGCTGTTATATAAAAGCTGGCGGCTATAACACTCAAAATAACGGCTGTAGAATGGTTCCAGCATTTTGTAGAGCTGCTATATAAAAGCTGGCGGCTATAACACTCAAAATAACGGCTGTAGAATGGTTCCAGCAGCGTGTAGAGCTGTTATATAAAAGCTGGCGGCTATAAAACTCAAAATAACGGCTGTAGAATGGTTCCAGCAGCTTGTAAAGCTGTTATATAAAAGCTGGCGGCTATAACACTCAAAATAACGGCTGTAGAAAGGTTCCAACAGCTTTTAGAGCTACTATATACAGGCTGGCTGCTATAGCACTCAAAATAACGGCTGTAGAATGGTTCCAGCAGCTTGTAGAGCTGTTATATAAAAGCTGGCGGCTATAAAATTCAAAATAACGGCTGTAGAATGGTTCCAGCAGCTTGTAAAGCTGTTATACAAAAGCTGGAGGCTATAAAATTCAAAATAACGGCTGTAGAATGGTTCCAGCAGCTTGTAAAGCTTTTATATAAAAGCTGGCGGCTATAACACTCAAAATAACGGCTGTAGAATGGTTCCAGCAGCTTGTAGCGCTGTTATATAAAAGCTGGCGGCTATAACACTCAAAATAACGGCTGTAGAATGGTTCCAGCATTTTGTAGAGCTGCTATATAAAAGCTGGCGGCTATAACACTCAAAATAACGGCTGCAGAATGGTTCCAGCAGCTTGTAGAGCTGTTATATAAAAGCTGGCGGCTATAACACTCAAAACAACGGCTGTAGAAAGGTTCCAACAGCTTTTAGAGCTACTATATACAGGCTGGCTGTTATATAAAAGCTGGCGGCTATAACACTCAAAATAACGGCTGTAGAATTATTCCATCAGCTTGTAGAGCAGTTATATAAAAGCTGGCGGCTATAAAACTCAAAATAACGGCTGTAGAATGGTTCCAGCAGCTTGTAGAGCTGTTATATAAAAGCTGGCGGCTATAACACTCAAAATAATTGCTGTAGAATGATTCCAGCAGCTTGTAGAGCTGTTATATAAAAGCTGGCGGCTATAAAATTAAAAATAACGGCTGTAGAATGGTTCCAGCAGCTTGTAAAGCTGTTATACAAAAGCTGGAGGCTATAAAATTCAAAATAACGGCTGTAGAATGGTTCCAGCAGCTTGTAAAGCTTTTATATAAAAGCTGGCGGCTATAACACTCAAAATAACGGCTGTAGAATGGTTCCAGCAGCTTGTAGCGCTGTTATATAAAAGCTGGCGGCTATAACACTCAAAATAACGGCTGTAGAATGGTTCCAGCATTTTGTAGAGCTGCTATATAAAAGCTGGCGGCTATAACACTCAAAATAACGGCTGCAGAATGGTTCCAGCAGCTTGTAGAGCTGTTATATAAAAGCTGGCGGCTATAACACTCAAAGCAACGGCTGTAGAAAGGTTCCAACAGCTTTTAGAGCTACTATATACAGGCTGGCTGCTATAACACTCAAAATAACGGCTGTAGAATGGTTCCAGCAGCTTGTAGAGCTGTTATATAAAAGCTGGCGGCTATAAAATTCAAAATAACGGCTGTAGAATGGTTCCAGCAGCTTGTAAAGCTTTTATATAAAAGCTGGCGGCTATAACACTCAAAATAACGGCTGTAGAATGGTTCCAGCAGCTTGTAGCGCTGTTATATAAAAGCTGGCGGCTATAACACTCAAAATAACGGCTGTAGAATGGTTCCAGCAGCTTGTAGAGCTGCTATATAAAAGCTGGCGGCTATAACACTCAAAATAACGGCTGTAGAATGGTTCCAGCAGCTTGTAAAGCTGCTATGCAAAAGCTGGAGGCTATAAAATTCAAAATAACCGCTGTAGAAATGTTCCAGCAGCTTTTAGAGCTACTATATACAGGCTGGCTGCTATAACACTCAAAATAACGGCTGTAGAATGGTTCCAGCAGCTTGTAGAGCAGTTATATAAAAGCTGGCGGCTATAATACTCAAAATAACGGCTGTAGAATGGTTCCAACAGCTTGTAGAGCTACTATATACAGGCTGGCTGCTATAACACTCAAAATAACGGCTGTAGAATGGTTACAGCAGCTTGTAGAGCTGTTATATAAAAGCTGGCGGCTATAACACTCAAAATAACGGCAGTAGAATGGTCCCAGCAGCTTGTAGAGCTACTATATACAGGCTGGCTGCTATAACACTCAAAATAACGGCTGCAGAATGGTTCCAGCAGCTTGTAGAGCTGTTATATAAAAGCTGGCGGCTATGACACTCAAAATAACGGCCGTAGAAAGGTTCCAACAGCTTTTAGAGCTACTATATACAGGCTGGCTGCTATAACACTCAAAATAACGGCTGTAGAATGGTTCCAGCAGCTTGTAGAGCTGTTATATAAAAGCTGGCGGCTATAACACTCAAAATAACGGCTGTAGAATTATTCCATCAGCTTGTAGAGCTGCTATATAAAAGCTGGCGGCTATAACACTCAAAATAACGGCTGTAGAATGGTTCCATCAGCTTGTAGAGCTGTTATATAAAAGCTGGCGGCTATAACACTCAAAATAACGGCTGTAGAATGGTTCCAGCAGCTTGTAGAGCTGTTATATAAAAGCTGGCGGCTATAACACTCAAAATAATTGCTGTAGAATGATTCCAGCAGCTTGTAGAGCTGTTATATAAAAGCTGGCGGCTATAACACTCAAAATAACGGCTGTAGAATGGTTCCAGCAGCTTGTAGAGCAGTTATATAAAAGCTGGCGGCTATAAAACTCAAAATAACGGCTGTAGAATGGTTCCAGCAGCTTGCAAAGCTGTTATATAAAAGCTGGCGGCTATAACACTCAAAATAACGGCTGTAGAATGGTTCCAGCAGCTTGTAGAGCTACTATATACAGGCTGGCTGCTATAACACTCAAAATAACGGCTGTAGAATGGTTCCAGCAGCTTGTAGAGCTGTTATATAAAAGCTGGCGGCTATAACACTCAAAATAACGGCTGTAGAATGGTCCGAGCAGCTTGTTGAGCTACTATATACAGGCTGGCTGCTATAACACTCAAAATAACGGCTGTAGAATGGTTCCAGCAGATTGTAGAGCTGTTATATAAAAGCTGGCGGCTATAACACTCAAAATAACGGCTGTAGAAAGGTTCCAGCAGCTTTTAGAGCTACTATATACAGGCTGGCTGCTATAACACTCAAAATAACGGCTGTAGAATGGTTCCAGCAGCTTGTATAGCTGTTATATAAAAGCTGGCGGCTATAACACTCAAAATAACGGCTGTAGAATGATTCCAGCAGCTTGTAGAGCTGTTATATAAAAGCTGGCGGCTATAACACTCAAAATAACGGCTGTAGAATGGTTCCATCAGCTTGTAGAGCTGTTATATAAAAGCTGGCGGCTATAACACTCAAAATAACGGCTGTAGAATGGTTCCAGCAGCTTGTAGAGCTGTTATAAAAAAGCTGGCGGCTATAACACTCAAAATAATTGCTGTAGAATGATTCCAGCAGCTTGTAGAGTTGTTATATAAAAGCTGGCTGCTACAACACTTAAAATAACGGCTGCAGACTGGTTCCAGCAGCTTGTAGAGCTGTTATATAAAAGCTGGCGGCTATAAAATTCAAAATAACGGCTGTAGAATGGTTCCAGCAGCTATTAAACCTGTTATATAATAGCTGGCGGCTATAACACTCAAAATAACGGCTGTAAAATGGTTCCAGCAGCTTGTAGAGCAGTTATATAAAAGCTGGCGGCTATAATACTCAAAATAACGGCTGTAGAATGGTTCCAACAGCTTGTAGAGCTACTATATACAGGCTGGCTGCTATAACACTCAAAATAACGGCTGTAGAATGGTTACAGCAGCTTGTAGAGCTGTTATATAAAAGCTGGCGGCTATAACACTCGAAATAACGGCAGTAGAATGGTCCCAGCAGCTTGTAGAGCTACTATATACAGGCTGGCTGCTATAACACTCAAAATAACGGCTGCAGAATGGTTCCAGCAGCTTGTAGAGCTGTTATATAAAAGCTGGCGGCTATAACACTCAAAATAACGGCTGTAGAAAGGTTCCAACAGCTTTTAGAGCTACTATATACAGGCTGGCTGCTATAACACTCAAAATAACGGCTGTAGAATGGTTCCAGCAGCTTGTAGAGCTGTTATATAAAAGCTGGCGGCTATAACACTCAAAATAACGGCTGTAGAATTATTCCATCAGCTTGTAGAGCTGTTATATAAAAGCTGGCGGCTATAACACTCAAAATAACGGCTGTAGAATGGTTCCATCAGCTTGTAGAGCTGTTATATAAAAGCTGGCGGCTATAACACTCAAAATAACGGCTGTAGAATGGTTCCAGCAGCTTGTAGAGCTGTTATATAAAAGCTGGCGGCTATAACACTCAAAATAATTGCTGTAGAATGATTCCAGCAGCTTGTAGAGCTGTTATATAAAAGCTGGCGGCTATAACACTCAAAATAACGGCAGTACAATGGTTCCAGCAGCTTGTAGAGCAGTTATATAAAAGCTGGCGGCTATAAAACTCAAAATAACGGCTGTAGAATGGTTCCAGCAGCTTGTAAAGCTGTTATATAAAAGCTGGCGGCTATAACACTCAAAATAACGGCTGTAGAATGGTTCCAGCAGCTTGTAGAGCTACTATATACAGGCTGGCTGCTATAACACTCAAAATAACGGCTGTAGAATGGTTCCAGCAGCTTGTAGAGCTGTTATATAAAAGCTGGCGGCTATAACACTCAAAATATCGGCTGTAGAATGGTCCGAGCAGCTTGTTGAGCTACTATATACAGGCTGGCTGCTATAACACTCAAAATAACGGCTGTAGAATGGTTCCAGCAGATTGTAGAGCTGTTATATAAAAGCTGGCGGCTATAACACTCAAAATAACGGCTGTAGAAAGGTTCCAGCAGCTTTTAGAGCTACTATATACAGGCTGGCTGCTATAACACTCAAAATAACGGCTGTAGAATGGTTCCAGCAGCTTGTATAGCTGTTATATAAAAGCTGGCGGCTATAACACTCAAAATAACGGCTGTAGAATGATTCCAGCAGCTTGTAGAGCTGTTATATAAAAGCTGGCGGCTATAACACTCAAAATAACGGCTGTAGAATGGTTCCATCAGCTTGTAGAGCTGTTATATAAAAGCTGGCGGCTATAACACTCAAAATAATTGCTGTAGAATGATTCCAGCAGCTTGTAGAGTTGTTATATAAAAGCTGGCTGCTACAACACTTAAAATAACGGCTGCAGACTGGTTCCAGCAGCTTGTAGAGCTGTTATATAAAAGCTGGCGGCTATAAAATTCAAAATAACGGCTGTAGAATGGTTCCAGCAGCTGGTAAACCTGTTATATAATAGCTGGCGGCTATAACACTCAAAATAACGGCTGTAAAATGGTTCCAGCAGCTTGTAAAGCTGTTATATAAAGGCTGGCGGCTATAACACTCAAAATAACGGCTGTAGAATGGTCCCAGCAGCTTGTAGAGCTACTATATACAGGCTGGCTGCTATAACACTCAAAATAACGGCTGTAGAATGGTTCCAGCAGCTTGTAGAGCTGTTATATAAAAGCTGGCGGCTATAACACTCAAAATAACGGCAGTACAATGGTTCCAGCAGCTTGTAGAGCAGTTATATAAAAGCTGGCGGCTATAAAACTCAAAATAACGGCTGTAGAATGGTTCCAGCAGCTTGTAAAGCTGTTATATAAAAGCTGGCGGCTATAACACTCAAAATAACGGCTGTAGAATGGTTCCAGCAGCTTGTAGAGCTACTATATACAGGCTGGCTGCTATAACACTCAAAATAACGGCTGTAGAATGGTTCCATCAGCTTGTAGAGCTGTTATATAAAAGCTGGCGGATATAACACTCAAAATAACGGCTGTAGAATGGTTCCATCAGCTTGTAGAGCTGTTATATAAAAGCTGGCGGATATAACACTCAAAATAACGGCTGTAGAATGGTTCCAGCAGCTTGTAGAGCTACTATATACAGGCTGGCTGCTATAACACTCAAAATAACGGCTGTAGAATGGTTCCATCAGCTTGTAGAACTGTTATATAAAAGCTGGCGGCTATAACACTCAAAATAACGGCTGTAGAATGGTTCCATCAGCTTGTAGAGCTGTTATATAAAAGCTGGCGGATATAACACTCAAAATAACGGCTGTAGAATGGTTCCAGCAGCTTGTAGAGCAGTTATATAAAAGCTGGCGGCTATAAAACTCAAAATAACGGCTGTAGAATGGTTCCAGCAGCTTGTAAAGCTGTTATATAAAAGCTGGCGGCTATAACACTCAAAATAACGGCTGTAGAAAGGTTCCAACAGCTTTTAGAGCTACTATATAAAGGCTGGCTGCTATAACACTCAAAATAACGGCTGTAGAATGGTTTCAGCAGCTTGTAGAGCTGTTATATAAAAGCTGGCGGCTATAAAACTCAAAATAACGGCTGTAGAATGGTTCCAGCAGCTTGTAAAGCTGTTATATAAAAGCTGGCGGCTATAACACTCAAAATAACGGCTGCAGAATGGTTCCAGCAGCTTGTAGAGCTGTTATATAAAAGCTGGCGGCTATAACACTCAAAATAACGGCTGTAGAAAGGTTCCAACAGCTTTTAGAGCTACTATATACAGGCTGGCTGCTATAACACTCAAAATAACGGCTGTAGAATGGTTCCAGCAGCTTGTAGAGCTGTTATATAAAAGCTGGCGGCTATAACACTCAAAATAACGGCTGTAAAATTATTCCATCAGCTTGTAGAGCTGTTATATAAAAGCTGGCGGCTATAACACTCAAAATAACGGCTGTAGAATGGTTCCATCAGCTTGTAGAGCTGTTATATAAAAGCTGGCGGCTATAACACTCAAAATAACGGCTGTAGAATGGTTCCAGCAGCTTGTAGAGCTGTTATATAAAAGCTGGCGGCTATAACACTCAAAATAATTGCTGTAGAATGATTCCAGCAGCTTGTAGAGCTGTTATATAAAAGCTGGCGGCTATAACACTCAAAATAACGGCAGTACAATGGTTCCAGCAGCTTGTAGAGCAGTTATATAAAAGCTGGCGGCTATAAAACTCAAAATAACGGCTGTAGAATGGTTCCAGCAGCTTGTAAAGCTGTTATATAAAAGCTGGCGGCTATAACACTCAAAATAACGGCTGTAGAATGGTTCCAGCAGCTTGTAGAGCTACTATATACAGGCTGGCTGCTATAACACTCAAAATAACGGCCGTAGAATGGTTCCAGCAGCTTGTAGAGCTGTTATATAAAAGCTGGCGGCTATAACACTCAAAATATCGGCTGTAGAATGGTCCGAGCAGCTTGTTGAGCTACTATATACAGGCTGGCTGCTATAACACTCAAAATAACGGCTGTAGAATGGTTCCAGCAGATTGTAGAGCTGTTATATAAAAGCTGGCGGCTATAACACTCAAAATAACGGCTGTAGAAAGGTTCCAGCAGCTTTTAGAGCTACTATATACAGGCTGGCTGCTATAACACTCAAAATAACGGCTGTAGAATGGTTCCAGCAGCTTGTATAGCTGTTATATAAAAGCTGGCGGCTATAACACTCAAAATAACGGCTGTAGAATGATTCCAGCAGCTTGTAGAGCTGTTATATAAAAGCTGGCGGCTATAACACTCAAAATAACGGCTGTAGAATGGTTCCATCAGCTTGTAGAGCTGTTATATAAAAGCTGGCGGCTATAACACTCAAAATAATTGCTGTAGAATGATTCCAGCAGCTTGTAGAGTTGTTATATAAAAGCTGGCTGCTACAACACTTAAAATAACGGCTGCAGACTGGTTCCAGCAGCTTGTAGAGCTGTTATATAAAAGCTGGCGGCTATAAAATTCAAAATAACGGCTGTAGAATGGTTCCAGCAGCTGGTAAACCTGTTATATAATAGCTGGCGGCTATAACACTCAAAATAACGGCTGTAAAATGGTTCCAGCAGCTTGTAAAGCTGTTATATAAAGGCTGGCGGCTATAACACTCAAAATAACGGCTGTAGAATGGTCCCAGCAGCTTGTAGAGCTACTATATACAGGCTGGCTGCTATAACACTCAACGGTGTGTGGCGGTGGTGGCGAAAATAACGGCTGTAGAATGGTTCCAGCAGCTTGTAGAGCTGTTATATAAAAGCTGGCGGCTATAACACTCAAAATAACGGCAGTACAATGGTTCCAGCAGCTTGTAGAGCAGTTATATAAAAGCTGGCGGCTATAAAACTCAAAATAACGGCTGTAGAATGGTTCCAGCAGCTTGTAAAGCTGTTATATAAAAGCTGGCGGCTATAACACTCAAAATAACGGCTGTAGAATGGTTCCAGCAGCTTGTAGAGCTACTATATACAGGCTGGCTGCTATAACACTCAAAATAACGGCTGTAGAATGGTTCCATCAGCTTGTAGAGCTGTTATATAAAAGCTGGCGGATATAACACTCAAAATAACGGCTGTAGAATGGTTCCATCAGCTTGTAGAGCTGTTATATAAAAGCTGGCGGATATAACACTCAAAATAACGGCTGTAGAATGGTTCCAGCAGCTTGTAGAGCTACTATATACAGGCTGGCTGCTATAACACTCAAAATAACGGCTGTAGAATGGTTCCATCAGCTTGTAGAACTGTTATATAAAAGCTGGCGGCTATAACACTCAAAATAACGGCTGTAGAATGGTTCCATCAGCTTGTAGAGCTGTTATATAAAAGCTGGCGGATATAACACTCAAAATAACGGCTGTAGAATGGTTCCAGCAGCTTGTAGAGCAGTTATATAAAAGCTGGCGGCTATAAAACTCAAAATAACGGCTGTAGAATGGTTCCAGCAGCTTGTAAAGCTGTTATATAAAAGCTGGCGGCTATAACACTCAAAATAACGGCTGTAGAAAGGTTCCAACAGCTTTTAGAGCTACTATATAAAGGCTGGCTGCTATAACACTCAAAATAACGGCTGTAGAATGGTTTCAGCAGCTTGTAGAGCTGTTATATAAAAGCTGGCGGCTATAAAATTCAAAATAACGGCTGTAGAATGGTTCCAGCAGCTTGTAAAGCTGTTATGCAAAAGCTGGAGGCTATAAAATACAAAATAACGGCTGTAGAATGGTTCCAGCAGCTTGTAAAGCTTTTATATAAAAGCTGGCGGCTATAACACTCAAAATAACGGCTGCAGAATGGTTCCAGCAGCTTGTAGCGCTGTTATATAAAAGCTGGCGGCTATAACACTCAAAATAACGGCTGTAGAATGGTTCCAGCAGCTTGTAGAGCTGTTATATAAAAGCTGGCGGCTATAACACTCAAAATAATTGCTGTAGAATGGTTCCAGCAGCTTGTAGAGCAGTTATATAAAAGCTGGCGGCTATAAAACTCAAAATAACGGCTGTAGAATGGTTCCAGCAGCTTGTAAAGCTGTTATATAAAAGCTGGCGGCTATAACACTCAAAATAACGGCTGTAGAATGGTTCCAGCAGCTTGTAGAGCTACTATATACAGGCTGGCTGCTATAACACTCAAAATAACGGCTGTAGAATGGTTCCAGCAGCTTGTAGAGCTGTTATATAAAAGCTGGCGGCTATAACACTCAAAATAACGGCAGTACAATGGTTCCAGCAGCTTGTAGAGCAGTTATATAAAAGCTGGCGGCTATAAAACTCAAAATAACGGCTGTAGAATGGTTCCAGCAGCTTGTAAAGCTGTTATATAAAAGCTGGCGGCTATAACACTCAAAATAACGGCTGTAGAATGGTTCCAGCAGCTTGTAGAGCTACTATATACAGGCTGGCTGCTATAACACTCAAAATAACGGCTGTAGAATGGTTCCAGCAGCTTGTAGAGCTGTTATATAAAAGCTGGCGGCTATAACACTCAAAATATCGGCTGTAGAATGGTCCGAGCAGCTTGTTGAGCTACTATATACAGGCTGGCTGCTATAACACTCAAAATAACGGCTGTAGAATGGTTCCAGCAGATTGTAGAGCTGTTATATAAAAGCTGGCGGCTATAACACTCAAAATAACGGCTGTAGAAAGGTTCCAGCAGCTTTTAGAGCTACTATATACAGGCTGGCTGCTATAACACTCAAAATAACGGCTGTAGAATGGTTCCAGCAGCTTGTATAGCTGTTATATAAAAGCTGGCGGCTATAACACTCAAAATAACGGCTGTAGAATGATTCCAGCAGCTTGTAGAGCTGTTATATAAAAGCTGGCGGCTATAACACTCAAAATAACGGCTGTAGAATGGTTCCATCAGCTTGTAGAGCTGTTATATAAAAGCTGGCGGCTATAACACTCAAAATAATTGCTGTAGAATGATTCCAGCAGCTTGTAGAGTTGTTATATAAAAGCTGGCTGCTACAACACTTAAAATAACGGCTGCAGACTGGTTCCAGCAGCTTGTAGAGCTGTTATATAAAAGCTGGCGGCTATAAAATTCAAAATAACGGCTGTAGAATGGTTCCAGCAGCTGGTAAACCTGTTATATAATAGCTGGCGGCTATAACACTCAAAATAACGGCTGTAAAATGGTTCCAGCAGCTTGTAAAGCTGTTATATAAAGGCTGGCGGCTATAACACTCAAAATAACGGCTGTAGAATGGTCCCAGCAGCTTGTAGAGCTACTATATACAGGCTGGCTGCTATAACACTCAAAATAACGGCTGTAGAATGGTTCCAGCAGTTTGTAGAACTGTTATATAAAAGCTGGCGGCTATAACACTCAAAATAACGGCTGTAGAATGGTTCCATCAGCTTGTAGAGCTGTTATATAAAAGCTGGCGGATATAACACTCAAAATAACGGCTGTAGAATGGTTCCAGCAGCTTGTAGAGCAGTTATATAAAAGCTGGCGGCTATAAAACTCAAAATAACGGCTGTAGAATGGTTCCAGCAGCTTGTAAAGCTGTTATATAAAAGCTGGCGGCTATAACACTCAATATAACGGCTGTAGAAAGGTTCCAACAGCTTTTAGAGCTACTATATAAAGGCTGGCTGCTATAACACTCAAAATAACGGCTGTAGAATGGTTTCAGCAGCTTGTAGAGCTGTTATATAAAAGCTGGCGGCTATAAAATTCAAAATAACGGCTGTAGAATGGTTCCAGCAGCTTGTAAAGCTGTTATGCAAAAGCTGGAGGCTATAAAATACAAAATAACGGCTGTAGAATGGTTCCAGCAGCTTGTAAAGCTTTTATATAAAAGCTGGCGGCTATAACACTCAAAATAACGGCAGTAGAATGGTCCCAGCAGCTTGTAGAGCTACTATATACAGGCTGGCTGCTATAACACTCAAAATAACGGCTGCAGAATGGTTCCAGCAGCTTGTAGAGCTGTTATATAAAAGCTGGCGGCTATGACACTCAAAATAACGGCCGTAGAAAGGTTCCAACAGCTTTTAGAGCTACTATATACAGGCTGGCTGCTATAACACTCAAAATAACGGCTGTAGAATGGTTCCAGCAGCTTGTAGAGCTGTTATATAAAAGCTGGCGGCTATAACACTCAAAATAACGGCTGTAGAATTATTCCATCAGCTTGTAGAGCTGCTATATAAAAGCTGGCGGCTATAACACTCAAAATAACGGCTGTAGAATGGTTCCATCAGCTTGTAGAGCTGTTATATAAAAGCTGGCGGCTATAACACTCAAAATAACGGCTGTAGAATGGTTCCAGCAGCTTGTAGAGCTGTTATATAAAAAGCTGGCGGCTATAACACTCAAAATAATTGCTGTAGAATGATTCCAGCAGCTTGTAGAGCTGTTATATAAAAGCTGGCGGCTATAACACTCAAAATAACGGCTGTAGAATGGTTCCAGCAGCTTGTAGAGCAGTTATATAAAAGCTGGCGGCTATAAAACTCAAAATAACGGCTGTAGAATGGTTCCAGCAGCTTGCAAAGCTGTTATATAAAAGCTGGCGGCTATAACACTCAAAATAACGGCTGTAGAATGGTTCCAGCAGCTTGTAGAGCTACTATATACAGGCTGGCTGCTATAACACTCAAAATAACGGCTGTAGAATGGTTCCAGCAGCTTGTAGAGCTGTTATATAAAAGCTGGCGGCTATAACACTCAAAATAACGGCTGTAGAATGGTCCGAGCAGCTTGTTGAGCTACTATATACAGGCTGGCTGCTATAACACTCAAAATAACGGCTGTAGAATGGTTCCAGCAGATTGTAGAGCTGTTATATAAAAGCTGGCGGCTATAACACTCAAAATAACGGCTGTAGAAAGGTTCCAGCAGCTTTTAGAGCTACTATATACAGGCTGGCTGCTATAACACTCAAAATAACGGCTGTAGAATGGTTCCAGCAGCTTGTATAGCTGTTATATAAAAGCTGGCGGCTATAACACTCAAAATAACGGCTGTAGAATGATTCCAGCAGCTTGTAGAGCTGTTATATAAAAGCTGGCGGCTATAACACTCAAAATAACGGCTGTAGAATGGTTCCATCAGCTTGTAGAGCTGTTATATAAAAGCTGGCGGCTATAACACTCAAAATAACGGCTGTAGAATGGTTCCAGCAGCTTGTAGAGCTGTTATAAAAAAGCTGGCGGCTATAACACTCAAAATAATTGCTGTAGAATGATTCCAGCAGCTTGTAGAGTTGTTATATAAAAGCTGGCTGCTACAACACTTAAAATAACGGCTGCAGACTGGTTCCAGCAGTTTGTAGAGCTGTTATATAAAAGCTGGCGGCTATAAAATTCAAAATAACGGCTGTAGAATGGTTCCAGCAGCTGGTAAACCTGTTATATAATAGCTGGCGGCTATAACACTCAAAATAACGGCTGTAAAATGGTTCCAGCAGCTTGTAGAGCAGTTATATA